>CANTUR010000110.1:0-341706 GCA_947683625.1 Mallotus nudiflorus | reverse complement strand
AGAACCTGTGGCGATCGTTGATTATCAAGTTCGACAGTTGCGTTCGAAGCAGATTCCAATGGTCAAGGTTATGTGGCGTAGCGATAGAGTCGAGGACATACGTGGGAGACTGAAGCTAAGATGCGAGCTTCTTACCCGTATCTCTTTCCTTCCTGATCCTGTAATCTTTTCTTTCTGGTTCGGGGATGAATTCTTGTAAAGGGGGGAAGACTGTAATATCCCATGTTTTTTAATATTTTTACACTGTACCGGGATATGCAGTGTTAATAATTTTTGTATATATATTATGATATTTTTACCGAGTTGATATGTATTTAAAACCTATTTTAATTATTGTATATTATTTACAGTGCTTTACGTAAAATTTTCCCGAGACTTTTATTTTCGGGGAAATTTTCACATAAATAATTTATTATTAATTATATTAAATATATTTATGGACTTGCATGAACTCATACATATTTTAAAATATTAAACAACCGTGTATACATGTAATTATTTATTTAATTAGGGTTTAATATTCCCTTAATATTTTATTATTTGTTTATTAATTTTATTGTTATTTAATTATTTTATTTATTATTAAATTGTAAATAATAATGTGTGGTGTGTGATTTTTCCCAATTATTTTATTAAAAAATTTATTATTTTTTTTTATTATTATTTATTTTTTTCTTTTTTCTTTTTTCTTTTTTCTTTTTCTTTTTCTTTTCATTTCCTTTCCTTTTCTTTTCTTTTCTTCTTTTTCTTCTTCCTTCCCGTGCCCGATCACCAACCACCATCTGCAACTGTAGTTCCCTTATCATCGGTGTGCCGCCAGCAGCTCCGCCTTCCCCAGCCAGCTGCTCCGTCGCCCCAAGCTTCTTCCCCAGCGCCGGCTAGCCCCATTTTCCCCATTTTGGCCGAAACTTCCTCTCCTCGCCATTCACCAACTTTTCGACCACCATTTTTGACACCGCCAGTCTCTTTCTTCTCCTTGAGCTCCGGTGAGTGTGATTCTAGCTTTGGTTTGAGCTTAAATGGTCTTGATTTGCTTAGGTTTCAAATTTTCCATTTCGGCCAAATTAGGGTTTTTGATTTTTTTTGAGCTTCAAATTGATTGATTCATGAAAACTCCCTTCACAAATGTTGATCCTAATAGCTTAATCTACATGTGTCAATTTTTGTGGAATTTTTGGAGATTATTTTGGTTTTTGGGTATTTTTGAATATTTTAATATTATTTTCTAATTTTTGGAAATTAATTAAATAAATTATGAAATTGTATTTATGGTAAATATAGGTGTTGAAATGAATTATAGAAATTTATTTGGAATTTTTATGAATTCCTAAGTATTTATTTTGAATTATTTAAGTTTATGTAATTTTGGGAAATTAGGGTTAAATGTGTTTTTAATTGAAATTAATTGGTTAATTGAGTTTAATTATTGATATTATTGATAAATATGTTGAGAAAATTAATTTTGGATAATTGTATAATTTTTAGTGAATTTTTGAAGTAATTTTAGTATATTTATATATATAAGGGCATTTTGGTAAGTTACCCTAAATTGGCTAAAAATGTAATTTAATTGGTTTTAATAGTTATTTAAGGTATAAAAATGATTTCTACAAATTATTTAGTATTTTTAACTAATTAAAACTATTTTTCATGAATTATTTTCAATTATATATATAATATACGATTTTACTAATAAAATGAGTTTTATATCGGTTTTTACAGTGTTTTAAGGTTAATTATGTAAATTATATTTATAAAATGAATATCTATGATATAAGGGTATTTTTGGTATTTCTGAAATTGTTCTGTGTTTGTGGACCCCGGTCGGTAGATTGTAGTTTGGAGTCCGACCGAGGGGTTGTGGATGAGTTGTTGTGCCTATATTTCGAAGTGTATTTCTTTGCAGGGTCGGCTCTACTCTTTGAGTAGAGAGATGTCCATTTTACAGGAGAGGTTCTGCCGAATTTTCGGTAGAATTCTCGTAAAACGTGATGTCTGGTCGAACCCTAATCTCAATTTTGTGTTAAATATTCTAGATCGAATTTTAGGGATTTCTGTTAGGGTTATTCTGATTTTTGTCGTTATTGTTTGTTTAGTTGCGCCGAGACCGAGGGCTAGTGGACCAAGCCCGTCGGACCCATCTCGTGGAGCGCACTAATTTGTGAGTTGCTATTTTATATATATATGCTTAGGATGCATGATTTAGAAATGCATGTTTTATTTTGATTAAATATGCATAAATAATTTGATTATTACTTAAGTTTATATTTAGTTTATTTGGTTTATTTTTGGTATATATCAAATTATATGCATGTTTTGTTAATAAATTATATTTAAAATGTTTTTAAATATATTTCTAGCTTAATTTATAATTTGATTGGATTTATTTGACGTATATATACTCGAAATATACCTAGTTTACTTTTGGTATATTTCCAGTATATATATGGTTTATGTTTCTATTTTATTTAAATTCATGCATCATTTATTTGTGAATGAATGTTTATATTATTAATGAAGGATATCAATAGAACGTGCTACCTAGTGGCCAGCACTAGGACCAAGTACGTAACGGTGCGCCTATAGTATTTAGGCTATATTACTAACCATTTGTGGATATTGATTGAATATGATTATTTGATGTGTGAGATATGATTTGGGGGTGTGATTGCTGGAGCTCGGTTGACCAAGTGTCTCGGGGCCAATCACACTGGCAGTCAGGACTACTGGAGCTCAGTTGACTTAGTGTCTCGGGGCCAGTCTACTGTCTAAATGGATTAAGTGGATATATTGGATTAAGTGAGCCTGTATGGCTAGAGTGTTGGTCTAACACTGTTTGAGGCTTCGATATCATAGGGTTCTATTTGATCCTTCATAAAAGATGATTTTCAATGAAATATATAAAATGATTTTATTGCATCTGTGTATTTGCCTGTATATATACATATTATATATATATACTGTTGACTGTATGCATTGTCATTTAGTGTGTATGTATATATATATATATTAAAGTAATTCACTCAGTGAGGTCTGACTCCCCTCCGTTGATATTTTTTAGGAGAGTCAACATCTTCAGACCTCAGTAGCAGCCCTATACGCCGGATTTCTTCCGCCCCCGGCTTCTTTGTGTAAACTGCTTATCTGAGTCTTGGGTTTTATTTTATCTAGACACTGTAGTAGTTGTAAATTAATTTGTGGATTTTATATATTTTATTTATATGAGATATTGTATTATTGAACTGGATTTGTATTAAAAGATTTATATATGACAGATGGATATTATTTTGGATATTTATGATTTTCATTTCCGCTGCATTTGATATTGTTATTATTATTATTGCATGTTTTATTTTATTTTTAGGCTTGCTACGGGTTCCAGATTCGAAAGAATTCCCGTTCCCTAGCGCCGGTCATGGCCCCTGGTTTTGGGTCGTGAAAGAAACATAATCAACTACATCTGTCTCCAATCCATCCCACCAATACATGTCTCTAATACTATGTGCATCTTAGTGAAACTTGGATGTACGCTATAGGCTGTAGAATGCACTTCCTTAAGGGATATCTTCTCTTAAATTATCCACATTAGGAATATACAATCTGCCACTGATCCATAAAAAACCTTCATCATCAAGTGCGAAATCAGTGAACTTCCCTGCATGAACATTCTCTGCAAGCTTTGCTAGAATAGGATCTCAGCCATGAGCTACCTTAATCCTATCTCTCAATAATAATCAAACTCTAAACTGAGCTAGTAGTCCACCTGATATACTAATCTTCATCATCAAACCTTGATCCACCAACTCATACAACTCTTAGATCAACAGTCATCCTCTCCACACTAATATGAGCAAGACTACCTGAGGACTTCCTACTCAAAGTATCTGCTACCATATTAGCCTTACCTAGATGATAAAGAATCTCATAATCATAATCCTTTAGGAGTTCTTACCATCTCCTCTAGCTCAAATTTAGATCTCTCTATTGAAAAATGTACTTAAGGCTCTTGTGATCAGTAAAAATCTCATAAGTTACCCCGTACAAATAAAGTCTCCAAATCTTGAGAGCAAAGATCACTACAGCCATCTATAGGTCATGAGTAGGATAATTCTATTCATGCCTCTTCAACTGCCTCGAAGCATAAGCTATCACCCTACCATTCTGCATCAACACACAACCTAGGCTAACTCTGGAGGCATTATAATACACAGTGAATTTATCTACTCCATTAGGCAAAGCTAAAACTAGAGTTATGGTCAACTTCTCCTTCAGTAGCTGGAAATTATTCTAGCAAGCATCTGACCACCCAAACTTCACATTCTTTTGAGTTAAGCGAGTCATAGGAGCTATAATTCTAGAAAAATCCTGCACAAACCTCCTATAATACCTAGCCAAACCTTGAAAAACTCTGAATCTCTGTGACTGTCATTAGTTTGGGCCACTCAAACACTGCCTCAATCTTCTATAGATCAACCCGAATACCATCTTTGGACACTACATATCCAAGGAATGTAACACACTCTAACCAAAAATCACACTTTGAGAATTTAGCATAAAATTGATGTTCTCTCAATGTCTGCAATACAGTCCTCAAGTGATATACATGCTCCTCCATACTCTTTGAATACACCAGTATATCATCAATGAAGACTACCACAAACTAATCTAAAAACAATCTAAATACCTTGTTCATCAGATCTATAAATGCAACTGGTGCATTAGTCAATCCAAATGACATCACCAGAAACTCATAGTGGCCATATCGAGTGCAGAATGCCATGTTATGAACATCAGCCTCACTGATCCATAACTGATGCTAACCTAACCTCAAGTCAATCTTAGAAAAGAACTGTGCACCTTGAAGTTGATCAAATAGATCTTCTATCCTCGAAAGAGGATACTAATTCTTCACTGTCACCTTATTCAGCTCTCGATAATCAATGCACAATCTCAGGGTACCATCTTTCTTCTTCACAAACAAGACCAATGCACCCTAAGGAGAAACATTAGGTTTGATGAAACCCTTAACTAGAAAATTTTGTAACTGCTCCTTCAACTCTTTTAACTATGCACAAGCCATTCTGTAAGGCGACATTAAAATAGGAGTGGTGCCTGGAACCACATCTATACAGATTCAATCTCTCTATAAGGTGGTAAACCTGGCAACTCCTCAGGAAAAATGTTAGGAAACTCATAGGCAATAGGAACATCAGTGAGTGACAACTTCTCCATAGAAGTATCTCTAACAAGTGCCAAGTACCCTTGACAACCCTTCCTCAGCATCTTCTTAGCTGTGATAGCAAAGATGAGGTGCAGAACTCTTATCACCCACAAACTTAAATTCTTCTACATTCGAAATTATAAAAATCACCTCTTTACTCCAATAATCCACAATGGCATAGTGCTGAGACAACCAATCCATACCAAGGATCACATTGAATTCCATCACATCTAACAACACCCAATTATGCTAGTAGTTCTCTGCCTCTGATTAATACCGGACATCCATAAAGAACAATATTGGTGTCCAACAAATTGCTTAAAGGAGTGGCAACAGACAAAGGAAAAGCCATCCTTGAAGCTTGCTAACACGACTTTAAAAAAAATAAGGGACACAAAAGAATGTGTAGCACCCAGATCAATCAAAACTTAAGCATCCAAGTAATAGACTGGAATAATACCTGCAACATTGGCATTAGATGCCTGAGCATCTTGTTGGGTGAGGTGGAAAACTTTGGCCTAACCTTAACCTCCTTGCTGACTAGTGGAACCTTGACCAAACCCCCTGGCACCCCCTCTAGTACCTCTACCCATGCCCTTACTGGAAACAATCTGAGTCGTACTTAGATACTTAGTTGGCAACAACTGAAAAGGTGCTGGATCTGCATTGGCAATAGACTATTGTGGAAACTACTGCAACTAAAAACCAGAATATTGACATGATCTTGCAAAACGCCCTGTATGTCCACATCGAAAACACGTCAACGACGCCATATAATAGAGTCCCTTATGGACTCTACCATAAGTCTGACAGGCATTGGCTACTAATCCTGAAGTATAATAACTAGAACTCTGACCACTACTACTAGTGGAAGCACCAAAACCAAATCTAATAGGCCTACGATGTCCACCACGACCATGCCTCCTACTACCATGATATCTTGGCTACTACCTCTGACTTTATTATAATGAACCTCTATGCTGACTACTAGAAGCAATATGAAAATTTGAATACGGAGTAGTATGGAATCCTCATGACTAAACACCTCGCAGCTGATAGTAATCAAGCATAGCTCCTTGCCTAACCAATCTCAACTCTATCTCCTTAGTCAACTCGACACAGACTTGAGAGTAAGGCCGACAGTAGGCATCCCAGCAAAGCAAAACCTAGACTAGTGACATAAGTTATAACAGTGAAATATTAGTCTTGTATAAAATCCTCTGCATATCTACCCAATCTGAGGAACTCTCTAATGTAGTCCTCGATAGATTTATTACCTCTAGAAATGTTGGTCAATCTAAGTATATAACTCATCTATAGTGGCCCTGGATAGAAATGTCTCATAAACCTCTCTCAGAATTGAGCCTAGGTCATCATTGTCATATGAAGCTGAACCAATCCAAGGATGGTCCCTCGATAGACAGCTCAACAATCATGATCCGTTGATACTCAATGTGAGTAGTCTGAGTCCTCATCTCAATAGCGTGCAAAAATTCTAGCGGGCTGATGTCTTATCAAAAGCTATATGACCCATTATAGCATATAAAAATGCTGCCTCAAGGTTAAACATACCCTGTTGATAGGCAGGCTGCATCTACGGTGTAATTATAGGTATCTCAGATTCCTTGTACTCTAGCTCTATAGGTTCCTCATCCTATAGCTCTCGTTGTCTATGATGACCCCACTACTCCTCAAGGTCTACCTCTACCTCTACCTCTATGCCTGGCTAGTGACTCAGGAGGTAAAACCTCATCCTGGAAAGACTCATCATCTTCATCCTCAATGACCAGTGGAGCGACATGTGCTCGCCTCCTCATTCTGAAAAGATAAAAATCAAAGAGATTCAGAAAAAATAGGCAACAAACTGACAACATAATGATTACATGAAAAACTAAATCAAGGAAAACTTATCAAAGACATAATCGAACCTAATTTACTATAGTAGTTTCAAGGAAACACAAGTCTGAAAACCTAGGTCCACAACACTAATAACCTAAGCTCTGGTACTAACTTTGTCATGACCCAAACTGGGAGTTATGATCGGTGCTACGAAATGAGAATTCTTTCGAATCTACAACTCGAAGCAAGCCTTAAAAATAAATCATAAGCAATAAATAAATAAATATAACAAGAATTAAAATTTAATCGATATAAAATAAATACTCAAATGTCATTTCATAAAAATAAAAAATATATTCATACAATATTCAGAGACATGCCTCAAAACCAAAATAACATACTACTGATACAATACGCTACTACTGTAGTTTTCTAGAGAACAATAAAAGTTCAGATAAATAAATTATATAGTCTAGTTGGGGTTGAAGAAGACTGGTGTAAAGTACTACTAGTGAGGTCTAAAGAAGATGAAGATCCCATAAAAAAATATTAAGGGAAGTCAGACCTCATTGGGTGAATTATTATAATATTTATATGCCAACCCTAAATTCATATACATTCAAGCATCAGTATATAATACACACACACACACACACACACACATTTTCACACATATGCTTAAATTCATTTTTTTATATATAATAAAAGCATAAAATTATTTTAGTTGAAGGACCGAAGCAGAACCCTAACAGTTTGTAACCTCGATTATAATAAATAATAGCCACTAGCTTAACCAAAACACTAAGTATTCATCTATCCAACTTAAGGTAGTAGATTGCCCCGAGTACACTAGGTCAACCGAGGTTCCGCAATCTCACTACCGGCATGACTGGCCCCGAGGACACTAGGTCAACGAAGATCCATAGTCAGCCAATCTAATAACCAACATCTCAATAACAATTATCAAATTTCAACCTAATTCTATCGTACTGTCGCACAACAGTCCTAGTGTAGCCCACTAGGTAGCATGTTATATTGCAATCCTTCAAATCAATCTTATAATTATTAAAAATAATAAAATGCATCATATAAATATAATAACATCCATTTAAAGAGGAATATACCAATTATATACCGAAAGTATACTAAAAGTATATTGAAAATATACTAAATGTATACTAAACATATACCATATATATATGTCACAAATATACCCAAATAAACCATGAGTGTACTAAAAATATACTAGGTATATATTGAAAATTACAACATGCATATATATTGCATATATATCTAAATCTACCAGAAATATGCCAAAAATATACTAAATTATTTAATGACATAAATCATGTTTAAACGTATAATGAAAAAGTGAAAATGCTTATTCATGCATCCTATATGCAATGCATATATAGAATAATAACTCACAAGTTTGCATTGCTCAAGACTGACTCAACGGGCCTAGTCCAATAGGCCTCGATCTCGATGCAGCTAGAAAAATAAATAATAAAAAATAGAATAAATTCCTAACATATACTTCTAAGAATTATAAGAAAGACTCGATCTAAAAATTAAATCTCAATTAAAAACTAGAGACTCAGGATCAACCGATGTCATGTTTTATAAGAATTCTATCAAAAATTCGGTAAAGTATCATCTATAAAACGGACATCTCTATACTAAAAAGTAGAGCTAATCCTGCAAGAAAATGCACTTCTAAATTTACAAGGCTCAACACCTCAGGTTGGGACCCCAAAACTACATAAATTCCCAACTAAGGTTCACAATTCACCAGAAATCAACATTAAATAATAAATACGATAAAAATCATTAAATTCCATTAATATCATTATATATATATATATATATATATATATATATATATATATATATATATAAACATCAAAAACATTAAATATAATTATTTCCACATTAATTAAATGAAATCTCAAATAAATTATATAATATTAATAAAAATCCACTTTATGATTATTCAAAATAAAATAGTAAAATTCACATTTAATTACTTAAATAGTTTAAATATATAATAAAAATAGTTAAATACCCATTTAATCATTAAATTAGTAAGTAATTTATTATTTGAATATATTATCAGAAATTAGTACTAATTAGTTAAAAATAGTAAACAATTCGTAAAAATTATTTTAATACCATTTATTATTCCAAAATTATTTGAAACATGTTATTTAACTATAATTTCAATAAAAACACATAATTTACCTATAAATTCAAAATTCACATAATATCTAAATATTTACTAAAAATTACTCAAAATTGTTTTAATATTAGTTATTATTCCAAAATTACTTAAAACATACTAATTAACAATAATATCAACTAAATTGCAAAATTCACCAATTTTTATTAATTTTTCCAAAAATTAATTTTTTACATAAACATTTAAAAATTCATAGTAAATAATTAGGATAGAATTTTAATATAATTCCTTCACAAACTATGCTCCAAATAAATTAAAAAATTTATTAAAAATAAAAGGATTTTCCAATAAGGGTCATCGGAACAGTGACTTGTCAAAAATTCAAATCCAAAAAATCAACAAATTAAAAAAAATCAACAAAAATCATATTTATGAAGCTTAAGCTACCCTAAACAACATTTCTAAAGACATTTAACCTAAAACTCAAAAAATCAAAAACTAAAATAGGCATAAACTAAAATCTAGTTAAAACTCACAATCGGAGAAGTTTAAGCTTGAACCAAGCTTAGAAACAAGTTTCTTGAAGCTCATGGAGTCTATACATGCCGGAATCTTGAGCTTTGGTGGTCGGAGGAGTCGCCGGTGATCATGGATGCTGCTGCTATTTTGTGTGCTCTGGTGACTTCTGGTAGCTCTACTGGTGGTGGTTGACAGCTGGGAAGGAGTTGGAGGTGATGGTAGTTGGTGGTGGTGTAGGTGGTGGCTCCAGCGTGGTGAGGGTGGTGCCTGAAAGTCATGGGAGAAGAGGAAGACATATGGAAAGAAAAAGAAGAAGAAAAAGAAAGAAGGAAGGGAAGTAAGAAAAGCAAACCCGAGAAAAATGACCCTGATTTCTATGATATTATATTTATTTTATACATATGTGTGTGTGTATGTCTTAGTTGTTAATATATATATATATATATACAACACATGCACAATACACACACATGCACATGCACATCAACAACAACAACAACAACAACAACAACAACAATAACAACAACAATAATAATAATAATAACTTTAATATTTTTAAATAATAAAACTTCCAAAATAAATATTTTATATAAATAAAACATTAGAATAAAATAAATAAATAATATGCACAAATAATGATAATATATAAATAAAATTTAAAATATTATTAACAATGCATATCCCAAAATATATTTTAATAATTTAAAATAAAAGGTCATATATATATATATATATATATGCACAAATATATATTCATTTCCCAAAAAATAGTATTAAAATAAAATAATACAATACTAATAATAAAGATAATCATAAATAATTTATTTTAATTAATAATAAAATTCAAAATATTACAGTTTAGTATATTTATTTTATTTTAATATTGTGGTATACTTTTATTTAGTCTAAATTCAATTGTTATTGATATATATGTGTGTATTTGTGTTACTGTGTTGTTAGATATATATGTATATATATTAAAGTTACTTAATATATATATATATATATATATATATATATATATAAGAAAAGTCAAAAGTTATTTTTCGGGTCAACCTCCCTCCTCCTTTTTTTCTTTTTCTTCCTCCTCTTCTTCTTTTTCTTTTTCCATTGCCGACGCAGCGCCACCACCCGAGCTCCACCAACTCCACCCCCAGCCACCACCAAGCTTATCGTCGCCTCCCCTCTTTCTCCTCTTCCTTCCCATTACCGTTAGAAGCCTTTAAGTCGCCGAAAAATCGAGAAGAACGCCTACTGCTACAGTAACTCCGGCATGATTCCGATGGTTTTAGCTTATGATCCCAACACGAGCTAGACATTTCTCAAGTCATTTCAACTCTAGGACATCCGGTTAGTTAGTTATCTTCAAGTTTTAGTTTATGCTATTTAGGGTTTTTATTTTTTTGAGCTTGAGTTTGAATGATTCATGATAATTTCTTTAAGAAATGCTGTTATATACTTCTTTAGCTTCTTAAATATATTTTTAGTTTATTTTTCTGAATTTATTTAATCTATGTATATAAATTATATTTTTGGTAATTAAAATGAAGTTTTTATTAATTATGTGTTTTATATGTTTTGTATAGAGATTATGTTAAATTAGTATAGTTAATTTAAATTATTAGTTTTAGAAGTGAGAAAATGTCACGACCCAAACCAAGGAGTCATGACCGATGCTAGGGAACGAGAATTCTTTCGAATTCGGAACCCACAACAAGCCTTAAAAATAAAAACCATGCAATAAATAGTATAAAAATATGACAGAATTAAAACTTGAATCGATATATAAATAAATACTCATATATCATTTTATAAATAAAATATTAATACAGTATTTGAATACATAAGTCTCAAACTGAAACAACACTACTAATATAATAATACTACTACTGCAGTTTACTAGAATACAATAAAAGTTCAAATATGAAATTTACATAAAATAGCCAAGGCAGAAGAAGACTGACGTAAAGTACTACAAGTATGATCTAATAAAGAAGATTCTCTTGAAAAAAATGGTTGAGGGGGAGTCAGACCTCACTGAGTGAATTATTATAATATATATACACGTACCTCCTAATGTCATATGCAATCAAGCATCAGTATATATATAAATATTTATAGGAATTTCACACAGATGCTAAAATCACTTTTATATATAATAAATACTAAAAAATGTTTATTTCAATGAAGGATCAAATAGAACCCTAATTATTCGCAACCTCGACAAAAAATATCTCTCTATCCATACAGGCTTACTTAATTCCAAATTAATTCTTTTATTCCATTTTGGACAGTAGACTGTCCTCGAGACATAAAGTCAATCGAACGCCTGTGGTCTCACTGTCAGTGTGATTGACCCCGAGACACTAGGTCAACCAAACTCCCTCAATCACACTACTTACTCACATCAATATTCTCAATAATCAAAATAATCAAATTTCACCTCAAATGATTCTCACAATGACAAATCCTAAATCTAATGAACCTATACGTACATAGTCCTAGTGCAGCCCACTAAGTAGCACGTTCTATTGATATCCTTCAAATAAAATCGTATATTATGGAAAATAATAAAATGCATAATTAAATCACCAATGGCATTCATCTCATAATGAATAAATTAATTATATTCCCAAATATATACAGGGAATATACTAAAAATATTCAAATATATATGCCACTTATATACCAAAATATACCACAAGTATACAAAAAATATATCGAATATATATGCTGATCATATATCAAAATATACTAAATATATACAAAAAAAATATACCGACATATATATGGAACATATATACCAAATATATACTAAAAATAAATTAAACATATCTGTCACATAAATAGCAAATATATACCAAAAACATGCTAAAGTATATCAAACATATACTAAATCATTTATTAAAATAATTCAAGTTTAAACTCATATTAAAACATGAAAACTCTTAATCATGTGTCTACATGCATTGTATATATAAAATAATAACTCACGAGTTTGCGCTCCTCGAGGCTAATTTAATGGGCCCGGTCCGATAGGCCTGGTCTCGGCGCAACTAGACAATAAATATAATAATAATTAGAATAAATTTCTAACTTATACTTCTAAGAATTCTAAAGGAGACTCGATCTAGGAATTAAAAATCCAGACAAACACAGAAATTTAGGATTGACTTGATCTCATGTTTTATGAGAATTCTACCAAAAATTCAGCAGAACCTCCTATGTAAAATGGACATCTCTCTACTGACAGTAGAGCCGATCCTGTAAGGAGAACACACTTCTAAAACCACAAAGCTCAACATCTTGGGTTAGGACCCCGAACTGCACAAATTCCTAACCGAGGTTCATAATTCACTAAAAATACATATAAAATAATAAATATATTAAAAATCATTAATTTCCATAAAATACCAAAATATAATATATTTGAACATTAAATTACTAAATATAATTATTTTTACAATAATTAAATAAAAATCTCAAATAATAATATAATATTAATGTCATGACCTAAACCGAGGGCCATGACCGGCGCTAGGGAATGGGAATTCTTTCGAATTCGGAACCCGTAGCAAGCCTTGGAATAATAAAAACAAACAATAAATAAAAATACATTAGAATTTAAAACTTAATGATTATGATAAGATAAGCTCCGCAATTTATAAAATAAAATATTTTAATACAATATTAAGAGATAAACCTCTGAATTAAAATCATAACCAATAAATATAAATATAATTCATAACTGAAAAAAATACAACTACTGCAGTTTCTAGAGTACATAAAAAATAATTAGGTAAGTAGTTTACTTAATAAAGCTAGGGCGGAAGAAATCCGGCGGATAGGCCTACTGCTGAGGTCTGAAGAAGAAGAAAAACATCAATTGAGGGGAGTCAAACCTCACTAAGTGAATTATTATAATATATATACACACATTACTAAATGACAAATGTAAACACTCATAAGTATATATAATATATATATATATATATATATATATATATATATATATATATATATATATATATATACAGGCAGGTACACACAGATGCTAAAAATCACTTTATAATTAATACTGAAAAACATCAGTTTATGAAGGATAAAATAAAACCCTAATGATCGCAACCTCAAATATCAATAGAAAGCACTTTAGCCATACTAGCTCACTTAATTCCAAGTAAATTCACTTAATCCAACTAGACAGTAGACTGGCCCTAAGACATTAAGTCAACCAAGCTGCAGTAGTCTAATTGTCGGCGTGATTGGCCCCGAGACACTTGGTCAATCGAGCTCCAGCAATCACACCATCAATCACATCTCACATCAATCAAGTCATAATTTCCACAATTAAGTTAGTAATTCAACCTACAATCTATTGCATTGGTACGTACTCGGTCTTAGTGTTGCCCACTAGGAAGCACGTTCTATCGATATCCTTCATTTTAAAAATAAAACATACATTCGAGGATAAATAATATATACAATGGCATTCAAAATGATCAAGTAAACCATATATATACCATAAATATACCTAAAATAAACTAAGTATATTTTAGGTATATATACGCAAAATAAATTCAATTAAATCATGAAATATACTCAAAATCAACCAATAATATAATTAAACATAATTTGAATATAAATAAAAAAAACATGCATTTATTTTAAGATATACCAATAATATACTAAAAATATACTTAAGCATTTAATAAAGCAATTATGCAAAACTTTACATTGAAAACATATAATTCTAAAATATGCAACCTAAAGCAATGTATATATAATAATAACTTACAGGGATGCACTCCTCGAGATTAGTCCGACGGGCCTGGTCCGCTAAGCCTCAGTCTCGACGTAACTAAATAATAAAAGCGATCACGATATTAGAATAAATCTAACTTAGACTTCTAAAGACTCGATCTAAAATTACTAAACATGAACAGACATAGAATCAGAATTAGACTTGATGTCACATTTTATGAGAATTCTATCAAAAATTCGATAGAACCTCCTCTGTAAAATGGATATCTCTCTATTAAAAAGTAGAGCCGGTCCTATAAGGAAAATACACTTCAAGTATAAAAATCCTCACAACCCTCGGTTGGGATCCCGAACTACTAAAATTCCCTGATCGAGGTCCACAATTCACCAAAAATTAAATAATACAGTAAAATATATCAAAAATCAATAAATACCATAAATGCCCTCCAAATATCAAAATTTAACATATTAAGTATTCAAACACCAAAAATAATTATTTTCCTATTAATTTCTTAAAAACCCTAATTAATAATATAATATAATTAAAAATCCATTTTCTCGATAATTGTACAAATATTTATAAAAATTCATTTTATAAATCCAAATTACTTAATTAGTCCAAACATATATTAAAATTTACTAAAAATCCATTTATTTACAAAAATAGTATATTATATATTATTTGAAAATAATTTTTGAAAATTAGTATTAATTAGTTAAAATTAGTAAATAATTTGTAAAAATCATTTTTATACCTCAAATAATATTAAAACCAATTAAACATAATATTTAACTAAAATTACCACCAAATTACCCCTAATATTAAAAAATACATATAAAATACTAATAATACTCAAAAATTCAATAAAAATTATATAAATACACAAAATTTATTTTCTCAACACATATTTCCATAATATCAACAAAAACATATAATTAACTAATTATTTCTGACAAAATATATATTTAACCTATATTTTCAAAATTGACATAAATTACAAAAAATATAAAAATTACACAAAATTCACAAAAATTATAAAATAAGCTCTAAAATTAATAATAACCATAAATAACACCAAAAATCACAATTTCATAATTTATTTAATTAATTTACGAAATTAATAAAATAATAATAAAATATTCAAAAATTCACAAAAATTAAAATAATTCCCAAAAATCACATAAAAATTCGGGGATGTAGTTTGAGCTAGGGGGATTAACTTTTGTAAAGGGATTTTCCATGAATCAACCAAAATTCTCGAAAAAGAAATCAAAAACCCTAAAATGGCCAAATTTAAGAATAAGTAAAACACCTCACCAAATAATGTTTTCAAGCTAAAAGGAGCTTAGATTCACATTCAACGGCAAGAAAGGAAGAAAATAAGACTGAAATCAAGGGAAATGGTGGCCAGACAAAGGAGAACGGCCAAGAGCTCAATTCTCGGTTTCTCACTGCCATAGTCGCTCATCAACCCCGAAGAAGAAGGTGGAAGACGGTGGAAGGCGACTGGACCTACTAGATGGCCGGATGACACACTGATGGTGAGGGAAATGGATGGTGATGGGCGGAGGGTGATGGTGGTTTACAGGGAGGGTAGGTTGAATATAGGTATGTGTTTTTAGTTGTATATATATATATATTATATGTATATATATTATTATATAATATAGTTAGTAAAATTTATGTAATAATAAAATAATGTGTATATATATAAACCAAACACATACATTTCAGTATATATATACATATATACACACACATAATAATAACATGCATTAAAATGTTACTAAACCCTAATATTTATGTGTGTGTATATATATATATATATATATATATATATACACACATTAACACATAAAATACAATACAATAATGTAGTTTATTAATTTAAAAATATTAAAATATTAATGCACTAGATTAAACATTATTAAAATAATATTGTTCGAAATAATACACTTCAATATATACATTTACATAGAAAATTATAATTAAATGTAAAAATAATAATAATTATTCATAAAATAGTAAAATAATCAAACATAGTTTTAAAATTTATTAGCACTACATATCCTATAATTATTAAAATAATTTAAAAACTATGGTCATTACAGTCTTCCTTCCTTATAAGAATTTGTCGTCAAATTCAAAGAAAAGAATAAACAAGAATCAAGGACGAAAGAGATACGGGTAAGAAGCTCGCATCTCAACTTCAGTCTCCCAGGTATGCTCTTCTACTATGTTGCTGCACCATAACACCTTGACCATCGGAATCTACTTTGAACGCAACTGTCGAACTTGATAGTCTACGATCGCAACAGGTTCTTCTATGAATGTCAGATCTTCATTCACTTTAATACTATCTGGCCGCAACACGTGTGAAGGGTCTAAAACATACTTCCTCAACATCAAGATATGAAACACCAGATGCACTTGAGATATACTTGGAGGCAAAGCCAACCGATATGCAACAGTGCCAACTCTTTCTAAAATCTCGAACGGTCCTATATATCTCGGTGATAGCTTACCCTTCCAACCAAATCTCATAACACCCTTCATTAGAGACACCTTCAGAAAAACATAGTCTCCTACTTGGAACTCCACATCTCTATGTCTAGGATCCATATAGCTCTTCTGCCTACTAACGGCGGTCTCTAATCTCCTTTTGATTACAGCAACCTTCTCTACAGCATCCTGAACCCTCTTAGGTCCAGTCAAAGCTCTCTCTCCAATCTCATCCTAACTCAAAGAGGATCTACACTTCCTTTTGTACAAAGCCTCGTATGGTGCCATTCTAATACTGATATGGTAGATGTTATTATATGCAAACTCGATGAGTGGCAAATGATCATCCCAACTACCTCCTAAATCCAAAACACACATTCTCAACATATCTTCTAGTGTTTGGATCATCCTCTCAGACTGACCATCCGTATGAGGATGAAAAGCAGTACTGAAATCCAACCTAGTGCCCATTGCTTCCTGCAGCTTCTACCAAAAATGAGAGGTAAACACTGAACCTCTGTCTGACATAATAGACATAGGTACCCCATGAAGGCACACAATATGCTTCACATAAGCTTCACCAATCTAGCTACAAAATAAGTGGCTTTCATAGGCAAGAAATGTGTAGACTTGGTCAACTTGTCCACAATCACCCAGATGGAATCGTATCCATCCTTGGAACGAGGTAAACCAACCACAAAATCCATAGCAATCCTTTCCCACTTCCACTCAAGAATAAGAAGAGGCTGAAGCTTCCCAAAAGGTTTCTGATGTTTAACTTTTACTTATTGACATGTCAAACACTTAGCAACATAGTCAGCAACATCCTTCTTCAGTCCATCCCACTAATATAAATCTTTGATACTGTGGTACATCTTAGTGACACCAGGATATACGCTGTAGGCTGTAGAATGTGCTTCCTTAAGGATCTCTTCTCTCAAATTATCCACATTAGGAACACACAATCTACCACTGATCCACAAAACACCATCATCATCAAGTGTGAAATTAGTGAACTTCCCTACTCAAACATTCTTTGTAATCTCTTCCAGAATAGGATCTTAGCTCTGAGTTTCCTTAATCCTATTTTTCAGCATAGATCGCACCTTAAACTAAGCTAGCAGTCCACCTGATCTACTCACCTTCATCATCAGACCTTAATCCACTAACTGATGTAACTCTTAGATCAACGGTCTCCTCTCCACACTGATGTGAACAAGACTGCATGAGGACTTCCTACTCAAAGCATCTGCTACCACATTAGCCTTGCCTGGGTGATATAGAATCTCACAGTCATAATCTTTCAATAGTTCCAACCATCTCCTTTTCCTCATATTCAGATCTCTCTGCTGGAAAATGTACTTAAGGCTCTTATGATCAGTAAAAATCTCACAAGTCACCCCGTATAGATAATGTCTCCAGATCTTGAGAGCAAAGATCACTGCAGCCATCTCTAGGTCGTGGGTAGGATAGTTCTGTTCATGGTTCTTCAACTGCCTTAAAGCATAGGCTATTACCCTACCATTTTGCATCAACACACAACCTAGGCCAACTTTAGAGGCATCACAATACACTGTGAACTTGTCTACTCCATTAGGTAAAGCCAAAATTGGAGCTATGGTCAACTTCTCTTTCAGCAACTGAAAGCTTTTCTCATAAGCTTCTGACCACTCAAATCTCACATTCTTCTGAGTCAAGTGAGTCATAGGAGCTGTAATTCTGGAAAAATCCTATACAAACCTCCTATAGTACCCAGCTAAACCTAGAAAACTCCAAATCATAGTAACTAAAGGCAATTTAGGCCACTCAGACACTGCTTCAATCTTCTGTGGATCAACCTGGATACCCTTTTTAGACACCACGTGTCCAAGAAATGCAACAGTCTCCATCCAGAAATCATACTTCGAGAATTTAGCATAAAGCTGATGTTCTCTAAGTGTCTGAAGTACAGTCCTTAAGTGATATACATGTTCTTCCATACTCCTCGAATACACCAGTATATCATCAATGAAAACTACCATAAACTGATCCA
The DNA here is from genome assembly GCA_947683625.1 of Mallotus nudiflorus. Classification (NCBI taxonomy): domain Eukaryota; kingdom Viridiplantae; phylum Streptophyta; class Magnoliopsida; order Malpighiales; family Euphorbiaceae; genus Mallotus; species Mallotus nudiflorus. Next base: position 322,649 of record CANTUR010000110.1, on the reverse strand, counting down.
CAAATGGTTTGAATATCCTGTTCATTAGGTTCATAAAAGTTGCTGGTGCAATAGTCAAACCAAAAGACATCACTAGAAATTCATAATGGCTATATTGAGTGCAGAATGCCATTTTAGGAACAGCTTCGCTGATCCGCAACTTATGATATCCCGACCTCAAATCAATCTTGGAAAAGAACTGTGCACTTTATAGCTGATCAAACAAGTCATCTATCCTCAGGAGAGGATACTTGTTCTTCACTATCACCTTATTCAGCTCTTTGTAGTCAATCCACAGTCTCAGGGTACCATCCTTCTTCCTCACAAACAGGACTGGTGCACCCCAAGGAGAAACATTGGGTATAATAAAACCTTTATCTAGCAACTCTTGCAACTGCTCCTTTGACTCTTTCAACTCTGCAGGAGCCATTCTATAGGGTGGCATAGAAATAGGGGTAGTGCCTAGAACTACATCTATACATAACTCAATCTCTCTATGAGGTGGTAACCCTGGAAACTCCTTAGGAAAAACATCAGGAAACTCACAGGCAATAGGAACATCTATGAGTGACAACTTCTCCACTGAAGTATCCCTAACTAATGCCAAATAACCCTGACAACTCTTCCTCAACAACTTCCTAGCCGTAATAGCGGAAATGAGATTTTGAGGTGCAGAACTCTTATCACCCATAAACTTAAATTCTTCTTCACCAGGAATTTTGAAAGTCACTTCTTTACTTTGACAATCCACCACGGCATAGTGCTGAGATAACCAATTCATACCCAAAATAACATCGAATTCCATCACATTTAATAAAATCAAATCAGTGAACAATTCTCTACCTCTGATAAGAACTGGAAAACCAAAAATAATAACATCGGTGTCCAAAGAATCACTCAGAGAAGTGGCGACGGACAAAGGAAAAGCCATCCTCGAAGCTTGCCAATAAGACTTGAAAGCAAAAATAGGAGAAATGAATGAATGCGTGGCACCCAGATCAAACAGAACCCATGCATCCAGATAACAGATAGAAATAATACCTGCCATGACTGCATTAGATGCCAGAGCATCTTGCTGAGTAAGATAGAAGACTCTGGCCTGACCTCCCTGCTGATTGGTAAAAGCCTGGCTAATACCTCTGGCACCTCCTCTAGTACCTCTACCACATCCCTACTGAGGAACAATCTGAGTAGAACTCTGGTGCTGAGCTGGAGGCAACTGAAAAGGAATGGTGTTGCACTAGCAATCGACTGCTGAGGGAATCATAGAATCTACAACTATTGATAACCATAATAGGGACATGATATGGAAAAATGTCCCATCTATCCGCATCTAAAACATGTCAGCGGTGTCATGTAACATGGTCCTTGATGGACTCTGCCACACATTTGACAAACACTGGTAGCTGACCTAGAACTATGACCACTGTTGCTCAAAGCACCTGACCCAAGTCTAAATGGTCTACGCTGACCTCCACGGCCATGTCTACTGCTCCAATGTACCCTCTATTATTGTCTCTGACTCTGCTGGGCTGAACCCCTCTGTTGACTACTCGAACCAATCTAAAAACTTGAGTATAAAGTAATCTGGAATCCACTTGACTAAACACCCAATTGGTAATAATCAGGCATAGTTCCTTGCCTAACTAGCCTCAACTCAATCTCCTTAGCTAACTCTATCATTGACTCTAGAGTAAGGCCCACTGTAGGCATACTAGCAAATGCAGAACCCAATCTAATGACATAAGTGGTGACTGTGAAGTACTGATCTCGCATTAGATCCTCTGTATATCTGCCAAGTCAAAGGAACTCTCTGGTATAATCCTTAATATATTTTTTCACCTTGGGTAATGCTAGTCAGTCGGAGTCTGTAACTTATATAAAGTGGCTCTGGGCAAAATCTCCTAATGAATTGCTCTCTGAACTGAGCCCAAGTCATCGTCATCATGTATGGTTGGATCATCTGAATAAACTAGTCCAAGGCTAGTCCCTCTACTGACAACTCGACTATTATGATCCGCTAGTACTCGATGTGAGCAGTTCGAGTCCTCATCTCGATTGCATGCAAAAAATCTAAAAGGTCAAAAGTCCCATCAAATGCGATTATGTCAACTCTAGCATAAAATAGGGTTGCCTCAGGGTCAGACATACCCTGCTAATAGGCAGGCTGAATAGGTGATGCAACAGGAGGTATTGGAATATCCTCATACTCAGGCTCTACAGGTTCCTTATCCTATAGCTTTCTCTGCCTACGATGACCTGCCGCTCCTCAAGGTCTACCTCTGCCTCGACCTATGTGCCTAGCTGGCGGCTCAGAAGATATGACCTCATCCTGGAAGGACTCATCATCCTCGGCCTTAACGACCGGTGGAGTGACACGTGCTCGCCTCCTCATTCTAAAAAGAAAAACAGAAGGATTCAGACAATACAAACAACTAATGGTAACGCAGAAAACTAAATCAAGGAAAACTTATCAAAGATATACTCGAACCTAATTAACTATAGTAGTTTCAAAAGAAAACACAACACTGAAAACTAGGGCCTTAACTCAACAACTAAGGCCCTGACACAAAACTCCGCTTTGATACCAACTTTGTCACGACCCAAATCAGGGGTCATGATCGGCGCTAGGGAACGAGAATTCTTTCGAATCTGAAACCCGTAGCAAGCCTTAAAATAAAAATAAAAGATAAATAAAATTAAAATAAATAAAAATACATCAAAATTTAAAACTCAATGATTATGATAAAATAGGCTCTGCATATCATAAAATAAAATATTTTAATACAACATTCAGAGATAAACCTCTGAATTAAAATCATAACCAATAAATATAAATACAACTCACAATTGAAACAAATACAACTACTGCAGTTTCTAGAGTACATAATAAATAATTAAGTAAGTAATTTATATAATAAAGCTGGGGCAGAAGAAATCCGACGGATAGGCCCTACTGTTGAGGTCTGAAAAAGAAAACTCTCCTGTAAAAACATCAACTGAGGGGAGTCAGACCTCACTGAGTGAATTATTATAATATATATACACGCATTACTAAATGACAAATGCAAACACTCATAAGTATATATAATAAATATATATATATACAGGCAGGTACACGCAGATGCTAAAAATCACTTTATAATTAATATTGAAAAACATCAGTTTATGAAGGATCAAATAGAACCCTAATGATCACAACCTCAAATATCAATAGAAAGCGCTCTAGCCATACTAGCTCACTTAATTCCAAGTAAATTCACTTAATCCAACTAGACAGTAGACTGGCCCTCAGACACTAAGTCAACCGAGCTCCAGCAGTCTAACTGTTAGTGTGATTGGCCCTGAGACACTTGGTCAATTGAGCTCCAGCAATCACACCATCAATCACATCTCACATCAATCAAATCAATCAAGTCATATTTTCCATAATTAAGTTTGTAATTCAACCTACAATCTATCGCAACTGGTACGTACTCGGTCCTAGTGCTACCTACTAGGAAGCACATTCTATCGATATCCTTCATTTTAAAAATAAAACATACATTCGAGGATAAATAATATATACAATGGCATTCAAAATGATCAAGTAAACCATATATATACCAAAAATATACCTAAAATAAATTAAGTATATTTCAGGTATATATACGCAAAATAAATTCAATTAAATCATGAAATATACTCAAAATCAACAATAATATACTTAAACATAATTTGAATATAAATAAAAAAGAAAACATGCATTTATTTTAAGATATACCAATAATATACTAAAAATATACTTAAGCATTTAATAAAGCAATTATGCAAAACTTTACATTTAAAACATATAATTCTAAAACATGCAATCTAAAGCAATGTATATATATGATAATAACTCACAGGGATGCACTCCTCAAGATTGGTCTGCTAGGCCTCAATCTCAGTGCAACTAAATAATTAAAGCCATCATGACATTAGAATAAATCTAACTTAGACTTCTAGAGACTTGATCTAGAATTACTAAACACGAACAGACACAGAATCAAAATTAGACCCGATGTCACGTTTTATAAGAATTTTATCAAAAATTCGGCAGAACCTCCTCTATAAAATGGACATCTCTCTACTAAAAACTAGAGCTGGTCCTGCAAGGAAAATATACTTCAAGTATAAAAATCCTCACAACCCTCGGTTTGGATCCCGAACTATTAAAATTCCCCAACCGAGGTCCACAATTCACCAAAAATTCAATAATACAGTAAAATATATTAAAAATCAATAAATGCCATAAATTTCGTCCAAATATCAAAATTTAACATATTAAGTATTCAAACACCAAAAATAATTATTTTCCTATTAATTTCTTAAAAACCCTAATTCATAATATAATATAATTAAAAATTCATTTTCTCGATAATTCTATAAATATTTATAAAAATTCATTTTATAAATCCAAATTACTTAATTAGTCCAAACATATATTAAAATTTACTAAAAATCCATTTATTTACAAAAATAGTATATTATATATTGTAAGCACCCAATTTCAAGATGCAATTGTGCACAATTGCAACGTAAGCCCCTATGATGAAATTCATTCAAAAATTGAAGTTAGTTGTCAATTTTCTGGACTTTAAGGACTAAATTGCAATGTTTTTTAGGGGTTTGATTACAAATAAGTCAATTTTTAGGGGTCTTTTAGTAATTAAAAGTTAATTAATTAATTAATTACCTTTTTTAGTTAAAAAAAAGAAATTTTTTTTTTGATCGGCAATGTGGATTGCCGATCGGCATTAACCCAATTGATCGAAAATCTGGACTTTTGACTAGAATTCTAGAAATTCGATCCTCCATTCTAACAACCCGGGAGTCAAATTTCATATTTTCAGAGTTAATTTCAATTTATCATGCATTTTCATATTAATTTTCTAACTAATATACATGTCAATGTCAATCTCTACTCTACAACTAACTCTAATTACTTATTATACTAGTAATATTTTTGTAGAAATAAATAGAAGTAAGAAAAGTTACCTCATTACCCACATCTCTGCACCTGTGGGGTATATGAGTCAAGGGAAAGATAGTTGAGTCTTCTCGAAGTTCCAGATTATTTTGAGGAAAATAAAGAGGCAGAATCCTCTGACATTTTGAAGCCTCAACTCCTTCATATTGTCTGTGTGACGAGAAGGCCATAGGATCATACAGATTGCAAATCAAATAACAGATGGTGAATAAATCAAGAAAAGAAAAATCAATATCAAGTAAAAAAAAAAGGAAGAAGAAGAAAAGAATGGGAAGAGAAGTGAAGTGATCGACAAAAGGGAAAGAATATATAAAAGGGAGAATATCCATTTTAATCCTTTCAATTTATTTACTTTTTTATTTATCTTTTCTTTCTTGCAATTTAGTCCATAATTGCATTCTGATTAGGAACATGTTCCTAATTAAATCATGACATTCATCAAATTAACAATTCATTGAATTATTAAAACTGCATAATTAATCTATGATTCTGAATCTTCTGTCAAATACAAAATACAGAACAAGATTACATAACTCATTTTTTGTATTTTTACATGCATGATTTCAATCAAAGGTTTCATATGCTACACAATAGCTATGTTATGAATTTCAAATCATTATGTTATGTGCTCCACTGTAGTCATAACCTTCATTATTTAATGTACTGCATAGCAGTTATGACATAAACTTTCAAATTCCTCATTACTAGACGTTCCACAGGAACTATAGCAAGTTTTCAATTCAATTACACTAGACTTCCCATAGGGAATATAGTGTGCATCGTTAAACGTCCCATAAGGAATATAACAAAATTCAATTCAATTACACTAGATGTCCCATAGGGAATATAGTGTGCATCGTTAAACTTCCCACATGGAATATAACAAAATTCAATTCAATTACATTAGACATCCCATAAGGAATATAGTGTGCATCGTTAGATGTCCCACAGGGAAGATAACAAAATTCAATTCAATTACACTAGACGTCCCACAAGGAATATAGTGTGCATCGTTAGACATCCCATAGGGAATATAACGAAATTCAATTCAATTACACTAGACATCCCACAGGGAATATAGTGTGCATCGTTAGACGTCCCACAGGGAATATAACAAAATTCAATTTAATTACACTAGATGTCCCATAAGGAATATAGTGTGCATCGTTAGACATCGCACATGGAATATAACGAAATTCAATTCAATTACACTAGACGTCCCACATGGAATATAGTGTGCATCGTTAGACGTCCCACAAGAAATATAACAAAATTCAATTCATCTACACTAGATGTCCCACAGGGAATATAGTGTGCATCGTTAGACGTCCCATAGGGAATATCACAAAATTCATCATTACTAGACGTTCCACAAGAACTATAGTAAGTTTTCAACTTATCATCGCTAAATGTCCCACAAGAAATATAGCAAAATTCATTTGCATAAAGTCCACTAGACGTTCCACAGGAAATATAGTGTGACTTATCAAAACACTACACCTTACTCAACAATTTGAGCATCAATCCATCACTTAGGATACAATCGAGTGTCCTAATTTCTTTCTTTCGAAATTGTGTGCTTCTATTGCTTTGCCACAATTTGTCAAGCAAACAGCGATAAAGGGAGGCAACTGTAAGCACCCAATTTCAAGATGCAATTGTGCATAATTGCGACATAAGCCCCTATGATGAAATTCATTCAAAAATTGAAGTTAGTTTTCAATTTTCTGGACTTTAAGGACTAAATTGCAACATTTTTTGGGATTGCAAAATAAGTCAAATTTTCAGGGGTCTTTTGGTAATTAAAAGTTAATTAATTAATTAATTACCTTTTTCAGTTAAAAAAAAGAAATTTTTTTTTATTGACAATGTGGATTACCGACTGGTAATCTAGAATGTCGATCGGCATTAACATCAATTTTTTCAGTGTTTTGATTGGTTGAAAATTCAAAATTTATTTGATAAGGTTTTTTTAAAAAAACACAGAAGATATTTTTGAAAAAAAAATAAACAAACGCTATCTGATCAGATAGGTTTGTTCCGCCTTTTGAAGGAAGTTCAGTACGCGCAGACTTTGCATTTAAAAGCAGAGTTTGCATGCGTACAAGGGGAAGAGGCTTGGCTGGAGGACCTTTATTTTCTTTTGGTTTTCGAGAGGATTTTTAGGAGAGACACACGAAGACACAATGAAAAAAAAGAGAGACTGCGAGCATAAAACCCTAATTTTCAATACTGAAATTTTCGAAGGCAATAGTCCATAATCAACAATATCTTAATTTTAATGGTGATAATTCAATCTGAGGGGCACAAAAAGGGGGCATTTGCACAACATCTCTAGTGTTATTTTTCTATTTCTTTTATTACTCTTTTTTATTATTTTATGGTTTATGTTTTTTCTTTTATTTTTATTATTGTTTTGATTATTTGATTTCATTGCTAATTTGCTTTTTTTTTTGTTTTGATGTCCGTATATGGATTGAGGAGGAGGATACCGCCTCTATTTTATTGAACAGAAGATCCATGGAATGCCATGGATGAACCTGTACTGTTTTAATAATAGTTCTTAGGATTTTAATTTTTATTCTGCATTTTGGCATCCTGTGTAGTTTATTTTAATTTCTGGGTGTATAATTATTTAATTTTAATTCTGTACGTAGTTTGTAATAGCCCCAGTAGTGGGAATAGTGAAAGATTTAAATTTCTATATTTTAAAATTGATTATTAATTAGGTTCAATTGGATAAAACATCAATTAAAATCAATGGTGGCGGTAGCTTAAATTAGGGTTTGCATGTAATTAATTTTGGGTTTTTTTTTAGAAAATCACTGTAATGTTTATTTGATCTATTTTTTTGTGTTTTATTTATTTTGTGCTTTTTTTTATGTTTTTATGTTTTTGGACCCCAAGCCCACGTTTAGGTCAAACCCACTTAATAAAATGATTTAGATTTTAAATAATTAAAATCAATTTAGGGCCATTAGGTTAATTAGACTTTAGGCCCGATTAGTTAATTAAATTTGTTTAGATTTAGCTCAGCCCACTTAATTATATTTCTTTTAAAATAAATAGACCTAGGTCCACACTCCACTTAAAATAAAACCAAGTTATACTTAGATCCACTAGTTTATTTTACTTTAAAAATTGAATAGACTTAAGCTTATATCTTAGAAAGACTAAAAAATATATTTAGGCTCATTAATTAATAAAATGTAGGCCCACTTTTATTTTATTTCACTTGTAAATAAAATGTAGATTTAGCTAACTTATTTAATAAAATTAACATAGTTTAGACTTAGGGACAATGCGATCTTGAGTGCATTTTTTACTTATAATTTTATTGACTTGTTGCCTTTTTTGGTAGATGGATGTTAATTAGGGTTTAATAAAAATGCATGTAATTAGAGGATGAAATAATCATTTATAAAATTATTCTAAATGAACATGAGACTAAGAGAAGTTAGTATTCAGTATCCATAATCTCCTGGTTGTGGTGCTAATTTTCTTTTAGAGAATCGAGTACAACCAATTAAATTATCCAAGTTATTACCCTAGGTGACGACTCCTCATCTCCACGCCATGTCTTTATGACAGTGGTTAATGTGTTCTCTAAGGCCCTCAGCCTAAACAGTGTCACGGTTGCTAAAATCTTGGATACGCGCTAAACACCATCGTCTACAGTGGTGATTCCACTGGGGATAAGAGATACTGATTCTACTTGTGTTCTTTAGAATTTTTTTATTGATTACTATTTCATTCTTGCATTCATTCTACATGTCCCTACTAAACTGATGGCATTGGTTTATGATTCCATGATTCCACTAGCTTCATGGAGTTGTAGATTGGCTAACCATCACTCTTAGCCTTAACTCGGTTCAAGAGAGATTACTGGGCTCATCTGACCAGAGTATGTAACCCAAGTCCCTAAGGGGGTAATCTTCTCTCGAGTTGGTAAAGGATGCTGGACCCCCTTTGACCTTGTCCTGTAACTCAAAGTCCATAATGGAGAGCATCTTGTTAAGGGAACTTTAACTTTTCACCGAACCCTAACCATATATAATGGCCTAGTTACTTCCCATAGGATCTTCACTCAAAGTGCTTGTTTGTTTGAATTGCCATGAGGTATTTCTATTTATAAAAGCCTATGCCTATACCTTTGAAGCTCATTCAAACTAATAAGGATTAGGCTAGACCTTTATATTTAGAAATGATGCTTCTGTGCTTTTTTCTTTTTAAGAGAGATTTGGCATGCATGTCAGCTCTTAATATCCCTTGTTAATATGAAGGCCAAGACCAAAAATCCTAGGAAAAGAAACTCGCCATTGACGCCATTGAACACGTGTGTGGGAGGAATAAGGTTGGAAGGTTTATGCTTGCATGTTGCTTATTGATTGCTTCTTAATACTTTCTATTTGCTAAGTGCTTGCCTGCTACTTGTTGCATAAACACATGCATCATGCATACATGCAAACATACATTCCATGCATCATACTAATACCTTGTTTTACAGCCATCATAGATTCATTTGGGTCTTCTCGTGTCTGGGGATGAAAAGGTGGTAGATTGACCAGAGTTGATTTAAGTCCAGAGTCGATAGCTTAAGGCATTCTTCACATACTGGAGAGACTAGAGGGGAGTCCAATTAACCCACTATTCCTAGAAGCTAAATTAGCTCAGACTAATCATACTGAAATGGAACAACAGCCAGAGATGTGGACCTTAGAGGACATTAAAGGAGCTTTGATGGATAATATGAGAACTATAATGCAAGATCAACTGAGACAAGCTTTGGCCGAACTAGTGCAACCTGTGGTTGGACAACCACCTGCTGCTATTATTGAACAACCACCATTGCTACTATTGAACAACCACCTGCTGTAGGAGCTCCACCTGTTGTTGTAGCTCCTCCACCTACTGCTAACAATGCTGGGGGGCAACTTGCTCCTAGAAATGTGCCTACTACTGATGTGAGAATGGAAGACATTGAAAACTATATGGTAGAAAAGGCAAAGAGAGAATCATTAGAATTGGTCCAAGACCTTGAGTCCAAGCATATGCAAGCATTGACTCAGAAAATGTCCAAGAAGGAAGAGCTTATTAGAGGACAAGGAATGGCATATTCTTTTGACTTTGATTACATGCTGCAAATGGAGGGAGACAAGCTGCCTGAAAAATTCAAAATGCCTCAACTACAAAAGTTTTATGGGAGAGGAGATCCAAGGATCCATTTGAGTCAATACACCACAACCATGAGCACTACTAAAGCATCATTGTCAGTAGTTACTAGGTTGTTTGTACTGTCCCTAGAAGGAATGGCTGGTAACTGGTACCACAGGTTAGAAAAGTCTGTTAGAGTTGATTGGAAGGAACTACGTACTACATTCTTGAAATAATATGATTATAACACTCGATTGGAAGTGTCAATTAGGGATTTGGAGTTAACTAAGCAAAAACCCAATGAATCCTTTTCTTATTTCCTCACCAGATTCATGAATAAAGCAAGGATGATGAAAAAAAAGCTTGCTGAGAAGGATTAAGTTAGAATGATAGTTCGTAATGTGTCACCTAATTTGGTCAAGAGGCTATAGATGATGAATCCTAAAACCTTTATGGATTTGTAAGATGATGGGTTACAAGATGAGGAAATTGAGAGTGAGAAAAAGAAAATTATTAGAGGCTCAAGAACTCGAAACTACCCAACTGGGGGCATACAACAAGGAAGTACTAGCCGAGCTGTAGAAGTGCGTGTAGTTCAGCAACCTTGAAGGTTCTCCAACTTCAACCCACCACTCTCTAAAGTCCTAAAGTGGCTAATCCAAAAAGGCCTACTCCGAACTTTAACCTTTTCCAAACCCTCAAATCCAAATCTCCCTGGCTATGATCCAAACAGTTACTATAAGTTTCATTAAGTAGCTAGCCATTCCACATATACCTACATTCACCTAAAACATGATGAGATCCAAAACCTGATAAACTCTGAAAAAATCACTGACCCTTCTAACCTAAACACTAGAAACAACCCTTTCCTAGGTTACCAAAATATTCCAACACTAGCTACCATGATGATCAACTCAAGGGTTAGTGAAGAAGAAGTGCTAAGCTCCTATGAGGACCTCAACCTTATACCCAATGAAGAACCTTTCAAACAACCATAGAGAGGAGTAGAAGATTTACTGGGCTAGCCCTTAGGCAAGTTTGATTACAAGGTATTCTACTCGAAACCACCCTCTACTGATATCCCTGTTGAATCAATTGAGCCCTCGGATTAGGGAGATGATTTTGATGATAAGCCAGTAAAAGAAGAGCCTGAAATTTCGAAGCAGTCGCTGAGAGGAGTTAAAGATCTGTTGGGACAACCCTAAGGCAAGTTCGATTACAGAGTGTTCTATTCTAAACCCACTTCTGCTGACATCCCCATTGAATCCATTGTGCTGACAGGATGGGGTGATGAGTTTGAAGAAGATGAATTCTTAACCCCAGAAATGTCCCAAGAAGAGGTAGAAGAGCTGTTAAGCCAACATACAGACAAGCTGAAGGAGTTGAAAGGAAAAGAAACATGCACAATGGAAGTTTGGAAGGATGGGAAAAGAGACCAAATCATTGGAGTTATTGACATCTGGTATGACTCTGATAAAGAAAGCCCAGGCGGTTTTGATGTATGGAGTGATGAATCATGTTACTATAAGTGGGAGGAATTATTGGGCAACAAAAAAGTAAAATGAAAGAGTAGTAGAAAGGGAAGAAACAGAAGATGCAGAAGTAAATGAAGGACAGAAAGAAGACCTGATCCTAGAACAACTTAAGAAATCTAAGGCAAACGTCAACATTTGGGAATTACTTATGCATTCAAGTAGCCATAGAAGGGCTCTTGTCAAAGCTTTATCGAACATGAGCATTGAAACGGTAGCTACGCCTGAGGATATGGTAGTAAAGGTGATAGAAAAGAAACATGGGTTGATAACATTCTCAAATGATGACTTGCCTTTGGAGGGAAGAAATCATAACAAAGCATTATTTATCCTAGCTGAAGTAAATGGGAAGAGAACCAATTTTGTGATGGTGGATGATGGTTCAGCTATAAATGTATGCCCATTACAAATCCTACCTAATTTAGGTCTGAAAGTAGATGACTTGATGGCTTCAAACCTCATAATTAGAGCTTACGATGATAGTACCAGGAATGTGGAGGGAACATTTTAGGCTTTGGTCAAAATAGGGCCTGTAGAGTCAACTATTGAATTTACTGTACTGGACATCGTTGTTACCTATGCCCTGTTGTTGGGAAGGTTGTGGTTTCATGCCCTAGGAGGAGTACCTTCAATAGTGCACCAGAAAATAAAATTCTCTCATGAAGGAGATGTCATGACAATAGAAGTTGGAACCAATACAGCTGTGGTAGCCATACTTGATAAACAGAAGCAAGTGTGTGTTCCGCCTGGTTTCTAAGTTGTTAGAATATTTGATGAGATGGATCCTAAGGTTATAAAATTGATGGAAACCATGAATTATCGACCTGGACAGGGGCTCGGGAAGAATGAACAAGGAAGTCCTAAGCCCCCCGAACATTAAAACCCAGGACCATATCAAGGGTTTGGGATATACTGAGGCAGGATCAGCTAGTAGAAGAGCAAAGAACAAGGAGAAAGCAAAAAGAAACAAGCCCTTGGGAAGGATTGGACCACTAAATGAGAATTTCATCAAGCCAGGGGAAGGCAAGTATTATATGGGCACCAAAGAATCTATTAATGTGGTTGGAAAAGATGCCCTTAGGTTTGAGATCTTCAAGGAGTAGATTGTGGAAAGCCTAGTGACCAACAACAAAGAGGAAGTCATGAAGCAAGTAACTAAAAGGATGGGTGATGATGTTGTTAAGGAGCTGCTATGTCTGCCACATGAGGAGGAACCACCCCAAGACTTAGCTACTGTCATTAGTGATAGTTTCATTGATGTTTTTTATGAAGAAACTAATGTAATAACGTTCGGTTTTTATACGGACGAAGATGTTTTTTTTCCTATGGCCAATGATATGAATGTTGGTTTTGCTTATTTGTGTGGTGTGCATCCTGATAGTTCTGTGCATTACAATTTTGATCAGTCATGCATGTTTGACATTAATTCAATTCAATTTAATTCATTTAACATGGGCACAAGTGATAATCCAAAGAACATTTCTATATCACATGATGTAACTCCTGAAGAGAGAAAAAAATTTTGAGAGAATATTAATAAAAAGGAAGGTAGTATTCTCTTGGACTTATGAAGACATGCCAGGTTTGGATAGGGAACTAGCAGAGCATCACATTCCAACTCATCCAGAAACCAAGCCGGTTAAATAGAAATTGCGCAAATTAAGACCAGAATGGACTGAAAAGATAAGGGAGGAAATTGCCAAGCAAATATAGGCTAACTTCCTAGAAGTAGTAGACTACCCTCAATGGCTAGAAAACATAGTACATGTTCCTAAGAAAGATGGAAAAGTATGAATGTGTGTAGATTTTAAGGATCTAAATAAAGCCTTTCCAAAAGATGACTTCCCGTTACCTCACATTGATGTAATAGTAGATAACACTTCAGCAAGTGCAATGTATTCTTTTATGGATGAATTTTTCGGGTACAACTAGATCATGATGGCAATCATGGATAAGATTAAGATAGCTTTCATCATAGAATGAGGGACCTATTGTTACAAGGTGATGCCTTTCGGACTGAAGAATGCAAGTGCAACTTATCAAAGAGCTGCTACTACACTTTTCCATGATATGATGCTTAAGGAGGTTGAAGTGTATATGGATGACATGATGGCTAAATTAGAGATAAGAGGAGGACATTTTGAAGCCTTAGACAAGTTCTTAGCCCGAATTGAGAGGTACAACCTGAGACTCAACCCGAAGAAGTGCATTTTTAGGGTTACTTCAAGGAAATTGTTAAGACATATAATGAGCAGTCGAGGAATTGAAGTGGATCCAAATAAAGTGAAAGCCATCCAGGAAATGTCGGCACTAAAGACGGAGAAAGAAGTAAGAGGATTCCTTAGCAGATTGCAGTATATTAGCAGGTTTATCACAAAACTCACTAACATTTGTGACCTTATCTTTAAGCTCTTAAAGAAAGATCAGCCGGTTAAATGGAATGATGATTGTCAAAAAGCTTTTGATAAGATCAAGGAGTATCTTGTTAATCCACCTATTTTGAAACCACCCAGACAGGGTAAGCCATTGGTTTTGTACTTGGCTTTAGAAGAGGATGCAATGGGGGCAATGTTAGCACAAGAAGGGTCAGATGGAATAGAGCACACAGTGTACTACTTAAGCAAGAAGTTTCTACCGTACGAGGAAAAATATGATTTAGTAGAAAAGATATGCATGATCATGATTTGGGCTATAAGAAAATTGAGGCATTATTTTCAATCTTACAAGCTTCAAGTTGTTTCAAGAATAGACCCTCTAAGGTATTTGTTTCAAGTATCAGCTTTAACTGGAAAAATGTCTTGATGGTTGGTACTCTTAACTGAATTTGATATAGAGTACATTACTACAAAGGTAATCAAGGGAAGAGCAGTAGCAGAATTCTTAGCTCAGAATGTGATCAAAGATGAACAGCAGTAGAATTTGGAGTTTCTATATGAGAACTTAGTAGTTGTAGAGCACCAGGAGTGGAAACTTTACTTTAATGGAGCTGTAAACAACAAAGGAGCTGAATTAAGAGTGATTCTTGTTACACCAAAAGGAGAAACCATACCAATGGCAAAGAAATTGGATTTCAAGGTCACAAACAATATGGCCGAGTATGAGGCATGTATATGTAGGATTAAGGCGGTTGTGGCAACCGGAGCAAAAGATTTATTGGTTTATGGAGATTCAATGTTAGTAATCAATCAGGCTAATAAAGAATGGGAGGTAAAAGAGGAAAGGCTGAAGCCTTATATCTGCTATGTGAAAGCCTTAATGAAGAATTTCACCAAATGTCTCTTTATCCATCTATCCAGATATGATAATCAGATTGCGGATGCACTTGCAACACTTTCTTCAATGTGGGATAGTGCAACTAGGTTGGCTATGGAACCTTTAGTGATCATAAAGTCTAGAGCACCGTGTTATGGGGGTGAGCAGATTATGAATGTTCAAATGGGGCCCGAAGAAAAGCCTTGGTTTTATAATGTCCAGAGGTTCATTGAAAAGAGAATTTATCCAGATGAAGCAACCTCAAAAGAAAGATATGTTCTTCGTGTTCTTGCACGTAACTATGCAAGTCATGATGGGGTATTATATAAAAGAATGCCGAACGGGATGCAGCTCAGGTGTCTTAAAAAGAATGAAGCTGAAGAGGTGATACAAGAGATTCATGCAGGGGCTTGCGGTTCTCATATGAACAGTATGATTCTAGCTAAGAAGATACTCAAACAAGGGTATTACTGGATGACTATGGAAAAGGATTGTATCAAGACATTAAGACAATGCCATCAGTGTCAGATCCACGGGAATCTTAGTCACATGCCTCCAACAGTGCTAAATAGTTTATCATCCCCTTGGCCCTTTGCAAAATAAGACTGACAGCATCAAATGGGCATAAATACATAGTGGTGGAAATCGATTACTTTTCGAGATGGGCAGAGGCATAATCTTTCAACACTCTGAAAGCAAAATAGATGGCATGGTTCATCAAGAAGAGCCTTATTTGTAGATATGGGGTTCCACATCATGTTGTGACAGATAACGGGGTTCAATTTCAAGCAAAAATAGCAAAGTTGCTACAAAAGTATAGGATTGAGCACTATAAATCTTCACCTTATCGCCCTCAAGCTATTGGAGCAGTGGAAGCGACTAACCAAAATGTCAAGAAAATCCTTTCTAAGATGGTTAAAACCTACAAGGATTGGTATAAATATCTTCCTTTTGCCTTATGGGGATATAGGACTATAGCTCGAACCGCCACAGGCCAAATATTATTCTCATTAGTATATGGTTGTGAAATAGTTTTGCCCATAAAAATTGAGATTAAGTCCTTAAGAGTACTCATGGAAGCTAGAATAAATGAGAATGAATGGGCACAAAAAAGATATGATCATCTAGTATCTTTAGATGAGAAAAGGATGGATGCTTTATTCTACACTCAGATATATTAGAGAAGGATAACAAGGGCGTTCAACAAGAAGGTTAAGCCTGGGAAGATCAAAGTTGGAGATATGGTTCTAAAACAGTCTAGAGCTGTGGTGTTCGATCCGAGAGGTAAATTTAGACTGAATTGGGAAGGACCGTACTTAGTCAAATCGGTCTTACCTAAAGGAGCTGCTAAGATATCAGATCTTGAAGGGAATGAGTTTATGGAACCTATCAATCTGGATCGCCTCAAGAAGTACTACCTATAAAAAAATAAAAAAATAAAAAAAATAAAAGTAGAATAAAGAAAATAAAGTCCGCTGACTAGAAAACCTAAAAAGGCTAGTCAGGCAAAAGTTAGGACACTCTCGCTGTTCAAAAAACCCACAAAGGGCTGACAAGCAAAAGTTAGGGAAATAAATAAAAATAATAATGGTCCAAATGATTAGAAAACCCATAAAGAGATAGTCAGGAAAAAATTAGGGAAATAAAATGTGAGTAGAAAATCTTCAGTTAGAAAATTCATGAGGACTAGCTGATAACAGGAGTTATGTCATGTTATGTGTTAAATGTACTTATTTTGGCCCTAATTAATGAACGAAATTAAAATTGAAGTTTTGTTAAACTTTGCATATCCTTCTTTATTATAAAGCATAAGTACTTGAAGGGATAACAAAACATAAGAAAGCCTAAAACTAGCTCTATAAGACCATTCTATCTAGTAATGTCTTTGTTTCTTCCTTTATGACTCATCATACAAAGTTTGAGTTCTCTTGTACCTAGCAAAGCCTGGTGGTTCTGTCTTTTGGATAACAACCCAAGTTTTGTAATCGTCATCAATAGTAACATCAACATCCAGGTGTATGTTCTGTTCAAGGGCTCTACAAGGCTACAAGCTCCTAATCTTATCCAGAGAATCTTGTCTCAAAGGAAAGCCTTCAAAGTCAGTCAAAACATTAACGATGAACTGAGGGGGACCATATTGATGACAAAGGCATAAAGGGGTAAAAAAGGTAGAGGAGTGCAATCCTGGAATAGGAACACAATGATCATACAGCTCAATAGTCATGAACTTCAATCTCCACCAAGGGCAGACCCATGTGATCTCAACATCTGAAATCTTCTTCAACCAATCAACCCATTGGGCCATAGAACATTTGTCCTTCATTCTTAAAGGATGAGATTGTAGTTGATGAGGTTGATAAGTCAAAGGATTAAGGGGTACATTAAGCAAGCTTAGCTTTACCTGTAACCAAATCTAAAAAAAAGGGCCCACTAAGTTGAAAACCCGAAAGGGCGGCTTAGGCAAAAGTTAGGGCAAGATTGCTAAGTTGAAAACTCGAAAGGGCAGCTGAGGCAAAAAAAATCCATTACAGTGCAAAACACTATTTCAATTCTATCTAACAATGTTTGGGATAATACAGGAATAAAAATAGCAATACAATAGGGAGTAGTCAGATACAGACACCTAGAAAGTCAGGAATACATAAGCTCTAAATCATTCATCTTATGCTCTGGTATTAGGCCATGGGCTCCATCCTCTGGTAGGATCATTATGATGATAAGTGTCTGGAAATCTAGCAAATGAAGTCCCAACACTATAAGAATCAAAGCCCAAGTCTGCAAGCTACCGATAAAGCATCTCATTCTCCCACTCTAGACCGCTGGAATAGCTCTGCATACACAAAAAACACCATATCATATGCATTACATGGATACATTTGCATTGTCTTAATGAGGGCGCTTACTCACCAACTGTCTATAACCTGCATCGTAAATAATCTCTGAGATGAGGCAAGTCCATATAGATACTCTGCCTGTGTCCGAGGAATTTGTTTTGTAAAATTTTATTAATATCAATGTCAAGTGTATAGATCTATATAAGAAATAAAGCAAACAGACTCACATGAGAAGCATTTGGTGGATAAAAGCTAGGAAACTGAGCATCACCAAACTGCATCTGTTGCTCAACTGGAGCCTGAACAGTGGGAGCCCAATAGAATATAGACTTATCTAGAAGAGAGACATCGCCAAGCGTAGCACCGATAAAGGCCCTATCGCGATTAGACCCAACGTGTTGAGCATGATGATTAGGACTAGGCCTGGGCTCAGGGTTCTCAATATTTAGAGCAATCTCAGTCTCCTCATCGACATCAACAGGAGAGCGAACCTCCTCAAATTGTAAAGAGAAGGAGTGAGTCATAGGTTCTAGAAACAAAAGCTGAAATAATGAGAATTTACCTCATCATCGTCAATAGGAACATGCTCCAGGAGGCTCTCACGGATAAACTGCTGATAATGTAGAGAACGCTCAAGAAAATTTGAGGCAGCATATCCCTATAGTGCATCCCTTAGCTCTGAACCTATAAGATGCGAGCTGCGGAGCATAGAGGAAGGGACATCAGATGGAATGCGACATCGAGAAGGGCCAAAAGACTAGCAATATACTTGCTCCCCTAGATACCACATCAGACAGCCATAACCAAAAAGCAGGATCCTTATAAGCTCCAAGCGAGCTACAGCCACCATGAAATCATATTGCTGGATGTCCTCAGGACCCTCCAACCAATTAGAGTTTATCTGAAATTTATGTAAATTAAGTCTAATTTCTATTAAACTGTAGTATACTAATGATTTTATTTTTTCCTTACCAGGTGCCACTACACAATGTTCAACTGATCATGGTATGTCTGTAAAGTGTTCCTATTGCTAGCAAGGTGAGAAGAACCCCATCTCATCATCAGAGGAAAGGTCCTATCATAACTGATAGCATTAAAGCCTTGAATTAGCTCGATCTCTATGCTCCAGATATGGAAAAAAGAACATATCAGAAAAGGCAAAGAAAAGCAAAACTATAGAGATCAAATGAAAGAAAACATACATCCAAGACGTGCCAAAAGCCACACATTGTGACAGCACCTCTACAAATAGTGTCTAATTTGTAATAAATATAAGCAAGTGCAGCAAATCCCTAATCTAATGTGGCAACTCGGTCCAAGTCACAAAGAGGACCTAAAAGAGCAACACTGACCTCATGACCGGTCTCATAAAAGAGGGTCATGCCTAATAATATAAAGAGGAAACACCTCTCCTTATGAATCTGACAAGGAGTCAAAGTAGGAAGGCATCTGAATCCCTCAACTAATGATGAAATAAGAACATTCTTCCGATTCTTCCATGCTGGGGCGAACCTAATCAAGTCTCGCATACACTGGCTTTGTGCATGCTCTGGAAGACTACAATAGCTGATGTCAAATGAAACTAGGGAACCCCCAAAGGCAATCCCGGTGATAATAGAGAAGCTCATAGGTGAAATGGTCAGCTCACCCACACAAGTATGAAAAGTGTGGGTAGTATCCATCCATCGCTCGATCAAAGCAAATAAAGAACAATGGTCAAATCATCCTCGACCAATCGAAAGTGCAGCAATGAAATGTCTAAATCCAAAAACCCAAATTAGACATGTCACCTGCTCTTGCAGAGCATGAAACAATTCCCGAGCTAGATTGAAACAGCCCGTGAACTTCATCGGACGCTATTTCAATTTTAAAAAGAAAATATTAATTAATTAATTAATCAAAGAATTTAAATTGAAGGATTTGATTAGTTAATTAATTAATTAATTGCCTTTTTTAGTTTAAAAAAAAGAAATTTTTTTTTGGATCGGCAATGCGGATTGCCGATCGGCATTAACCCGATTGATAAAAAATCTGGAATTCTTATTGAAATTCTAGAAATCTAATACTCCATTCTGACAACTCGGAAGTCAAATTTCATATTTTCAGAGTTAATTTCAATTTATCATGCATTTTCATATTAATTTCTAACTAATATACATGTCAATGTCAATCTCTACTCCGTAACTAACTCTAATTACTTATTATACTGGTAATATTTTTATAGAAATAAAAAAAAGCAAGAAAAGTTACCTCATTACCCACATCTCTGCACCTATGGGTATGTAAATGAGTCAAGGGAAAGATAGTTGAGTCTTCTCAAAGTTCCAAATTATTCTGAGGAAAACAAAGAGGTAGAATCCTCTGACATTCTGAAGCCTCAGCTCCCTCATGTTTTCTGCGTGATGAGGAGGCCATAGGATCAGACGGATTGCAAATCGGACAACAGATGGTGAAGAAATCAAGAAAAGAAAAATCAAGATCAAGTGAAAAAAAAGGAAGAAGAAGAAAAGAATGGGAAGAGAAGTGAAGTGATCGACAAAAGGGAAAGAATATATAAAAGGGAGAATATCCATTTTAATCTTTTCAATTTATTTACTTTTTATCTATCTTTTCTTTCTTGCAATTTAGTCCATAATTGCATTCTGATTAGGAACATGTTCCTAATTAAATCATGACATTCATCAAATTAACAATTCATTGAATTATTAAAACTGCATAATTAATCTATGATTCTGAATCTTCTATTCAATACAAAATATAGAACAAGATTACAAAACTCATTTTTTGCATTTTACATGCATGATTTCAATCAAAGGTTTCATATGCTCCACAGTAGCTATGATATGAATTTCAAATCATTATGTTATATGATGCACAGTAGTCATAACCTTCATTATGTTATATACTGCATAACAATTATGACATAAACTTTCAAATTCCTCATTGCTAAACGTTCCACAGGAACTATAGCAAGCTTTCAATTTAATTAGATTAGACATCCCACAGGGAATAAAATGTGCATCGTTAGACGTCCCACAAGGAATATAACAAAATTCAATTCAATTACACTAGATGTCCCCCGAGGAATATAGTGTGCATCGTTAGATGTCCCACATGGAATATAACGAAATTCAATTCAATTACACTAGATGTCCCATAGGGAATATAATGTGCATCGTTAGACATCCCACATGGAATGTAAAAAAATTCAATTCAATTACACTAGACGTCCCACAAGGAATATAGTGTGCATCGTTAAATGTCCCATAGGGAATATAACGAAATTCAATTCAATTACACTAGACGTCTCATAGGGAATATAGTGAGCATCGTTAGACATCCTATAGGGAATATAATGAAATTCAATTCAATTACACTAGACATCCCACAGGGAATATAATGAAATTCAATTCAATTACACTAGACGTCCCATAGGGAATATAGTGTGCATCGTTAAACGTCCCACAGGGAATATAACAAAATTCAATTCAATTACACTAGATGTCCCACAGGGAATATAGTGTGTATCGTTAAACGTCCCATAAGGAATATAACAAAATTCAATTCATCTACACTAGATGTCCCACAAGGAATATAGTGTGCATCATTAGAAATCCCATAGGGAACATAACGAAATTGATCATTGCTAGACATTCCATAGGAACTATAGCAAGTTTTCAACTTATCATCATTAAACGTCCCACAATGAATATAGTGAAATTCATTTGTATAAAGTCCACTAGATGTTCCATAGGAAATATAGTGCGACTTATCAGACACTACACCTTTCTCAACAATTTGAGCATCAATCCATCACTTAAGATACAATCGAGTGTCCTAATTTTTTTCTTTTGAAATTGTGTGCTTCTATTGCTTTGCCGCAATTTGTCAAGAAAATAGCGACAAAGGGGGACAACTGTAAGCATCCAATTTTAGGATGCAATTGTGCACAATTGCGACGTAAGCCCCTATGATGAAATTCATTCAAAAATTGAAGTTAGTTGTCAATTTTCTGGACTTTAAGGACTAAATTGCAACATTTTTTAAGGTTTGATTACAAATAAGTCAATTTTCCAGGGGTCTTTTGGTAATTAAAAGTTAATTAATTAATTAATTGCCTTTTTTAGTAAAAGAAAAGAATTTTTTTTATCGACAATATGGATTGCCAACTGGCAATCTAGAATGTCGATCGGCATTCTAGATTGCCGATCGGCATTAACATCGATTTTTTTAGTGTTTTGATTAGTTGAAAATTCAAATTTTATCTAATAAGGTTTTTTTTAAAAAACGTAGAAGATATTTTTGAAATAAAAATAAAATAAACGCTATCTGATCAGATAGGTCTGTTCCTCCTTTAGAGGAAGTTCAATACGCGCAGACTCTACATTTAAAAGCAGAGTCTGCATGCTTGCGAGGGGAAGAGGCTTGGCTGGAGGACCTTTTCTTCTTCTGGTTTCTGAGAGGATTTTTGGGAGAGGCACACAAAGACACAGTGAAAAAAAAGAGACTACGAGCATAAAACCCTAATTTTCGATACTGAAATTTCTGAAGGCAATAGTCCATAATCAACAATATCTTAATTTTAACGATGACAATTCAATTTAAGGGGCTCAAAAAGGGGCATTTGCACAACATCTCCAGTGTTATTTTTCTATTTCTTTTATTACTATTTTTTATTATTTTCTATTTATGTTTTTTTCTTTTATTTTGGTTATTGTTTTGATTATTTGATTTCATTGCTAATTTGCTTTTTTTTTTGTTTTGATGTTTGTATGTGGATTAAGGAGGAGGATACCACCTGTGTTTAATTGAATAGAAGATCCATGGAATGCCATGGATGAACCTATACTATTTTAATAATAGTTCTTAGGATTTTAATTTTTGTATAGCATTTGGTATCCTATGTAGTTTATTTTAATTTCTGAGTGTATAATTATTTAATTTTAATTCTGTACGTAGTTTGTAATAGCCCCAGTAGTGGGAATAGTGAAATATTTAAATTTTTGTATTTTAAAATTGATTAGTAATTAGGTTCAATTGGGTAAAAAATCAATTAAAATCAATGGTGGCAGTAGCTTAAATTAGGGTTTGCATGTAATTAATTTAGGGTTTTTTTAAGAAAATCACTGTAATGTTTGTTTGATCTATTTTGTGTGTTTTATTTACTTTGGGCTTATTTTTTTTTTATGTTTTTATGTTTTTGGGTCCCAAGCCCACGTTTAGGTCAAACCCACTTAATAAATAGGCTTAAAAATGATTTAGGTTTTAACTAATTAAAATCAACTTAAGCCCATGTCACGACCCAAAACAGGGGCCATGACCGGTGCTAAGGAACGGGAATTCTTTCGAATCCGGAACCCGTAGCAAGCCTAAAAGAAAATAAAACATACAATAGTAATAATAATAGTATTTAATGCAGTGGAAATAAAATCATAAATATCAAAAATAACATTTACACCAAACGAATATATATTAAATCCTCATCTCACATATAAATCCTTTGATACAAGTTTCAGTTCAAATTCTTAAAATACATAACTCACACAAACTTATTTACAACTACTGTAGTGTCTAGATTATAAAATAAAACTCAAGTTAGCAGTTTACATAAAGAAGCCAGGGTGGAAGAAATCCAGCGTACAGGCCTGCTACTGAGGTCTGATGAAGATGACTCTCCTGAAAAATAGTCAATGGAGGGGAGTCAGACCTCATTGAGTGAATTACTATAATATATATACATGCATACTAAATGCCAATTCACACAGTCAAAAGTATATATAATATGTATGTATACAAGCAATTACACACAAATGCAATAAAAATCATTTAATATATTTTTATTGAAAATCACAGTTTATGAAGGATCAAATAGAACCCTAGAATATTGCAACCTCAAAATAGTGTTAGACAACACTCTAGCCATACAGGCTTACTTATTCCAATATATTCACTTATGCCATTTAGACAGTAGACTGGCCCCGAGACACTAAGTCAACCGAGCTCCAGCAATCTGACTGTCAATGTGATTGGCCCCGAGACACTTGGTCAATCGAGCTCCAGCAATCATACCTCCAAACCATATCTCACACATCAAATAATCATAACCAATAAATATCCACAAATGGTTAGTAATATAGCCTAAATGCTATAAGCGTACCGGTACGTACTCGGTCCTAGTGCTGCCCACTAGGTAGCACGTTCTATTGATATCCTTCATTAAAATATAAAGCATACATTCATAAAAGTAAATGATGCATGTAATTGAAATGAACAGCAACATAAACCATATATATACTAGAAATATACCAAAAGTAAACCAGATATATTTTGAGTATATATACGTCAAATAAATCCAATTAAATCGTAAAATAAACTAAATATATATTTAAAAACATTTTGAACATAAATGTCTAATAAAGCATGCATATAATTCAACATATATCAAAAATAAACTAAAAATAAACTTAAGTACTGATTAAATTATTTATGCATATTTAATCCAAATAAAACATACATTTCTAAATCATGCACCCTAAAGCATATATATATATATAATAGTAACTCACACTTAGTGCGCTCCTCGAGATAGGTCCGACGGGCCTGGTCCACTAGGCTTCGGTCTCAGCGCAACTAAACAAATAATAAATAGCAGACATCAGAATAAACCTAATAGAAAATCCTAGAAACTTGATCTAGAATATTAGACACATAATCAGAATTAGGGTTCGACCGGACATCACGTTTTACGAGAATTCTACCAAAAATTCGACAGAACCTCCCCTGTAAAATGGACATCTCTCTACTCAAAGAGTAGAGCTAGCCCTACAAAGAAATGCACTTCGAAAAATAGACACAGAAACACATCCACAACTCCTCGGTCGGACTCCAAACAACAGTCTATCGACCGGGGTTCATAATCATAGAATAATTATGGAAATACCAAAAATGCCCTTATAATCACAGAAATACATTTAATAAGTAGAAATTACTTAATTAATCCTAAAACATAGTAAAAACCGATAAAACTCATTTTATTTAGAAAAATCGTATATTATATATATAATTGAAAATAATTCACGAAAAATAGTTTTAATTAATTAAAAATACTAAATAATTTGTAGAAATCTTTTTTATACCTTAAATAACTATTAAAACCAATTTAATTACATTTTTAGCCAATTTAGTGTAAAATTACCAAAATGCCCTTATATATATAAATATACTAAAATTACTCCAAAAATTCACCAAAAATAATATAATTGCACAAAATCAATTTTCTCAACGTATTTATCAATAATATCAATAATTAAACTCAATTAACTAATTAATTTCAATTAAAAACACAATTAACCTAATTTTCTAAAATTACATAAACCTAATTAAATTCAAAATAAATACATAGAAATTCATAAAAATTCCAAATAAATTTCTGTAATTCATTTCAACACCTATATTTATCATAAAACACAATTTCATAATTTAATTAATTAATTTTCAAAAATTAGAAAATAATAATAAAATATTAAAAAATACCCAAAAATCAAAATAATATCAAAAAATTCTACAAATATTCACACATGTAGATTAAGCTAAGGGGAACAACATTTGTGAAGGAATTTCTCATGAATCAATCAATTCGAAGTTAAAAAAAATCAAGAAGCCTAAAATGGCCGAATTACCAAAATCGAAACCTAAGCAAATCAAGACCATTTTAAGTGAAACAAAGCTTGGAATCACACTCACCAGAGCTCAGGGAGAAGAAAGAGACCGGCGGTGTCGACAACGGTGGCCGAAATCGGCTTGATTAATGTTAGCTCTAAATTTTAGCTTCCCAGGTTGTTGCAGCGTTCACCGGCGCTAGAGAGGGTGGAAGGAGGGGCTGAGCAACTGGAGGAAGGTGGTGGACGTCCGACAAGCACTCTGAATGGTGGTGAACGAAGTCGTACAGTGAGGAAGGAGGACAAGGGCGTCGGGGAAGAGGAAGGAGAAGGGAGGGGCAGAAATGGTAATTTTGCAAGAAATTTTTGATTTTTCAACTATATATGTATATTTATATATCACACTATATATTTTAATAATATAAATGCCCACACATATAATTTAATACATTAAATAATTCATACACTAAAAAAATAATTAAATAAAATTAAACTAATAATAAATAAATAATAAAGAAATTAGGGTAATTAATTAAACCCTAGTTTAATAAATAAATACACATATATACGTTATTTAGTACTTTAAAAGTACATATGAGTTCATGCAAATATGGAAATCTATTTAAATAATTAATAATAAATAATTTACGTGTCAATTTCCCCGAAATGCAAGTCCCGGGAAAATTTTACGTAAAGTGCTTAAAATAAAATAATATAATAAGCTTTAATTGAATAGAAAACTCATAAAAACATTAACATTATATACGAAAATTATTAACACTGCATATCCCGATGCAATATTAAAATATTTAAAAATACGGGATATTACAGTCTTCCCCCCTTATAAGAATTCATCCCCGAATTCCAGCAAGAAAATGATCACAAGATCAAGAAAGGAAGAGATACGGGTAAGAAGCTCGCATCTCAGCTTCAGTCTCCCACGTATGCTCCTCGACTCTATTGCTACGCCACAGAACCTTGACCATCGGAATCTGCTTCGATCGCAATTGTCAAACTTGATAATCAACAATCGCCTTCTTCCACAAACGTCAAATCTTCACTTACTTCTACACTATCTGGCTGCAACACATGTGAAGGGTCTGAGACATACTTCCTCAGCATCGAGATATGAAACACCGGATGCACTTGTGACATACTCGGAGGCAAATCCAATCGATATGCAACAGTGCCAACTCTCTCCAAAATCTCAAACGGTCCAATATATCTCAGTGCTAACTTACCCTTCCTACCAAATCTCATCACACCCTTCATTAGAAATACCTTCAGAAAAACAAAATCTCCGATCTGAAACTCCACATCTCTACGCCTAGGATCCGCATAGCTCTTCTGCCTGCTAACTGCGGTCTCTAATCTGCGCTTAATCACAGCGACTTTCTCTGCAGCATCCTGAACCATCTTAGGTCCAGTCAAAGCTCTCTCACCAATCTCATCCCAACTCAGAGGGGATCTACACTTCCTTCCATACAATGCCTCATATGGTGCCATACCAATACTGCTATGGTAGCTATTATTATATGCAAACTCTACGAGTGGCAAATGATCATCCCAGCTACCTCCTAAATCCAGGATAGACATCCTCAACATATCTTCCAGTGTCTGGATCATCCTCTCAGAATGACCATCTATCTGAGGATGAAAAGCAATACTGAAGTCCAACCTAGTGCCCATCGCTTCCTGCAAATTTTGCCAAAAATGAGATGTAAACACTGAACCTCTGTCTGACACAATGAACACAAGTACCCCATGAAGGCACACGATATGCTTCACATATAACTTCGCCAATCTAGCTACAAAATAAGTGGCTTTCACAGGCAAGAAATGTGCAGACTTCATCAACCTATCTACAATCACCCAGATGGAATTGTCTCCATCCTTAGAACAAGGTAAACCTACCACAAATTCCATAGCTATCCTTTGCCACTTCCACTCGGGAATAGGAAGAGGCTGAAGCTTCCCATAAGGCTTCTGATGTTTAGCTTTCACTTGCTGACACATCAGACACTTAACAATATAATCAGCGACATCCTTCTTCAATCCATCCCACCAGTATAAATCTCTGATACTGTGGTACATCTTAGTGACACCTGGTTGTACGCTATAGGCTATAGAATGTGCTTCCTCTAGGATCTCTTCTCTCAAATCATCCACATCAGGAACACATAATCTACCACTGATCCATAACACACCATCATCATCGAGTGTGAAATCAGTGAACTTCTCTGTTCTGACATTCTCTGCAAGCTCTTCTAGAATAGGATCTCGGCTCTGAGCTGCTTTAATCCTATCCCTCAGTACAGATCGCACCTTAAACTGAGCTAGCAGCCCACCTGACCTACTGATCTTCATCATCAGACCTTGATCCACCAACAAATGCAATTCCTGGATCAACGGTCTCCTCTCAACATTGATGTGAGCAAGACTGCCTGAGGACTTTCTACTCAAGGCATCTGCTACCACATTAGCTTTACCTGGATGATATAAAATCTCACAGTCATAATCCTTTAATAATTCTAACCATCTTCTTTGCCTTAGATTCATATCTCTCTATTGAAAAATGTACTTAAGGCTGTTGTGATCAGTAAATATCTCACAAGTCACCCTGTACAGATAATGTCTTCAAATCTTCAAAGCAAAGATCACTGCAGCCATTTCAAGGTCATGTGTAGGATAGTTCTGCTCATGCTTCTTCAACTGCCTTGAAGCATAGGCTATCACCCTACCATTCTGTATCAGCACACAACCAAGGCCAACTCTTGACGCATCACAATAACTGTGAACTTTTCCACACTATTAGGCAAAGCTAACACTGGTGTTGTGGTCAACTTCTCCTTCAACAACTGAAAATTGTTCTCACAAGCTTCTGACCACTCGAATCTAACATTCTTCTGAGTCAAGCGAGTCATAGGGGCTGCAATTCTGGAAAAATCCTGCACAAACCGCCTATAATACCCGGCTAAACCCAGAAAACTCCGAATCTCAATAACATAAGTCGGTCTAGGCCACTCAGACACTGCTTCAATCTTTTGTGGATTAACATGGATACCCTCTTTAGACACCACATGTCCAAGAAAAGAAACACTCTCCATCCAGAAATCACACTTCGAGAATTTAGCATAAAGCTGATGATCTCTCAATGTCTGTAGTACAATCCTCAAATGATATACATGCTCCTCCATACTCCTCGAATAAACCAGTATATCATCAATGAAGACTACCATAAACTGATCCACATATGGTCTGAATACCCTGTTCATCAGGTCCATAAATGCTGCTGGTGCATTTTTCAAACCAAAAGACATCACCAGAAATTCATAATGGCCATATCGCGTGCAGAATGCCGTCTTAGGAACATCGGCTTCACTAATCTGCAGCTGATGATAACCTGACCTTAGATTAATCTTATAAAAGAATTGTACACCCTGTAGCTGATCAAACAAGTCATCTATCCTCGGGAGAGGATACTTGTTCTTCACTGTCACCTTGTTCAGCTCTCTATAGTCAATGCACAGTCTCAAGGCACTATCCTTCTTCTTCACAAATAGGACTGGTGCACCCCAAGGAGAAATACTAGGTCTGATAAAACCCTTATCCAATAACTCTTGCAACTGCTCCTTCAACTCTTTCAACTCTGCAGGAGCCATTCTGTAGGGTGGCATAGATATAGGAGTAGTACCTGGAACCACATCTATACAGAACTCAATCTCTCTGTGAGGTGGTAAACCTGGCAACTCCTCAGGAAAAACATCAGGAAACTCACAAGCAACAGGAACTTCTGTGAGTGGCAACTTCTCCATTGAAGTATCCCTGACCAATGCCAAATATCCCTGACATCCTTTCCTTAACAACTTCCTAGCCGTAATAGTAGAAATAAGATTCTGAGGTGCTGAACTCCTATCACCCACAAACTTAAACTTTTCTTCATTAGGAATTCTGAAAGTCACCTCTTTATTCTGACAATCTACCACGGCATAGTGCTGAGATAACCAGTCCATTCCCAGAATAACATCAAACGCCATCATATCCAACAGAATCAAATCAGTGGGTAATTCTCTATCTCCTATGAGAACTGGACAACCAGAAGAAACAATATCGGTATCCAAGGAATCGCTCAAAGGAGTGGCAACAGATAAAGGAAAAGCCATCCTCAAAGCTTGCCAATAAGACTTGGAAGCAAAAACGGAGAAACAAACGAATGCGTGGCACCCAGATCAAACAAACCCATGCATCCAGGTAACAAACAGAAACAATACCTACCACGACTACATTGGATGCCTGAGCATCCTGCTGAGTAAGGTGGAAGACTCTGGCCTGTCCTCGACCTCCCTACTGACTAGTAGAAGCCTGGCCAACACCTCTGGCACCTCCTCTAGTACCTCTACCACGACCCTACTGTGGAACAAGCTAAGTGGAACTCTGATGCTGGGCTGGAGGTAACTGAAATGGCAAGGGTGCAACACTAGCAATTGACTGCTGTGGGAATCATGAAATTTACGGCTGTTGATACCTGGAGTAAGGACACGATCTGGTAAAATGTCCTATCTGCCCGCATCTGAAGCATGTCAGTGGTGTCAGATAACACAGTCCCTGATGGACTCTACCATAGGTCTGGCATACACTGGCAGCTGATCTAGAACTACGACCACTACTGCTCGCTCGAAGCACCTGACCCGAATCTGAATGGTCTACGCTGACCTCCACGGCCATGTCTACTGCTCTGATTGCACTCGCTACTGCTACCTCTGACTCTGCTGAGTTGGACCTCGCTGCTGACTACTCGATCCAACATGAAAACTAGAATACGGTGTAGTCTGCAATCCACTCGACTGAACTCCCAACTGGTAATAATCAAGCATCGCTCCTTGCCTAACTAGCCTCAGCTCAATCTCCTTGGCTAACTCTATCACAGATTCTAGAGTAAGGCCTGCTGTACGCATACAAGCAAATGCTGAACCTAATCCGGTGACGTAGGCAGTGACTACGAAATACTGGTCTCGTATCAGATCCTTTGCATATCTACCCAGCCGAAGAAACTCTCGGGTGTACTCCTTTATAGATTGATCACCATGAGAAATGCTAGTCAGACGGAGATGATAGCTCATACGGAGAGGCTCTTGACAGAATCTCCTCATAAATTGCTCTCTGAACTGAGCCCAGGTCATCATCATCATATAAGGCTGGATCATCTGAATAAACCAATCGAGAGCTGGTCCCTCGACAGATAACTCGATGATCATAATCCGCTGGTACTCGGTGTGAGCAGTCCAAGTCTGAGTCTCAATCGCATACAGAAAGTCTAGAGGGTCAGAAGTCCCATCAAACGCAATCCTGCCAACTCTAGCATAGAACAAAGCTGCCTCAAGGTCAGACATACCCTGCTGATAGGCAGGCTGAATAGGCTGAACAACTAGAGGTACAGGAACATCAAACTCAAGCTCAACAGGCTCCTCATCTTGTAACTCTCTCTGCCTACGGTGACTTACCGCTCCTCGAGGTCTACCTCTGCCATGATCTCTACGTCTAACTGGCTGCTCAGGAGGTAAAACCTCATCCTAAAAAGATTCATCATCCTCAGCCTCAACGATCGGTGGAGCGACACGCGCTCGCCTCCTCATTCTTAAAAGACAAATGGAAAGATTTAAACAAAACAGACAACGAGGGTTAACACAGAAAACTAATCAAGGAATACTTATCATGACATACTCGAGCCTAATTCACTGCAGTAGTTACCAAAGAAAACACAACTCTGAAAACTAGGGCCACAACTCAAGCAACTAAGCCCTGACACAGAACTCACTCTGATACCAACTTTGTCACGACCCAAAATAGGGGCCATGACCGGCGCTAGGGAACGGGAATTCTTTCAAATCCGAAACCCGTAGCAAGCCTAAAATAAAATAAAACATATAATAGTGTAATAATAACAGTATTTAATGCAACGACAAATAAAATCATAAATATAAAAAATAACATTTACACCAAATGAATTTATATCAAATCCTCATCTCATACATAAATCCTTTGATATAAGTTTTAGTTCAAATTCTTAAAATACATAACTCACACAAACTTATTTACAACTACTGTAGTGTCTAGATTATAAAATAAAACTCAAGTTAGTAGTTTACATAAAGAAGCCGGGGCGGAAGAAATCCGGCATACAGGCCTGCTACTGAGGTCTGATGAAGATGACTCTCCTGAAAAATAGTCAACAGAGGGGAGTCAGACCTCACTGAGTGAATTACTATAATATATATACAGGCATACTAAATGCCAATGCACATAGTCAAAAGTATATATAATATGTATGTATACAAGCAATTACACACAAATGCAATAAAAATCATTTAAAATATTTTTTTGAAAATCACAGTTTATGAAGGATCAAATAGAACCCTAGAATATCACAACACTCAAAACAGTGTTAGACCAACACTCTAGCCATACAAGCTCACTTCTTCCAATATATTCACTTATTCCATTTAGACAGTAGACTGGACCCCAAGACACTAAGTCAACCGAGCTCCAGCAGTCTGACTGTCAGTGTGATTGGCCCCGAGACACTTGGTCAACCGAGCTCCAGCAATCACACCTCCAAACCATATCTCACACATCAAATAATCATAACTAATCAATATCCACAAATGGTTAGTAATATAGCCTAAATGCTATAAGCGTACCGGTACGTACTCGGTCCTAGTGCTGCCCACTAGGTAGCACGTTCTATTGATATCCTTCATTAAAATATAAAGCATACATTCATAAAAGTAAATTGATGCATGTAATTGAAATGAACAGCAACATAAACCATATATATACTAGAAATATACCAAAAGTAAACCAGATATATTTCGAGTATATATACGTTAAATAAATCCAATTAAATCGTAAAATAAACTAAATATATATTTAAAAACATTTTGAACATAAATGTCTAATAAAGCATGCATATAATTCAACATATATAAAAAATAAACTAAAATAAACTTAAGTACTGATTAAATTATTTATGCATATTTAATCCAAATAAAACATACATTTCTAAATCATGCACCCTAAAGCATATATATATATATATATATATATATATATATATATATATATAGATATATATATTATATATAATATTATATAATAGTAACTCACACTTAGTGCGCTCCTCGAGATAGGTTCGACGGGCTTGGTCCACTAGGCTTCGGTCTCGACGCAAGTAAACAAACAATAAATAATAGACATCAAAATAAACCTAATAGAAAATCCTAAAAACTTGATCTAGAATATTAGACACATAATTAGAATTAGGGTTCGACCGGATATCACGTTTTACGAGAATTCTACCAAAAATTCGATAGAACCTCCCCTGTAAAATGGACATCTCTCTACTCAAAGAGTAGAGCTAGCCCTACAAAGAAATGCACTTCGAAAAACAAACACAGAAACACATCCACAACTCCTCGGTCGGACTCCAAACAACAGTCTATCGACCGGGGTTCATAATCACAGAATAATTATGGAAATACCAAAAATGCCCTTATAATCACAGAAATACATTTAATAAGTAGAAATTACTTAATTAATCCTAAAACATAGTAAAAACCGATAAAACTCATTTTATTTAGAAAAATCGTATATTATATATATAATTGAAAATAATTCACGAGAAATAGTTTTAATTAATTAAAAATGCTAAATAATTTGTAGAAATCATTTTTATACCTTAAATAACTATTAAAACCAATTTAATTACATTTTTAGCCAATTTAGTGTAAAATTACCAAAATGCCCTTATATATATAAATATACTAAAATTACTCCAAAAATTCACCAAAATAATATATTGCACAAAATCAATTTTCTCACATATTTATCAATAATATCAATAATTAAACTCAATTAACTAATTAATTTCAATTAAACACATAATTAACCTAATTTTCTAAAATTATATAAACCTAATTAAATTCAAAATAAATACATAGAAATTCATAAAAATTCCAAATAAATTTCTGTAATTCATTTCAACACCTATATTTATCATAAAACACAATTTCATAATTTAATTAATTAATTTTCGAAAATTGGAAAATAATAATAAGATATTCAAAAATACCCAAAAATCAAAATAATCTCAAAAAATTCTCAATAATTCACACATGTAGATTAAGCTAAGGGGAACAACATTTGTTAAGGAATTTCTCATGAATCAATCAATTAGAAGTTTAAAAAAATCAAGAAGCCTAAATGGCCGAATTACCAAATCGAAACCTAAGCAAATCAAGACCATTTTAAGTGAAACAAAGCTTGGAATCACACTCATCGGAGCTCAAGGAGAAGAAAGAGACCAGAATCAGCTTGATCAACATTAAAAAACAGTGGGAATCAGCTTGATCGACGTTAGCTCCAAATTTCGGCTTCTCGGGTTGTTGCAAGCGTTCACCTGGCACTGGAGAGGGTGGAAGGAGGGCTGAGCAACTGGAGGAAGGCGGTGGACATCCAGAAAGCACTTTGAATGGCAGTGAATGGAGTCGCACAGTGAGGAAGGAGGAGAACGGCGTCGGGGAAGAGGAAGGAGAAGGGAGGGGCAGAAATGGTAATTTTGCAACAAATTTTTGATTTTTCAACTATATATATATGTATATATGTATATTTATATATCACACTATATATTTTAATAATATAAATGCCCACACATATAATTTAATACATTAAATAATTCATACACTAAAAAAAATTTAAATAAAATTAAACTAATAATAAATAAATAATAATGAAATTAGGGTAATTAATTAAACCCTAGTTTAATAAATAAATACACATATATACATTATTTAGTACTTTAAAAGTACATATGAGTTCATGCAAATATGGAAATCTATTTAAAATAATTAATAATAAATAATTTACGTGTCAATTTCCCCGAAAATGCAAGTCCCGGGAAATTTTTTACGTAAAGTGCTTAAAATAAAATAATATAATAAGCTTTAATTGAATAGCAAACTCATAAAACATTAACATTATATACGAAAATTATTAACACTGCATATCCCGATGCAGTATTAAAATATTTAAAAATACGGATATTACAGCCCATTAGGTTAATTAGATTTTAGGCCCGTTTGAGGCATGCTTAGTTAAATTAAAATTATTTAGATTTAACTCAGCCAACTTAATTATATTTCTTTAAAATAAATAGACCTAGGTCCACACTCTACTTAAAATAAAACGAAGTTAGACTTAGACCCACTAGTTTAATTTTCCTTTAAAAATTGAATAAACTTAAGCTCATATCTTAGAAGACTAAAAAATATATTTAGGCTCATTAATTAATAAAATGTAGGCCCACTTTTATTCTATTTCACTTGAAATAAAATGTAGATTTATTTAACTTATTTAATAAAATTAACATAGTTTAGACTTAAGGACAACGCGATCTTGAGTGCATTTTTTACTTGTAATTTTGTTGACTTATCGCCTTTTTGGGTAGATGGATGTTAATTAGGGTTTAATAAAATTGCATGTAATTAGGGGATAAAATAATCATTTATAAAATTATTCTAAATGAACATGAGACTAAGAGAAGTTAGTATTCCGTATCCAGAATCTCCTGGTTGTGTGCTAATTTTCTTTTAGAGATAGAGTACCACCAATCAAATGGTCTCAATTATTACCCTAGGTGGCAACTCCTCATCTCCACACCATGTTTTTGTGATAATAGTTAGTGTGTTCTCTAAGGCCCTCAGCCTAAACAGTGTCGCGGTTGCTAAAATCTTGGACGCGCGTTAAACCCCGCCGTCTATACAATATATAGTTGAAAATAATTTTTGAAAATTAGTATTAATTACTTAAAATAGTAAATAATTTGTAAAAATCATTTTTATACCTCAAATAATATTAATTCCAATTAAACATAATATTTAACTAAAATTACCATCAAATTACCCCTAATATTAAAAAATACACATAAAATACTAATAATACTCAAAAATTCAATAAAAATTATATAAATACACAAAAGTTATTTTCTTAACATATATCTCCGTAATATCAACAAAAAACATATAATTAACTAATTATTTCTAACAAAATATATATTTAACCTATATTTCAAAATTGACATAAACTAAAAATATATATAAAAATTACACAAAATTCACAAAAATTATAAACTTGTAATATCCCGAGTTTTTAAATATTTTTAAACTGCAACGGATATACAGTGTTAATAATTTTGTATATAATTATGATATTTTTATGAGTTTGTTATTTTTTTAAAACTAATTTTAATTGTTTTATATTATTTTAAATATTTTACATAAAATTTTCCCGAGAATTGTATTTTTGGGGAAATTGACACGTAAATAATTTAATATTAATTATTTTAAATAGATTTACGAACTTGTATGAACTCATATATAATTTTTAAAGTGCTAAATAAAAAGTATATATGTACACTTAGTTTAAATTAAATTAGGGTTTATTAATTAACTTAATTTTTATTATATAGTTTTAATATCAATTAAATAATTATATATGAGTATATATGTGTATTATAGTATTAAAATGAGTGTGGTGTATATTTAATGTGTGTGAGATTTTATGTATTATAATATATAGTGTGAATATATATATATATATATATATATATATACATATATACACAATTTATTATCAAAAATATAAAGTTCCCATTATTTACGAAACTGCCACTCCTTCCTCTCCTTCTTCCTGATCGTTCCCATTCACTTTCCAACGTGATCACATGATTTTTCTTCCTGTCACTGTGCCTCCAGCGAGCCACCATCGTCCACAGCCAGTTCCGCCACCAGCAGCACCCGTTTTCGACGTCGGAGGAGCTTGAAATCGTCGGAAAGCTGAAACTCATCTCCACCGTCGATAACAGCGATTCCGGCCACCGTTTTCAATACTGTCAGTCTCTATCTTCTCCTTGAGCTCCAGTGAGTGTGATTCCAAACTTTGATTCACTTAAAATGGTCTAGATTTCCCTAGGTTTCAATTTTCAATTTCAGCCTATTAGGGTTCTTGATTTTTTTTTAGCTTCAATTTGATTGATTCATGAAAAATTCTTAACAAATATTTGATCATTGTAGCTTAATATATATGCTATAAATTTTGTAGAATTTTTGGAATTATTTTGATTTTTGGGTATTTTGATTATTTTATTAATATTTTCTAATTTTTGAAAATTAATTAATTAAATTATGAAATTGTGTTTTATGGTAATTATAGGTGTTGAAATTAATTATAGAAAATTATTTGTAATTTTTGTGAATTTTTATGTATTTATTTTGAATTTATTTAATTTATGTAATTTTGAAAAATAGGGTTAATTATGTCTTTAATTGAAATAAATTGGTTAATTGAGTATATTTATTGATATTATTGAATTATATGTTGAGAAAATTACTTTTGAGTAATTATGCTATTTTTGGTGAATTTTTGGATTTATTTTAGTATATATATATATAGGGGTATTTTGATAATTTTACACTAAATTGGTTAAAAATGTAATTAAATTAGTTTTAATAGTTATTTAGGGTATAAAAATGATTTCTAAAAAGTATTTAGTATTTTTAACTAATTAAAAATATTTTTCGTAAATTATTTTCAATTATATATATAATATACAAATTTTCTAAATAAATGAGTTTTTATCGATTTTTAGCATGTTTTAGGGTTAATTACATAATTTTGATTTCATAAAATATATTTTTTAATATATAAGGGTATTTTCGATATTCTTATAAATATTCTGTGAATTATGGACCTCGGTTGGTGATTTGTAATTTGGGGTCCGATCGAGGGATTTTGATTGTGAATTTTATGTATTCTTGAAGTGTATTTCTTTGTAGGACCGGCTCTACTATTTCGTGTAGAGAGATATCCGTTTTACAGGGGAGGTTCTGCCAGATTTTCGATAGAATTCTCATAAAACGTGATGTCCGGTCAAATTCTTATTTTAATTATGTGTCTAGTAATATAGATCTAGTCTTTAGAACTTCTATTAGATTTATTCTGATATTATGTGGTTCGTTTGTTTGTTTAGTTGCGCCGAGATCGAGGCCTAGTGGACCAGACCCATCGGACCCATCACGAGGAGCGTAATAAATAGTGAGTTGCTATTTTATATATATAATATGCTTTAGGGTGCATGATTTTAGAAATATATGTTTTATGTTGATTAAATATGCATAAATGATTAATTAGTATTTAAGTTTAATTTTGGTTATCTTTGGTTTATTTTTGGTATATTTTTAAATTATATGCATGCTTTACTAAACATTCAGATTTGTAAATGTTTTTAATATATCTTTAGTTTATTTTACAATTATATTGGATTTATTTGACGTATATATACTTGAAATATACTTGGTTTACTTTTGGTATATTTCTAGTATATATATGGTTTATGTTGCTATTTTTATTTAAATTCATGCATCATTTATTTATGAATGTTGTTTTATATTTAAAATGAAGGATATCAATAGAACGTGCTACCTAGTGGGCAACACTATGACCGAGTACGTTACCGGGTACGCTTATAGCATTTAGGCTATATCACTGACCTGTTGTGGAGATTGATTGGATTTGATTATTTGATGTGTGAGGTATGATTTGGGAGTGTGATTGCTGGAGCTTCGATTGACCAAGTGTCTCGAGGCCAATCACACTGACAGTCAGACTGCTAAAGCTCGGTTGACTTAGTGTCTCGGGGCCAGTCTACTATCCAAATGGAACAAGTGAATATATTGGAATAAGTGAGCCTGTATGGCTAGAGTATTGTCTAACACTGTTTGAGGTTGCGATTTGCTAGGGTTCTATTTGATCCTTCATAAATAGTGATTTTTAGTAAAATATATAAATAAATGATTTTACTGCATCTGTGTGTATTTGCTTGTATATATATATTGTATATATTTGACTATGTGCATTGCCACTTAGTTTGCATGTATATATATTATAGCAATTCACTTAGTGAGGTCTAACTCCCTTCCGTTGACTATTTTTCAGGAGAGTCATCATCTTCAGACCTCAGTAGCAGACCCATACGCTAGATTTCTTCTGCCCCGGCTTCACTATGTAACTGCTTATCTGAGTTTTATTTTATAATCTAGACATTATAGTAGTTGTAAACAGTTGTGGAGTTTATGTATTATAGTTGTGTGAGTTATGTATTTTAAGAATTTGAACTGGATTTGTATTAAAGGATTATTTATATATGAGATGAGATGATTATTTAAATCCATTGATGTATATTTACTTATCTTATTTGTGATTTTATTTCCGCTATAAAATATTTTATTTATATTATTATGAGTATTGCATGTTTTTATTTATTTTTAAGGCTTGCTACAGGTTTCGGATTAGAAAGAATTCCCATTCCCTAGCGCCAGTCATGGCCCTTATTTTGGGTCATGACAAAGTTGGTATCAGAGTGGAGTTCTGTGTTAGGGCTTAGTTGTGTGAGTTGTGGCCCTAGTTTTCAAAGTTGTGTTTTCTGTTAAACTACATCAGTGAATTAGGTTCGAGTACGTCTTGATGAGTATTTCCTTGATTTAGTTTTCTGCGTTATTCCTCGTTGTCTGTTTTGCCTGAATCATTTTATTTATCTTTTTAGAATAAGAAGGCGATCACATGTCGCTCCACCGGTCGTTGGGGCCAAGGATGATGAGTCCTTGTAAGACGAGGTATTACCTCCTGAGCAGCCAGTTAGACATAGAGGTCGTGGCAAAGGTAGACCTCGAGGAGCAGCAGGTCGCCGTAGGCAGAGAGAGATATAGGATGAGGAGCCTGTCGAGCCTGAGTTTGAGGATCCTGTACCTCCAGTCCTTCAGCCTGTCTATCAGCAGGGTATGTCTGACCTTGACGCAGCTCTGTTCTATACCAGAGTAGGCAAGATTGCTTTCGATGGGACTTCCAATCCATTAGATTTTCTGCACGCGATCGAGACTAGACTCAGACTGCTCACACCCGAGTATTAGTGGATTATGATCATCAAGCTGTCTATCAAGGGACCAGCCTTAGACTGGTTTATTCAGATGATCCATCCTTATATGATGACGATGACCTAGGCTCAGTTTCGAGAGCGATTTATGAGGAGATTTTGTCCAAAGTCTCTCCATATGAGTTATCGTCTTCGTTGACCAGCATTTCTCACGGTGATCAATCAGTAGAGGAGTACACCCGAGAGTTCCTCCGACTGGGTAGATATGCAGAGGATCTGATGCGAGATCAGTATTTTGCAGTCACTACCTACTTCACCGGATTGGGTTCTGCATTTACTGGTATGCCTATAGCAGGCCTTACTCTAGAGTCTGTGATTGAGTTGGCCAAGGAGATTGAGCTAAGGCTAGTTAGGCAGGGAGTGATGCCTGATTATTACCAGCTGGGAGTTCAGTCGAGTGGATTGCAAACTACTCCATATTCAAGTTTTCATGTTAGTTCGAGTAGTCAGCAGAGAGGTCTGACTCAGTAGAGCCAGAGGCAGCAGCAGCGAGTGCATCAGTCAATAGACATGGTCGTGGAGGTTAGCATAGATCATTCATATTCGGGTCAAGTGCTTCGAGTAGGAGCAGTGGTTGTAGTTCTGGATCAGCTGCCAGTGTTTGCCAGACCTTACGGTAGAGTCCATCAAGGACTATGTTACCTGACACCATTGACATGCTTCAAATACGGGCAGACAGGACATTAGGCCAAATCATGTCCTTATTTTGGATATCAGCAGTCACAGATTCCATGATTTCTATAGCAGTCGATTGCTAGTGCTGCACCCATACCATTTCATTTGCCTCCAGCCAACATCAGAGTTCCACTTAGCTTGTTCTGCAGTAAGGTCGTGGTAGAGGTACTAGAGGAGGTGCTAGAGGTGTTGGCCAGGCTTCTACCAGCCAGCAAGGAGGTTGAGGATAGGCCAGACTCTTCCACCTTATTCAACAGGATGCTCAGGCATTTAATGTAGTCGTGGTAGGTATTGTTTCTGTTTGTTACCTGGATGCATGGGTTCTGTTTAATCCGGGTGCCATGCATTCATTTTTTCTCCTGTTTTTGCTTCCAAGTCTTGTTGGCAAGCTTCGAGGATGGCTTTTCCTTTGTCTGTTGCCACTCCTCTGAGCGATTCTTTGGACACCGATATTGTTCATTCTAGTTGTCTAGTTCTCATGGGAGATAGAGAATTACTTGTTCATATTGATTTTGTTTGATGTGATGGAGTTTGATGTTATTCTGGGTATGGACTGGTTATCTCAGCACTATGTCGTGGTGGATTGTCGGAATAAAGAGGTGAATTTTAGAATTCTTGATGAAGAAGAATTTAAGTTTGTGGGTGATAGGAGTTCAGCACCTCAAAATCTTATTTCTACTATTACGGCTAGGAAGTTGATGAGGAAAGGTTGTTAGGGGTATTTGGCATTAGTCAGGGATACTTCAGTAGAGAAGTTGTCACTCATAGATGTTCCTGTTGCTTGTGAGTTTCCTGATGTTTTTCCTGAGTAGTTGCCAGGTTTACCACCTCACAGGGAGATTGAGTTTTGTATAGATGTGGTTCCAAGTACTACTCCTATATCTAAGCCACCCTACATAATGGCTCTTGCAAAGTTGAAAGAGTTGAAGGAGCAGTTGTAAGAGTTGTTGGATAAGGTTTCATTAGACCCACTGTTTCTCCTTGGGGTGCGCCGGTCCTATTTGTGAAGAAGAAGGATGGTACCCTGAGACTGTGCATTGACTATAGAGAGCTTAACAAAGTGACAGTGAAGAACAAGTATCCTCTTACAAGGATAGATGACTTGTTTAATCAGCTACAAGGTGCACGGTTCTTTTCCAATATTGATCCGAGGTCTAGTTATCATCAACTGCGGATTAGTGAAGCCGCTGTTCCTAAAACGACATTCCGCACTTGATATGGCCATTATGAGTTTCTGGTGATGTCTTTTGGTTTTATTAATGCACCAGCAGCTTTTATGGACCTGATGAATAGGGTATTCATACCATATATGGATTCAGTTTATGGTAGTCTTCATTGATGATATACTGGTATATTCGAGGAGTATGGAGAAGCATGTATATCACTTGAGGACTGTACTACAGACATTAAGAGATCATCAACTTTATGCTAAATTCTCAAGTGTGATTTCTGGATGGAGAGTGTTTCTTTTCTTGGACATGTGGTATCTAAAGAAGGTATCCAGGTTGATCCACAGAAGATTGAAGCAGTGTCTGAATGGTGTAGACTGACTTCTGTTATTGAGATTCAGAGTTTTCTGGGTTTAGCCGGGTTTATAGGCGGTTTGTGCAGGATTTTTCCAGAATTGTAGCCCCTGTGACTCGCTTGACCTCAGAAGAATGTAAGATTTAAGTGGTCAGAAGCTTGTGAGAACAGTTTTCAATTGTTTAAAGGAGAAGTTGACCATAGCCCCAGTGCTAAATTTGCCTAATAGTATGGACAAGTTCACAGTTTATTGTGATGCCTCTAGAGTTGGCCTTGGTTGTGTGTTGATGCAGAATGGTAGGGTGATAGCCTATGCTTCAAGGCAGTTGAAGAAGCATGAGCAGAACTATCCCACACATGTCCTTGAAATGGTTGTAGTGATCTTTGCTCTGAAGATTTAGAGACATTATCTATACGGGGTGACTTATGAGATTTTTACTGATCACAAGAGCCTTAAGTACATTTTCCAACAGAGAGATATGAATCTGAGGTAGAGGAGATGGTTGGAATTGTTAAAGGATTATGACTGTGAGATATTATATCATTCGGGCAAGGCTAATATGGTAGCAGATGCCTTGAGTAGAAAGTTCTCAGGCAGTCTTGCTCACATCAGTATTGAGAGGAGACCGTTAATCTAGGAGTTGCATCTGTTGGTGGATCAAGGTCTGATGATGAAGATTAGTAGGTCAGGTGGACTGCTAGCTCAATTTAAGGTGTGATCTATACTGAGGGATAGGATTAAAGCAGCTCAGAGCCGAGATCCTATTCTAAAAGAGCTTACAGAGAATGTTCGAGCAAGGAAATTCACTGATTTCACACTCGATGATGATTGTGTGTTGTGGATCAGTGGTAGATTGTGTGTTCTGATATGGATGATTTGAGAGAGAGATCCTAGAGGAAGCATATTCTACAGCCTATAGCGTACATCTGGGTGTCACTAGATGTACCACAGTATCAGAGACTTATACTGGTGGGACAGACTGAAGAAGGATGTCGCTGATTATGTTGCTAAGTGCTTGATGTGTCAGCAAGTGAAAAGTTTGAACATCATAAGCCTTTGGGGAAGCTTCAGCCTCTTCCTATTCCCGAGTGGAAGTGGGAAAGGATAGCTATGGATTTTGTGGTTGGTTTACCTCGTTCTAAGGACGGATACGATTCCATCTAGGTGATTGTAGATAGGTTGACGAAGTCTGCACATTTCTTACTTGTGAAAGCCACCTATTCTGTAGCTAGATTGGCGAAGCTATATGTGAAGTATATTGTGTGCCTTTATGGAGTACCTGTGTCCATTATGTCAGATAGAGGTTCAGTATTTACTTCTCGTTTTGGCAGAAGTTACAGGAAGCGATGGGCACTAGGTTGGATTTCAGTACTGCTTTTCATCCTCAGACAGATGGTCAGTTTGAGAGAACGATCCAGACACTTGAGGATATGTTGAGGAATGTATGTCCTGGATTTGAGGCGGTAGCTGGGATGATCATTTTCCACTTGTTTAGTTTGCTATAATAACAGCTTACCATAGCAGTATTGGTATGGCACCATATGAGGCATTGTATAGAAGGAAGTGTAGATCCCCTCTGAGTTGGGATGAAATTGGGGAGAGAGCTTTGACTGGACTTGAGATGGTTCGGGATGCTGTAGAGAAAGTCATCGTGATTAAGCATAGATTAGAGACCCACAGTTAGCAAGTAGAAGAGCTATGCGGATCCTAGTGAAAAGATGTGGAGTTTCATATTGGAGACTATGTTTTCTGAAGGTGTCTCCGATGAAGGGTGTTATGAGATTTGGTAGGGAAGGGTAAGTTAGCAACGAGATATATCAGACCATTTAAGATTCTGGAGAGAGTTGTCACTGTTGCATATCGGTTGGCTTTGCCTCCAAGTATGTCACAGGTGCATCCGGTGTTTCATATCTATTTGCTGAGGAAGTATATCTCAGACCCTTCACATATGTTGCAGCCCGACAGTGTAAAAGTGAAATGAAGATTTGACGTTTGTGGAAGAACCTATGGCGATCGTTGATTATCAAGTTCGACAGTTATGGTCAAAGCAGATTCCGATGGTCAAGGTTCTGTGGCGTAGCAACAAAGTTGAGGAGCATAACTTGGGAGACTGAAGCTGAGATGCGAGCTTCTTACCCGTATCTCTTCCCTTCTTGATCTTGCAATCATTCTTTTTTGGAATTCGGAGACGAATTCTTATAAGGAGGGGAGACTATAATATCCCTAGTTTTTAAATATTTTCATACTGCATCGGGATATGTAGTGTTAATAATTTGTAGTATATAATTATGATATTTTTATGAG
This sequence comes from Mallotus nudiflorus, assembly GCA_947683625.1. Classification (NCBI taxonomy): domain Eukaryota; kingdom Viridiplantae; phylum Streptophyta; class Magnoliopsida; order Malpighiales; family Euphorbiaceae; genus Mallotus; species Mallotus nudiflorus. The sequence continues at coordinate 278,684 of CANTUR010000110.1, read as the reverse complement.
TTTGTTATTTGTTTAAAACTAATTTTTATTATTTTATTATTTTAAGTATTTTACGTAAAATTTTCCCGAGAATTGTATTTTTGGGGAAATTGACACGTAAATAATTTAATATTAATTATTTAAATAGATTTACGAACTTGTATGAACTCATATATAATTTTAAAGTGCTAAATAAAAAGTATACATGTTATCACTTATTTAAATTAAATTAGGGGTTTAATTAATTAGCTTAATTTTTATTATATAGTTTTAATACTTATTAATTAAATAATTATATATGAGTATATATGTGTATATATTATTAAAATATGTGTGTGGTGTATATTTAATGTGTGTGATATTTTATGTTATTATAATATATTGTGTGAATATATATATATACATATATACATAATTTATTATCAAAAATATAAAGTTCCCATTATTTACGAAACTGCCACTCCTTCCTCTCCTTCTTCCCGATCGTTCCCATTCACTTTCCGACGCCGATCACAAGATTTCTTCCTATCACTGTGCCTCCTGGTGAGCCACCATCGTCCACAGCCAGTTCCGCCACCCAACAACACCCGTTTCAAGCATCGGAGGAGCTCGAAATCACTGAAAAGTCGAAACTCATCTCCACCATCGATCACAGCGATTCCGGCCACCGTTTTTGACACTGCCAGGTCCTCTATCTTCTCCTTGAGCTTCGGTGAGTATGATTCCAAGCTTTGTTTTACTTAAAACGGTATAGATTTCCCTAGGTTTCAATTTTTCAATTTTAGCCTATTAGGGTTCTTGATTTTTTGTTAGCTTCAGTTTGATTGATTCATGAAAAACTTCCTTCACAAACTTTGATCATTGTAGCTCATCTATATGCTATAAATTTTGTAGAATTTTGGAATTTATTTTGATTTTTGGGTATTTTGATTATTTATTAATATTTTCTAATTTTCGAAAATTAATTAATTAAATTATGAAATTGTGTTTTATGGTAATTATAGGTGTTGAAATTAATTATAGAAATTTATTTGTAATTTTTGTGAATTTTTATGTATTTATTTTGAATTTATTTAGTTTATGTAATTTTGAAAAATAGGGTTAATTATGTCTTTAATTGAAATAAATTGGTGTTAATTGAGTATATTTATTGATATTATTGAATTATATGTTGAGCAAAAATAAATTTTGAGTAATTATGCTATTTTTGGTGAATTTTTGGATTTATTTTAGTAATATATATATATATATATATATATGGGCATTTTGGTAATTTTACACTAAATTGGTTAAAAATGTAATTAAATTGGTTTTAATAGTTATTTAGGGTATAAAAATGATTTCTACAAAGTATTTAGTACTTTTAACTAATTAAAACTATTTTTCATAAATTATTTTGAATTATATATATAATATACGATTTTTCTAAATAAATGATTTTTTATCGGTTTTTTAACGTATTTTAGGGTTAATTACATAATTTCGATTTATATAAATGTATTTTTTATTATATAAGGGTATTTTTGATATTTTGTAAATATTCTGTGAATTATGGACCTCAGTCGGTGATTTGTAGTTTGGGGTTCGACCGAGGGATTTTGATTGTGAATTCTGTGTATTCTTGAAGTGTATTTCTTTGCACAACTGACTCTACTCTTTGGGTAGAGAGATGTCAATTTTACAGGGGAGATTTTGTCAGATTTTCGATAGAATTCTCGTAAAACATGATATCCGATCAAATTCTGATTTTAATTCTGTGATCTAGTAATCTAGATTGAGTTCTTTAGAACTTCTGTTAGATTTATTCTGATATTATGTGGTCGTTTGTTTGTTTAGTTGTGCCGAGATCGAGGCCTAGTGGACCAGGCCCGTCGGGCCCATCTCGAGGAGCGCAATAAATAGTGAGTTGCTATTTTATATATATACTGCTTTAGGGTCAATGATTTTAGAATATATGTTTTATTTTGATTAAATATGCATAAATGGTTTAATTAGTACTTAAGTTTATTTTTAGTTTAATTTTGGTTTTATCTTTGGTTTATTTTTGGTATATTTTAAATTATATGCATGCTTTATTAAACATTCATATTTTAAATGTTTTTAAATATATATTTAGTTTATTTTACAATTATATTGGAATTATTTGACGTATATATACTCGAAATATACCTGGTTTACTTTTGGTATATTTCTAGTATATATATGGTTTATGTTGCTATTTTATTTAAATTCATGCATCATTTTATTTATGAATGTTGTTTTATATTTAAAATGAAGGATATCAATAGAACATGCTACCTAGTGGGCAGCACTAGGACCGAGTACATACCAGTACGCTTATAGCGTTTAGGCTATATCACTAACCTGTTTGTGGATATTGATTGGATTTGATTATTTGATGTGTGAGGTTGATTTGGGAGTGTGATTGCTGGAGCTCGTTTGACTAAGTGTCTCGGGGCCAATCACACTGACAGTCAGACTGCCTGGAGCTCAGTTGACTTAATGTCTCGGGGCCAGTCTACTATCCAAATGGAACAAATGAATATATTGGAATAAGTGAGCCTGTATGGCTAGAGTGTTGTCTAACACTGTTTGAGGTTGCGATTTGCTAGGGTTCTATTTGATCCTTTATAAATAGTGTTTTACTGCATCTATGTGTATTTGCTTGTATATATATATATATATATTGTATATATTTGACTGTGTGCATTGCCACTTAGTTTAGCATGTATATATATTATAGCAATTCACTCAGTGACGTCTGACTCCCCTCCGTTGACTATTTTTCAAGAGAGTCATCGTCTTCAGACCTCAGTAGCAAACTCATACGTCGGATTTCTTCTGCCTCGGCTTCACTATGTAAATTGCTTATCTAAGTTTTATTTTATAATCTAGACACTACAGTAGTTGTAAATAGTTGTGGAGTTTATGTATTATAGTTTTGTGAGTTATGTATTTTAAGAATTTGAATTGGATTTGTATTAAAGGATTATTTATATATGAGATGAGATGATTATTTAAATCCATTGATGTATATTTACTTATCTTATTTGTGATTTTATTTCCGCTATAAAATATTTTATTTATATTATTATGAGTATTGCATGTTTTTATTTATTTTTAAGGCTTGCTACGAGTTCCGGATTTGAAAGAATTCTTGTTCCTTAGCGCCGGTCATGGCCCTTGTTTTGGGTCGTGACAAAACTAAACTCTAAAATTAATAACAACCATCAATAACACCAAAAATCACAATTTCATAATTTAATTAATTAATTTATGAAATTAATAAATATTCAAAAATTCACAAAAATTAAAATAATTCCCAAAAATCACACAAAATTTCAGGGATGTAGCTTGAGCTAAGGGGATCAACTTTTGTAAAGGGATTTTCCATGAATCAACTAAAAATTCCTGAAAAAATAAAAAACCCTAAAATGGCCAAATTCAAAAACAAGCAAAACATCTCACCAAATAATGTTTTCAAGCTAAAAGGAGCTTGGATTCACACTCATTGACAAGGAAGGAAGAAAACGAGACTGGAATCAAGGGAAATGGTGGTCGAATGAAGGAGAATGACCGAGAGCTCAATTCTTGGTTTCTTGCTGCCACAGCCACTCGTCGACGCCGGAGAAGGAGGTGGAATGTCACAACCCAAACCGGGGGCCATGACCAGCGCTAGGGAACGAGAATTCTTTCGAATTCGAAACCCATAGCAAGCCTTAAAAATAATCAAAACATACAATAATTAATTAAAATATTTCATAAATAAAATTTCAATTTAACATAAATAGATAATCTTTTATATCATGAAATAATTTAGTACAATATTCAAATTAAAGATCTGAATTAAAATCTCATATATCAAAATAAATAAACTCACTACTGATACATAATATAACTACTGCAGTTTCTAGAGTACAGTAATAAATAACTAAGTAATTAATTTATAGAATAGGGCCGGGGCGGAAGAAATCCTGCGGATAGGTCTACTGCTGAGGTCTGAAGAAGAGGACTCTCCTGTAAAAACATCAACTGAAGGGAGTCAGACCTCACTGAGTGAATTATTATAATATATATACACGCATAGGTAAATGTCAAATGCAGACACTCAAAAGTATATATAATAAATATATATACAGGCAAGTACACACAGATGCAAAGAAAATCATTTTATATTTAATATTGAAAATCATCATTTTATAAAGGATCAAATAGAACCCTAAGTTATCAAAACCTTAAATATCACATAAAAACACTCTAGCCATACTAGCTCACTTAATTCCAAGTAAATTCACTTAATCCAACTGGACAGTAAACTGGCCCCGAGACACTAAGTCGATCGAGCTCCAATAGTTTGACTATCAGTGTGATTGGCCCCGAGACACTTAGTCAACCAAGCTCCAGCAATCACACCATCAATCACATCTCTCATCAATCAAGTTATAAATTCCACAAATATGTTAGTAGTTCAACCTACCATCTATCGCACTGGTACATACTCGGTCCTAGTACTGCCCACTAGGAAGCACATTCTATCGATACCCTTCATTAAAAATAAAACATACATTCGAGTAATAAAATATGTATAATAACATTCAAATGATCAAATAAACCATTTATATACAAAAAATATACCTAAAATAAACTAAGTATATTTTAGGTATATATATGTAAAATCAACTTAAACAATTCATTAAATATATTCAAAATCAACCAATAATATACTTAACATAATTTGAATATAAATAAAAAAGAAATCATGCATTTAATTTAAAACATACCAAAAACATACTAAAAATATGCCTAAAATATACTTAAACTTTCATTAAAGCAGTTATGCAAAATCTTACATTGAAAACATATAATTCTAAAACAAGCAACCTAAAGCAATGTATGTATATCATAATAACTCACAGGGATGCACTCCTCGAGACTGGTCCGATGAGTCTGATCTGCTAGGCCTCAGTCTCGACGTAACTAAACAATAAAACGATCACGACATTAGAATATATCTAACTTAAGATTCTAGAGACTCGATCTAGAATTCCTAAGCATAAACAGATACAAAATCGGAATTAGACCCAATGTCATGTTTTACGAGAATTCTACCAAAAATTCGGTAGAACCTCCTCTGTAAAATGGACATCTCTCTACTTAAAAAGTAAAGCCGATCCTACAAGAAAAGTACACTTCGAATACAAAATTCTCACAACCCTCGGTTGGGATCCCGAACTTCAATAATCCCCAATCGAGGTCCACAATCCAACACAAGATCAAATAACACAATAAAATATATTAAAATTCAATAAACACCAAAAATACCCTTTAAATATCAAAATATGGCAATTTAAGTATTAAAACACCAAAAGTAATTATTTTCCTAAAAAATTACTTAAAAACCCTAATTAATAATATAATATTATTAAAAATCGACATTTCTCGATAATTCCAAAAATATTATAGAAATTCATTTTATAAATCCAAATTTCTTAATTAGTCTAAAAAAATATTAAATATTACTAAAAATCCATTTATTTACAAAAATAGTATATTATATATAATTTTAAAATAATTTTCAAAAAATAGTATTAATTAGTTAAAATTAGTAAATAAATTGTAAAAATCATTTTTATACCTCAAATAATATTAAAACCAATTAAATTTAATATTCAACTAAAATTACTACTAAATTACCCCTAATATATAAAAATATACATAAAATACTAAAAATATTCAAAAATTCAACAAAAATTATATAAATACACAAAAATTATTTTCTCAACATATTATTCATTAAAATCAACAAATACACTTAATTAACCAATACTTACTAACAAAATATATATTTAACCTATATTTCCAAAACTAACATAAACTAAAAATAATTATAAAAATTACAAAAAATACACAAAAATTATAAATTAAATTATAAAATTAATATTAACCATGAATAACACCAAAAATCATAATTTCATACTTTATTTAATTAATTTACTAAAATAATAAAATAATAATAAAATAATAAAAAAATCCACAAAAATCAAAATAATTCCCAAAAATTACACAAAAATTCAGGGATGTAGATTAAGCTAAGGGGAACAATTTTTGTGAAAGAATTCTCATGAATCAAAAAAAAATAATAAAAAAATTGAAAAACCAAGAATGGCTGAAATAAAACAAGCTTAAAACCTCACCACCACATGTTTTTTTAGCCAAAAGGAGCTCGGAATCTTCCTCCTTGAAGCTCCACGAGTTCAACGCCACCAGAAATGATTGATTTGGTGGCCAGATGGAGGAGAACGGCGAGGGAGCAACTTTCGGCCAAAAATGAGCTGTGGGAGTCGACACCGACGCCAGAGAACGAAGGGAAGGCAATGGTTGTAATATCCCTACTTTTAAATAATTTTAAACTGCATCGGGATATGCAGTGTTAATAATTCTTATACATATATATGATATTTTTCTGAGTTTGTTATTTATTGAAGCTAATTTTAATTATCTTATATTATTTTAAGAGATTTACATAAAATTTTCCCAGGAATTGTATTTTCTCAAAAATTAAGACGTAAATAATTTAATATTAATTATTTTAAATAGTTTTATGAATTTGCATGAACTCTTATATAATTTTAAAGTGCTAAATAAAATACATGTATGTACATTTATTTAAATTAAATTAGGGTTTAATTTATTAAATTAATTTTTATTATTTAGCTTTAATATTAATTAATTAATTATATATGTGTATATATTATTAAAATATGTGTGTGGTGAGTATTATTTGTGTGTGTGATATTATATAATATTATAATATACAGGATAGTTATATATATACATATATATACATAATTTATTATCAAAAACCAAAAGTTCACGTTATTTATCGTTTTGCCATTGTCTTTTTCCTTCTCCTCCTGATCATCCTCCTCGCCATTCCACCGTCTGCAACTCAATTTTCTTGCCGTCGGTGTGCCTCTTGACTTGCCACCACCACTTCCATCCTTTCCCGATGCCTGAAGCCACCATTTCCGGCGTGTTTTGCCCGAAAAATCCAAGAGAGGCCGAAATTCATCTCATCGCCATTCAAGCTGATTCCGGCCACCTCCATCAACACCGTGAGTCTCTATCTTCTCCTTGAGTTCTGGTGAGTGTGATTCCAAGCTTTGTTTCACTTAAAATGGTCTAGATTTCCCTAGGTTTTGATTTTTCCATTTTCGACCTATTAGGGTTCTTGAATTTTTTTGAGCTTCAATTTGATTGATTCAAGAAAAATCCATTCACAAAATTTGATCCTTGTAGCTTAATATATACTCTAGAATTTTTATGGAATTTTTGGGAATTATTTTGATTTTTGTGAATTTTTTATTATTTTATTAATATTTTCTAATTTTCGAAAATTAATTAATTAAATTATGAAATTTTTTTTATGGTGATTATATGTGTTAAAATGAATTTTAGAAATTTATTTGTAATTTTTGTGAATCTTATATAATTATTTTGAATTTATTTAGTTTATGTAATTTTTAAAAAATTAGGTTAATTATGTGTTTAATTGAAATTAATTGGTTAATTGAGTATATTTATTGATATTATTGAATTATATGTTGAGAAAATTAATTTTGAGTAATTATACTATTTTTGGTGAATTTTTTATTAATTTTAGTGAATTTATATATATAGGGGTATTTTGGTAATTTGACACTAAATTGGTTAAAAATGTAATTAAATTGGTTTTAATAGTTATTTGAGGTATAAAAATGATTTCTACAAATTATTTAGTATTTTTAACTAATTAAAACTATTTTTCGTAAATTATTTTCAAATTATATATAATATACGATTTTTCTAAATAAATGAGTTTTTATTGATTTTTAATATGTTTTAGGGTTAATTATGTATTTTGGATTTGTAAAATGTATTTTTAGTATTAAAGGGCATTTTCGGTATTTCCGTGATTATTCTGTGAATTATGGACCTCGGTTGGTAAATTGTAGTTTGGAGTCTGACCGAGGTGTTATGAATTATGTTTATTCTTGAAGTGTGTTTCTTTGCAGGACCGGCTCTACTCTTTGAGTAAAGAGATGTCCATTTTACAGGGGAGGTTCTGCAGGATTTTCAGTAGAATTCTCATAAAACGTGATGTTCGGTCGAATTCTGATTCTAATTCTGTGTTTGGTATTCTAGATCGAGTTTCTAGAAATTTTGATAGATTCATTCTAACTTTTTGCTATCGTTTATTTATTTAGTTGTGTCGAGACCGAGGCCTAGTGGTCCAGGCCCGTCGAACCCATCTCGTGGAGCGCAATAACAGTGAGTTGTTATTTTATATATATATGTTTTAGGGTGCATGTTTTAGGAATATATGGTTTATTTTAGTAATGTATGCATAATGATTTAAGTATTACTTAAGTTTATTTTTGGTATATTTTAAATTATATGCATGTTTTATTAAATATTTACGCTTAAAATGTTTTTAAGTATAATTTTAGTTACTTTGCAACTATATTGGATTTATTTAACGTATATATACTTGAAATATACGTGGTTTACTTTTGGTATATTTCTAGTATATATATGGTTTATATTGCTATTTTATTGAAATTCATGCATCATTTATTTATGAATGTATGTTTTATATATAAATGAAGGATATCAATAGAACGTGCTGCCTAGTGGGCAGCACTAGGGCCGAGTACGTACCGGTTCACCGATAGCATTTAGGTTATATTACTAACCTATTTATGGATATTGATCGGATTGATTTGATTTGATATGTGATATGATTTGGGAGTGTGATTACCAGAGCTCGGTTGACTAAGTGTCTTGGGGCCAATCACATTGACAGTCAGACTGTTGGAGCTCGGTTAACTTAGTGTCTTGGGGCTCGTCTACTGTCCAAATGGAATAAGTTAATATATTTGGAATAAGTGAGCCTGTATGGCTAGAGTGTTGTCTAACACTGTTTAAGGTTGCGGTTTTCTAGGGTTCTATTCGATCCTTCATAAATAATTATTTTTAAAAAATATATAAAGATGATTTTGCAACATCTATGTGTATTTGCCTGTATATATATTTATTATATATACTATTGACTGTGTGCATTGCCATTTAGTTATGCATGTATATATATATTATAACAATTCACTCAGTGAGGTATGACTCCCCTCCGTTGACTATTTTTCAGGAGAGTCATCATCTTTCGACCTCAGTAGCAAACCCATACACCAGATTTCTTCCGCCCCAACTTCACTATGTAAATTGCTTATCTAAGCTTTACTTTATAATCTAGACATTGCAGTAGTTGTAAACAGTTGTGAGGTTTATGTATTATATTTGTGTAAATTATGTATTTTAAAGATTTGAACTGGATTTGTATTGAAAGATTATTTATATATATAAGATGAGATGATTATTTAAATCCATTGATGTATATTTACTTATCTTATTTATGAGTTTTATTTCCGCCATAAATTATATTATTTATGTTATTATTATTATTATTGCATGTTTTATTTTAATTTAAGGCTTGCTACGGGTTCCGGATTCGAAAGAATTCCCGTTCCCTAGTGCTGGTCATGACCCCTATTTTGGGTCATGACAATGGCGATGAGAGCTGAAGGGGGATGCGCAGTGATGGCCGATAGTCGGAGGTAATAGACAATGATCAGGGAGAGAGAAAGTGAGGGGGGGGGTTTTTTTTGATATTTTTGTATATATATTGTATATATAAAAATCAATAAACTATATAGTATATTTTTACTCAACTATATATTATAATATATATTTATATTGTACATTATTCACATGCATATATATATATACACACATATATATATTACTCATAATAAAAGAATAATATATACACATATATTAAACCCTAATATATGCATATATATATATATATATATATATATATATATATATATTACCTTATAAAAATACATTTAAATAATGTAATTTATTAAAATATTAATATTAAAATACTAATGCACCAAATTAAATATTATTAAAATAATATTTCCCGAAATAATAAACTTAAAGACATACATTTACATAGAAAATTTTAATTAAACGTAAAGGTAATAATATTTATTCAAAAAATAGTAAAATAACCAAATAAAAATTTAAAATTATTAACACTGCATATCCTATTTTAAAATAAAATAATTTAAAAACCCGGGTTATTACATGGAAGACGGTGGAAGGCGACTGGAGCTGCTGGATGGCCGGACTGCACACTGACGGTGAGGGAAACGGACGGTGATGGGCAGTGTCACGACCTAAAACAGGGGCCATGACCGGCGTTGGGGAACGGGAATTCTTTTGAATCCGGAACCCGTAGCAAGCCTAAAAATAAATAAAACATGCAATACTAATAATAACATAATTTGCAGCGGAATAAAATCATAAATATCAAAATAATATTTACACCAGATGAAATTAAATCAAATCCTCATCTCATATATATAAATAAAATTTTAATACAAGTTTCAGTTCAAATTCTTAAAATACATAACTCATACAAATATAATATAATAATCTCACAGTCGACCATAACTACTGCAGTGTTTAGATTATAAAAAAAATATAGAACTCAGGTGAGCAGTTTACATAAAGAAGCCGGGGCAGAAGAAATCTGGTATACAGGCCTGCTACTGAGGTCTGACGAAGATGACTCTCCTAAAAAAATAGTCAACGGAGGGGAGCCAGACCTCACTGAGTGAATTACTATAATATATATACATGCATACTAAATGCCAATGCACACAATCAAAAGTATATATAATATGTATGTATACAAGCAAATACACACAGATGCAATAAAAATCATTTTATATATTTTTATTGAAAATCATTGTTTATGAAGGATCAAATAGAACCCTAGAAAATCGTAACCTCAAACAGTGTTAGACAACACTCTAGCCATACAGGCTCACTTATTCCAAGATATTCACTTATTCCATTTGGACAGTAGACTGGCCCCGAGACACCAAGTCAACCGAGCTCCAGCAGTCTGACTGTCAGTGTGATTAGCCCCGAGACACTTGGTCAACCAAGCTCCAGCAATCATACTCCCAAATCATATCAAACATCAGATAAATCAAATCCAATCAATATCCTTAAACAGGTTAGTAATATAGCCTAAATGCTATAAGTGTACCGATACGTACTCGGTCCTAGTACTGCCCACTAGGTAGCACGTTCTATTGATATCCTTCATTAAAATATAAAGCATACATTCATAAAAGTAAATGATGCATGAATTTAAATATAATAGCAACAATTACCATATATATACTAGAAATATACCAAAAGTAAACCAGGTATATTTCGAGTATATATACGTTAAATAAATCCAATTAAATTACAAAATAAACTAGAAATGTATTTGAAAATATTTTAAACATAATTTGTTAATAAAACATTTATATAGTTTAAAATATACCAATAATAAACCAAAAGTAAACTAAAAATAAACTTAAGTACTAACTGAATTATTTATGCATAATTAATCAAAATAAAACATACATTTCTAAATCATGCACCCTAAAGCATATATATATAGAATAGTAACTCACACTTAGTGCGCTCCTCAAGATGGGTCCGACAAGCCTGGTCCACTAGGCCTCAGTCTCGGTGCAACTAAACATACAAAAATAATAGACATCAGAATAAACCTAACAGAAAATCCTAGAAACTCGATCTAGAATATTAGACATAGAATCAGAATTAGGGTTCAACCAGACATCACGTTTTATGAGAATTCTATCGAAAATCCGACAGAACCTCCCCTGTAAAATGGACATCTCTCTACTCAAAGAGTAGAGCCGGCCCTGTAAAGAAATATACTTCAAAAATAAACACAGAATCATAATCACAACCCCTCGGTCGGACTCCAAACTACAAATCACCGACCGAGGTCCATAATGCACAGAGTATTTACAAAATACTGAAAATACCCTTATATACCAAAAATACATTTAATAAGTAGAAATTACATAATTAACCCTAAAACATAGTAAAAACTGATAAAAACTCATTTTATTAGAAAAATTGTATAATATATATATAATTGAAAATAATTTATGAAAAATAGTTTTAATTAGTTTAAAATACTAAATAATTTGTAGAAATCATTTTTATACCTTAAATAACTATTAAAACCAATTTAATTACATTTTTAGCCAATTTAGGGTAAAATTACCAAAATACCCCTATATATATAAATATACTAAAATTAATCCAAAAATTCACCAAAAATAATATAATTGCTAAAAATTAATTTTCTCAACATATTTCTCAATAATATCAATAATTAAACTCAATTAAATAATTAATTTCAATTAAAAACACAATTAACCCTATTTTCTCAAAATTACATAAACTAAATAATTTCAAAATAAATACATAGAAATTCATAAAAATTCCAAATAAATTTCTATAATTCATTTCAACACCTATATTTATCATAAAACACAATTTCATAATTTAATTAATTAATTTTCGAAAATTAGAAAATAATAATAAAATATTTAAAAATACCCAAAAATAAAAATAAATTCCAAAAATTCTAAAAAAATTAAAAAATGTAGAATAAGCTAAGGGAAACAACATTTGTGAAGGAATTTTTCATGAATCAATCAATTCAAAGTTCAAAAAAATTAAGAACCCTAAAATGGCCGAATTGCAAAAATCGAAACCTAGGCAAATCTAGACCATTTTAAGTGAAAAAAAGCTTGGAATCACACTCACCAGAGCTCAAGGAGAAGAAAGAGACTGGCAGTGTCGAAAATGGTGGTCGAAAACGCTGTGAACGACGGTGAGAATAGTTTCGGCTTCTCTGGCTAAAACGAGCTTCCCGACGCCGAAAATAGCTGCAGTAGGCAGCGGGGAAGGCTGAGGAAGGAGGTGGCACACCTACGGCAAGGGAATGGCGTGACAAACGGTGGTTGGCGATGGGAGGTGATCAGGGAAGAAGGAGAAGCTTCGATGGCAAACTCGTAATTTTATCAAACTTTATTTTTTGTTTAAATAATATATGTATATGTATGTATATATATATATACTTTATATTATTTTAATATATATAATATTATATGGACAATGAATATTCACCACACACATAATTTAATATTTTAGTAATTTATATACTAAAAAAAATAATTAAATAATATTAAAACTAATTAATAATTAATAAATAATAAAAATATTAGGGTAATTGTAATATCCCGTGTTTTTAAATATTTTTACACTGTACCGGGATATGCAGTGTCAATAATTTTTGTATATATATTATGATATTTTTACGAGTTGATATGTATTTAAAACCTATTTTTAATACTGTGTTTTATCTACAGTACTTTACGTAAAATTTTTCCGGGACTTGCATTTTCGGGGAAATTTTCACGTAAATAATTTATTATTAATTATTTTAAATATATTTTCGGACTTGCATGGACTCATACGTATTTTTAAAATACTAAATAAAGCCTATGTGCGTATATTTATTTAATTAGGGTTTAGTATTACCCTAATGTTTTATTTATTATTTATTAGTTTTATTGATATTTAATTATTTTTATTTAGTATAAATTATTAAAATATTAAATTTTATGTGTGTGGTGTATATTTAATGTGTGTAATTTAATATTATTTTATTATATAGTGTAAAGTATATATATATACATATATACATTAAAAATTGTCAAAATTATAAAGTTTAATTTATTTACGAAACTGCCCCCGTGAGCTTCTTCTTCCTCCCGACCGTTTCCTTCACCGTCCCGGTCGCTGCTACTGCCGTTTCTTCACCGTGGGTGTGCTGTCCGGTGTGCCACCACCTTCCCCAGCCTTCCTCGCCGCCTGTGGTAGCCATTTCCGGCGTCGGGGAAGCTTGATATCGCCGGAAGCCGAGAGTTGCATCTTTTTCTTCCCTCGTCGATTTCGGCCACCATTTTCGACACCGCCAGTCTCTTTCTTCTCCTTGAGGTCCGGTGAGTGTGATTCTAGCTTTGGTTTGAGCTTAAATGGTCTAGAATTGCTTAGGTTTTGAATTTTCAATTTCGGCCTATTAGGGTTTTTGATTTTTTTGAGCTTTGAATTGGTTGATTCATGAAAAATCCCTTCAAAAATGTTGTTCCTAGTAGCTCAATCTACATGTATGAATTTTTGTAGAATTTTTGGAGATTTTTTGGATTTTTGGGTATTTTTGAATATTTTAATATTATTTTCTAATTTTTGGAAATTAATTATTTAAATTATGAAATTGTGTTTTATGGTTAAATTGGGTGTTGAAATGAATTATAGGAATTTATTTGGAATTTTTATGAATTTCTAAGTATTTATTTTGAATTATTTGAGTTTATGGAATTTTAGAGAAATTAGGGTTAATTGTGTTTTATTTGAATTTAATTGGTTAATTGGGTTTAATTATTAATATTATTGATAAATATGTTGAGAAAATTAATTTTGGATAATTCTATGATTTTTGGTGAATTTTTGAAGTAATTTAGGTATATTTATATGTATAGGGTATTTTGGTAATTTTACCCTAAATTGGCTAAAAATGTAATTTAATTGGTTTTAGTAATTATTTAAGGTATAAAAATGATTTCTACAAATTATTTGGTATTTTTAACTAATTAAAATTATTTTTCGTGAATTATTTTCAATTATATATATAATATACGGTTTTTCTAATAAAATGAGTTTTTATCGGTTTTTACTGTGTTTTAAGGCTAATTAGGTAATTTCTACCTATAAAATGTATTTCTATGTTATAAGGATATTCTTGGTATTTTCAGAATTGTTCTGTGTTTGTGGACCCCGATCGATGGATTGTAGTCTCGAGTCCGACCGAGGGGTTGTGGTTTTGTGTTGAGCCTATTTTTCGAAGTGTGTTTCTTTGCAGGGTCGGCTCTACTCTTTTGAGTAGAGAGATGTCCGTTTTACAGGGGAGGTTCTGTCGGATTTTCGGTAGAATTCTCGTAAAACGTGATATCCAGTCGAACCCTAATTTCTGATTCTGTGTTTAATACTCTAGATCGAATTCTAGGATTTCTGTTAGGATTATTCTGATGTCGGTCACTTATTTCTTGTTTAGTTGCGCCGAGACCGAGGGCTAGTGGACCAGGCCTGTCGGACCCGTCTCGTGGAGCGCACTAGGTGAGTTACTATACTATATATATATGCTTAGGATGCATGATTTAGAAATATATGTTTTACTTTGATTAAAATGCATAAATAATGTGATTTGTATTTAAGTATATTTTTGGTTTATTTTTGGTATATAATAAATTATATACATGTTTTATTAATAAAATATATTTAAAATGTTTTTAAATATATTTTTAGTTTAATTTATGATTTGATTGAATTCATTTGACGTATATATACTTGAAATATACCTGGTTTACATTTGGTATATTTCCGGTATATATATGGTTTATATTGTTATTTCATTTAAATTCATGCCTCATTTATTTTTGTGAATGAATGATTTATTTATTAATGAAGGATATCGATAGAACGTGCTTCCTAGTGGGCAGCACTAGGACCGAGTACGTACCGGTACACCTATAGCATTTAGGCTATAATACTAACTTATTTGTGGATATTGATTTGATTATGATTATTTGATGTGTGAGATGTGATTTGGGTGTGATTGTTGGAGCTCGATTGACCGAGTGTCTCGGGGCCAATCACACTGGCAGTCAGACTGCTGGAGCTCAGTTCACTTAGTGTCTCGGGGCTAGTCTACTGTCCAAATGGATTAAGTGGATATATTTGGAATAAGTGAGCCTGTATGGCTAGAGTGTTGTCTAACACTATTTTCGAGGTTGCGATATTCTAGGGTTCTATGTGATCCTTCATAAAAGATGATTTTCAGATAAAATATATAAAAATGATTTTACTGCATCTGTGTGAATTTGCCTGTATATATACATATTAGATATGTATTATTGACTGTATGCATTGTCATTTAGTATGCATGTATATATATTATAGTAATTCACTCAGTGAGGTCTGACTCCCCTTCGTTGACTATTTTTCAGGAGAGTCAACATCCTCAGACCTCAGTAGCAGGTCGATACGCCGGATTTCTTCCGCCCCGGCTTCTTTGTGTAAATTATCTACTTGAGTCTTATTTATTTTATCTAGACACTGCAGTAGTTGTGAATTAAAGTATTGGATTTCATGTATTTTATTTTAAAAGAGATGTATTATATTGAAACTGGATTTGTATTAAAGATTATATATCTATGAGATGAGATTTGATTTAAATCCAGTTGATGTGAATAATATTATGATATTATGATTTTTATTTCCGCTGCATATTATATGATTATTGTTATTATTGCATGATTTATTTTATTTTTAGGCTTGCTACGGGTTCCGGATTCGAAAGAATTCCCGTTCCCTAGCGCCGGTCATGGCCCCTGTTTTGGGTCATGATAGTAATTAATTAAAACCTAGTTAAATAAATAAATACACATATATACTTTATTTAGTACTTTAAAAATATATATGAGTTCATGCAAAATCATGAAATTATTTAAAATATTTAATATTAAATTATTTACGTGTTAATTTCCCTGAAAAAAAATTCTCGGGAAAATTTTACATAAAACACTTAAAATAATATAAAACAATTAAAAATCAATTTTAATTAAATAACAACTCATGAAATATTATAAATATGTCAAAAAATTATTAACACTGCATATCCCGATACAGTATAAAACTATTTAAAAACTCGGGATATTACAGGCAGAGGGTGATGGTGGTTTACGGGGAGGGTAGGTTGAATATGGGTATGTGTTTTTAGTTGTATGTATATATATTATTATATAATATAGTTAGTAAACTTTATGTAATAATAAAATAATGTGTATATATATAAACCACACACATACAATTCAATATATATATATACATATATATACACACATAATAATAAAATACATTAAAATATCACTAAACCCTAATATTTATGTGCATATATATATATATATATATATATATATATATATATATATATATATATATATATATATTAACACATAAAATACAATACAATAATGTAGTTTATTAATTTAAAAATATTAAAATATTAATGCACTAGATTAAACATTATTAAAATAATATTGTCCGAAATAATATACTTCAATATATACATTTACATAAAAAGTTATAATTAAACGTAAAAATTATAATAATTATTCAAAAAATAGTAAAATAATCAAATATAGTTTTAAAATTTGTTAACACTGCATATCCTGATAATTATTAAAATAATTTAAAAACTAGGATTATTGCAATTAATAAAAATCAAAATTTTCAATAATTCCACATAAAATAGTAAAATCCACTTCTATATACTCAAATAGCTTAAATATATATTAAAAGTAATTAAAAATCCATTTAATCACCAAAATAGTAAATAATATATTATTTGAATATAATTTTTGAAAATTAGTATTAATTAGTTAAAAATAGTAAATAATTTATAAAAATCATTTTAATACTCCATATAATTCTAGAATCATTTAAAACATATTATTTAACTATAATTTCCACAAAACTACACAATTAACCTATATATACAAAATTCACATAATATAAAAATATTCTAAAAAATTATATAAATTCATTAAAAATTATTTTAATAATTCTAAAATTTTTAACTCAAATTAATAACACTAATTTAACTAAATTTTCATTAAAACTAATTAATTAACATAATTATAAAAAATTTAATATTTTAATATTAAAATAATAAAAAATTACCCATAATTCAAAATAATTAAAAAAAAATTTAGGAAGATTAAGTTGCCATAAACAAGAATCCATGAATCAATCAATATCAAGTTCAAAAAAGTAAAAACCCTAAAACACAAACTAAAAATTGAGGATAACTCATCAACAAGGGGATTCAAGCTCAAACGGAGCTTAGAACTAGCTTCACCAGAATTAAGGGGTTCGAAAGAGACCAGAGCGATGAGCAGGGATGATTGGAATCTTCACCAGCTTCAATGGAGGTCTGGTTGTTGTAGCTGCTATCTCTATGATTTCTGGTGACCTTCTGACATGCTACAAGTGGTGGACGGCAGTTGGGAAGGAAGAGAAGTTGATGATGGTGAGTGATGGTGGTGGTTGGTGGTCTAGCGGGCTTGGGTGGCGTTGACAGAGACACGAGAAGAAGAAGAAGAAAAGAAAGAGGGAGAGAGAAAATAGTTTTGACCCAATTTTTGACCCATTTTTTTAATTTATTTATTTATTAGGAAAAGACTAAAATGTCCCTTTATCCAAATTAACAACAACAACAACAACAATAATAATAATAATGTAATAACTACGGTTTTTAAATTATTTTATTAAATAATGAGATATGCAGTGTTAATAAAATTTAAAAGTTAAATTTATTTATTTTGCTATTTTATGATTAATATTTACTATTTTATGTTTAAGTATTATTTTCAATGTAAATATTTTATTTTAAAATTTATTATTTCAGATGTTAATATTTTAATAATATTAATTTACGTACATTATTATTTTTATCAACCTACATTATTGATTTTATTATTAAATTGTTATATTAGTATTATGGATATTATTATTTTTAATAAATTATATTATTTGTATTGTTATCATCATTATTTATTTTTAATTGCTTATGTAAGCGTTATTTTTTGTGTGTATTTATTATCACTGTTATTATTATTTTCATTATTATTATCATTAGTATTATTTTTATTGTTTAATATTATTATTAACATTATTTTATTAATAGTATTAATTTTAATTGTTGTTAATTTTATATATTGTGTATATTATTGTACATGTGTGTGTATATATATATATATATATATATGTGTGTGTGTGTGTGTGTGTGTGTGTGTGTGTGTGTACGTAAGCTTTAGAAAATGGGAGATATTATTTTTTCTTTTTCAACCATTCTTATTTTCTTTAGTTTTTTTCTTTCTTTCTTTCCTTCCTTGGTCATTTCCTTCTTTTTTACGACTGAACCACACCTCACCCCTCATTGGTGCCACCTACACAATCACCACACACCACCATCACTTCTTCTCCTTCCAACCGTCTTCACTACCATCAGAAGAGTTGTAGAAGCCATCGGAAAATCAGTAAGTGCAGCAGTGGCAGCAGTAAGGATCTTCATGTTGTCGGTGACTTCCCGACGGTGGGAGCTCAACTTCCTTAGCTCGGTCAACTCCCTGAGTTGTGGGGAAGACGATCCCAAGCTCTATTCAAGCTTAAACTTCTTCATTTGTATGTTTTGATTGATTTTTAGTTTACGTCAAATTTCTTCTTAATTTTTTTTAGCTTGAGTTTAATTGATTTTTGATAATTTCTTTTTGAAATATTGATCTATGCATCTTAATCTACTCATAGATATTTTTAATTTATTTTTCTGATTTTGTTTGATTTTTGGTTAATTATTGAATATTTTAATAATTAAAAATGAATTTTTGTTAATTAATTAATTAAATTATGAATTTGGTTAAAGTATTATTATTATATATTGTTATTAATTTTGGTGTTGAGAAATTAATTTTTGAGAATATTATGTAATATTTAGAAATATTTATAGATTATATAAAGTTTGGATATTGAGTTAAATGTGTATTTTTGGTAGAAATTAGAGTTTAATTGTGTGTTTTAGTTGATATTATAATGTTATTTATTGGTAAAATAATTTTTATGAATTTATATATTTTTAATGGAATTTTATATAATTTATGTGTAGTTTGAATTATTAAGTTAAATAAGTATTTTTGTTGAAATTATTGGTTAAATATGTGTTTTGGTTGATATTAGTATATTATATGTTGATTAAATAATTTTTATGATTTTATATAATTTTTATGGAAATTATTTAGTATATTGGATATTTTGTATTTGTATTAACTCGAGGTTTTAAATATTTTTATATTGCATCGGGATATGCAACATTAATAATTTTAATAAATATTTGACTATTTAATTATTTTGTTAATAATTAATGTTATTTAGGTTTATTTAAAGTTTTCTACGTAAAAATTTTCCCAAAACCTATTATTTTGGGAAATAATATTTAAATAATATTTTATTGAATAATGTTATTTTATTTTATTAAATTATATGGTTCCATGCATGATTATTATTTTGTATATTAATATATATACATATACATGCATATATATTATTCTATGTGTTTGTGTGTGTGTGTGTATGTATATAAATGTGTATAATATTGTGTGGTGTGTGTTTAATGTGTATATATATATTATTATTATTTAATTATATTATTAAAGTTAAAGTTTTAATATATATATATATATATATATATATATATATTATTATTATTATTTAATTATATTATTTCACACAAGAAAGAGGTCTGGAGAGTGGGGCCCGCACCACTTGGCCATCATGATTGCAGCTACAAGTGGCAGCCATAGAGGCGGTGCCTTATTGATGAGGTGATCGCCTCTGTGATGAGGCAATCGCCTCACTACACTGAGGCGATGCCCCTTTGGCCCGGGCTTGCGCTGGGCCGAGTGGGCTTGGGCCAAATCTTGATAGTTGGGCTCGGTTTTGAGTTTTTCAGGCTTTGGGTTTTTTAGGTCCACTCTCTATCAGAGATTCAGGCTTTATTCTCATGTCCAAGTTTCACATTCTCATCATTGGGCTTGATAACGGGTCGATCAAACCGAGCGCCCCTATTTCGTCCCCTAACACGGGCTGACTGAATCGAGTGTCTACAGTTTGCCCCCTGATTTAAAAAAAAAAAACAAATGCATGCAATGACCATTTTCCAAAAAATCACATGCATAATAGTGAACAAACAATAAGATGAGCAACGTACCTGACTCTCGGGTTCCCCCCGAGAGATGAATCCTTTAATTTTGAAACGTGACCATGATCCTCGGGTTTTCCTGGCCCGATCAGCCACTCATTAATATTTGATAGAGATATTTGAAAACTGTTAACCTTGGGTTTTCTTGGCCCGACCCTTACAACATTAGAAATTGATTCTCGGGTTTTCCTGGCCCAGTCTTCATAACACTGAAACTTGATTCTCGGTTTTCCTAGCCCGATCATCACTGGGGATGTGGTTTCCAGATTTTCCTGGTCTGATTATCACTCCTCTAGGGACATAGACTTCCAAGTTTTCCTAGCCTAGTTGTCCTTCGCTTCCGACTTCGGGGATACCACCCGAACAGTCATCTCGATCCTTTGAGCTTCGGGGATTCAAACTCGAACAACCATTTCTTTGAGCTTTGGGGATTCAAACCCGAACAGCCTTGTCCTTGAACTTCGGGGATTCAAACTCGAATAGCTCTTTCTTTGAGCTTCAGGGATTCAAACCTGAACAGCCCTATCCTTGAGCTTTGGGGATTCAAACCCGAATAGCCCTTATCCTTCCGATGCGGGTTTTCCTAGCCCGTTCCTCTTGAAACTTCATCTCAAAAATCCTTATCCTGAATTCCACCTCCCTAATATGCGACACTAATTTCCATCCATCATTTTCATCCTTTTTTTTTCTAGGTCTGGGCTTTGGAGCTGGAGCTGCTTGTGGGTATTACACGAGTGGGAGACCATTTCCTGACCCTTGGTAGGTGGGGCACTAGCCACGTCATGAGGAGGCACCTTGCGTGAGTTCACATCCATAGGTAGCACCTGAACTCACTGACATAAGATGCGGGTACCTGTAAAGCACAAACCTATTTATTATTACATTACTCGTATTCAATTTACTTACATATTGACGTCCTTTTTCTTTTCAGATCCTGAATGACTTGTGGGGGTTCGAGGACACTTGGATCATCGAGATGACTCACTCTAAGCCCTTATCTCAGAAGAGGGCACTCTTTTGTGGCCCTAGGTATCGAGCTTGGTACTTGGGGGAGCGAGTCTTGAACTGGAGGGCAGGCGTTAGAGCTAGGCGGGTCCCCAAGTCTCCTCCTGAAAGTATGCTTTAGGCTCATGAGTTAGAGGGTGACGAGCTAGAGGGTGGATCACACAGTTCGTGTGAAGAGCCAGTATGCGGAGTTTATATGTACCCACCTTCTGCTGACGGTCCCCTTCCAGGCTGCTTCTACTTCTCAAGTAAATCCTTATCGATTCTTTTTTTCTTACAAATTCACTACATTCTTAACATGTTCCCCCTGCTTTCATCTTGTTCCCCTTGCTTTCATCTTCAGGCCGTGCCTGCTAGGCCCATGGCCCCGGTTAGGTCCTGAGTGCGGGAGAGAGAGCCTTTGAGGCATCGATTGGATCCGAGCAGGGAGGAGACTTCTGTGGCTGGCGAGGGACCCGACCGACTACTACCCCCGGTTTTGAGTTTTTCCCAGGTAGCTTCATCCACGTACCCAACCCCCTAGTTCAATGTTGGGTTCCTCCTGGAGAGCTATCACATCAGTTCTTAAACTTGGATGGTGACCTGACCCCTGGTGGTGCTACTGACGTATGTTCTTTTCCTAACCTGCTTTCACTATAATTCTCAAACCAAATGTTAGTTCCAACATTTATTTCAATAATGTAGATTCCGCTAGAGCAGGGCTTATATATGTATCGCATGATAGAGGCCCAGAGAGACTACATGCTGGAGGTTACCCATTAGTGGAGGGTAAGAACCTCTTTATTTTCTACATGTATGCATGCTTGCATGGTTTACTACCGTGATTTGTCTAAATAGGATCAGGATGAGGCTAACAGGGCGAGGATTGCCACTCTCGAGCGTCAGATTGACGTGTTTCAGATTGATGAGGATGA
Source organism: Mallotus nudiflorus (assembly GCA_947683625.1). NCBI lineage: Eukaryota > Viridiplantae > Streptophyta > Magnoliopsida > Malpighiales > Euphorbiaceae > Mallotus > Mallotus nudiflorus. The sequence goes on along the minus strand of CANTUR010000110.1, from coordinate 255,923 downwards.
TAAGGATGAAGATAGGAGTGGTAGTGGCGCCGAGGGAGGGGATGACCCTGAGGGTACAAGATCAGATATTGATGTTCCAAGGTTAAAATTTATATAGTCTTTGAGTAGTGAACACGAAATTTTGGTTTTTAACTTTATGAACAAAATGCTTGCAGAACTCAACATTTTCCTTGATTAAATCCATTTGTTTTGCTTTTCTCATTTCTTCACATGTGAGTTGATTTCAATGTTTGCATGCGTAACTGTCCCACTATATTCCAATGTCACTTGTTTAGACTGTGTGACTCGAAGAAGTGCAATTGGCCCATACTACTGATGAGGCGATCACCTCATCAAACCCTGGTGAAGAGGCGATCACCTCTTGCTGCTGAGGTGGCACCTCATTAATGTGGTGATCACCTCATCGATGTGGCGACCACCTCAGCAGCAGGCGGTCCTGCCCCTATAAAAACCCACATTCCTGAGTTTGACCTAATTTTTGAATCCCCTTCGTCTTTGCCTTTCTATTTCTCCCTCTAAGCATCTCTGAAAAGCCATAAACATGACAGAACAAAGTTTGAGGCCCCTAAAACTGAGTTTGAAAGGTTTAAACAACAAATCTTAGGCCAAGTTAGAGTCGTTTCACCTCGCGATCTTCAAATCACTCCATACTAAGAGAATTAATTTCCCTTTTCTCCATGCCATGGTCCAATTTTGGGATCCCCATAAACACATTTTTTAGCTCAACATAATAGAAATATGTCCCCTATCAAAGGAATTCAAGGCAATTCTCGGCCATCATATAGATTCTGCTTGCCAACTTGCAATTCCTGCTCTTGAAAACCCGGATTCTCGCTCCATTCAGCAACAAATGGCACGTATGTTCAATCTTCCACCCTTGTCTTCCTTCCACTGTATCTCTAGCTCAAAAATCAAATTAGAGTCCCTCCTTGAGGCCATCATGAATGTGGACAAAGGGGAAACTTACTGGCCCCGCATGTTAGCCCTCTATTTGTATGCTCAATTTCTGCTGGTTTCCCCCTCAGGGCACTGCGATACGAAGATCCTCTCCATCCTCGATCAAGTGGAGTCAGGGCTCAACCCCTTCCATCTCATCTTAGCATAAACCATCATTAGATTGGATGACTTCACAAGGACACGACGATTCTCAGGAAGCCACTTCCTGCTAGAGGTAAGTTTCTCGTTGCCCCTCCTCTATTTCCAACTGCCAATACTGCCTGTACCTAAACATTTGCAATCTCGTAGATGTTACTTTATGAAAAGCTAGGCTTGATCGAACCTCCCCAAGACATTAGGCGTTACCAAGCCAAGCATTATCGAACAAGGAAACTACATCCCATCCTTGTAGACATTTGTAGCTGGTTATCAACATTCCCTAATACACTGATTTGCTAGATATGCCCCTGGTGGGGGTTGCAGCATGTGACCCTTCGATCTTATACATATTGTGTCCCAACTGTCGGTCTCCATTTTGCCACTTTCTATAATCCAGCCCGCCTCTGCCACCAATACGGTCATAAATAACTGATTATGGAGCCTATTCACGAGTTCGAGCCAGGGTCACTTTCTTAGAATTTTTTGGACCACCTAGTGGCAACTTGGCCTCAAAGAGCCATCAAAATAAATTTAAGCTACGATGGTGATCAGACCACTGATGATCATTACAAAGCGTGGGTTTGCTTGCAACAGACAGAAAGAGACGAATTTATTAAATATAAAAGGATAAGAGAATTACAAATGTTAAGTTCATAGGGTAGGCAATAAAAGAAAAGAAAAAAAAACTATCTCATGGAATGAAGTCGTCGTTTTCCCTTTTGTTAGAAGTAATTTCCCTTTTGTACTAGTTAAACAGCTTGTAATGGACACATTATGCAATGTTTAACAACAATTAAAGCAATCCATTTCATTTCATTTAAGTGCAAAACGTATATACATTTCGCTTATGGTACATCTCATGTTATTAGTTGGCTTGCCCTTGCAAGTTTTCCAACTAATCATTTTGTGCCTCTCCTTCCCCTTTTACATGCCCTTAACTTCTGGCTGGACCGCCTCTTTTTGAGGTTTTCAGTCCAGCAGGACTTTTTTTCTTTTTCTTTCTTTTTTGTCTCTAACTTTTGAATAGACAGCCTCTTTTTGAGGTTTTCCCCCTAGCGAGACTTTTTACAGAAAGTATTTCTTGAGCTTGTCTAGGTTGATAGGTTCCTTGAACTCTTTCCCCTCCATGTCAGACAAAATGGCAGCACCTTTCAAAAATAACTTTTTTACCAAATACGATCCCTCCCAATTGGACCTAAATTTCCCCCAAGGGTCAATCATGAGTGATCTCATAAGTTTCAACACCAAATCCCCTTCTCGAATCTTGCTCGACTTGATCTTTTTATTATAGGCACGAGCTATTCTTCTCTAATACATATGAGAATGATACATAGCCTTCATCCTCTTTTCATCCAGCACTGTTAACTGAGCCAACTGACTTTTGACCCACTGATACTCAGGGAGTTTAGATTCCATAAGGACTTTCAATGACCTTATCTCAACCTCCACTGGTAAAACAGCCTCACACCTATAGACTAAAGAGCACAGAGTGGCTCCTGTCGAAGTCCTAGCAATAGTTTGATACCCCCATAGTGCAAATTGTAAGTATTCAGCCCATTCTCGGTAATTTTCCAACGTCTTAGCCAAGATCTTTTTTATATTCTTATTTGCTGCTTCCACCGCTCCATTTTCCTATGGCCTATATAGAGATGATTTTTGGTGCTCAATCTTATAGTCCTTTAGTAGTGTGGCCATCTCTGCTCGAAACTGAACACCATTGTCTGTAACTACGTGGTGTGGTAGACCATATCTGCAGATTATGTTCTTTTCGATGAACCTCAACATCTACCTCGCCCCCCCCCCCCACGGTAGCATATGATTCAGCCTCAACCCACTTAGAGAAGTAATTGATGGCCACAATGATGTACCGATGGCCATTAGTTGCTTTTGGCCTTACCTCCCCTATGATGTCAAATCCCATACAGCAAATGGCCAAGGAGACGTCATTCCTTGAAGTTCCATAGACGGTAGGTGGCTAAAATCACCATATGTTTGGTAATTGTGACATTTCTTCATAATTCCAACACAATCCGCTTCTATGGTGAGCAAAAAGTACCCTTGGTGGGCTATTTTCTTTTCCAAAATAGTCCCATTCATATGTGGTCCACACACCCCTTCATAAATTGCTTCCATAAGCCTCCGACCTTCATCCTTATCGACACACCTGAGGTGTACCCCAATTGGCATTCTTTTGTATAACATCCCACCATGGCTTCTGAACTGTCGAGACAACATTTGCAAGGATATCCTTTCTTTCTTATCAGCGTCATCCAAAAATTGCCCAGTTTCTAAATACCTTTGTAAATCATAGAACTATGGTTTCTCAGTGGCATCAACTGGCGTTACTCTCACCTCTTCGTAACAGGGGGCTCAAGACTTTATGAGAATTAAGGGTCTGGCCTCTGGTTATTTCCCACTTTCCTATATGGAGGCCAGTGTGGCTAAGGCGTCAACTACCTGGTTCCCTTCCCTTGGCAGATGGACGAATTTACACTGTGCGAAGGAGCATAGGATGGTGGTTAAGCATTCCCAGTACAGCCATAATCCGTCCTTTCTTATCTCCCATTCTTTAGTGGCTTGTTTTATAACTACCATGGAATCCCCATAGATAGTGACATTTTTCACCCCTGTGCTACGTAATGCTTCTAAGCCAAAGATGCAGGCTTCATATTCTACTTGGTTATTGGTTGCTTCAAATTCGAGCCTTTTTTCCATCGGGATCATTTATCCTTCTGGTATAACCAAAATTACTCCTATCCTGGCCCCCTTGTTATTGATAGCTCTATCAAAGTACATTCCCCAATCTTGTATCTCTATCGCCCTTAAATGCTCATCGGGGAACTCCAACTTCCACTCTTAGGCATCACCCACTGGGCTTTGCACCAGGAAGTCTGCTACTGCTCTTTCTTTTAATATCTTTTTGGCCATATACTCTATATCAAATTCTATGAGCAAAACGAGCCACCTAGCCAATTTTCCTGAGAGGGACGGGGTCCGCTGGAGGTACCTAAGGGGATCATGTTTGGAAACTACTTACACTTTATAAGACTGGAAGTAGTGTCAGAGCTTCCTTATTGCCCAAATTACTATTAGACAAGTTTTCTCTACTAAACTATAAGTAGCTTCGTAGGGTAGAAGCTTTTTACTCAGGTAATATACATCAAGCTCTGTCTTCCCTTCACCTTCCTGTGCTAGCATCGCCCCTATTAATTCCTTTTCAATTGCCAGATACAGGATTAAGACTTTACCTAGTCTTAGCGGTTGTAAGACAGGGGGATTCATAAGATAATCCTTGATAGTTTCAAAAGCCTATCGACATCTCTCATTCCATACAACAGGTTGGTCTTTCTTCAGAAGCTTAAAAATAGGGTTGCAGATGGCTGTTAGTTTGGCTATGAATCTGTTGATATATTGTAAATGCCCCAAAAACCCTCAGACCTCTTTTTCGTTCTTTGGTATGGGCATATCCCTGATTGCTCTAATCTTATCTAGATCCATCTCTATTCCTTTCTGGCTGACAATGTGTCCCAACAGTTTTACAGACGTGACCCCAAAAGCACAATTCTTCGGGTTCAGTCTGAGACTATACTTTTATGCTCTAGCCATAAACTTGTCTAGTGCTTCAAAATGCCCTTCCCTGCTTATAGATTTCACCATCATATCATCCACATACACTTCAACCTCTTTATGGATCATGTCATGCAGTAAGGCAGTCGCCATCCTCTGATAAATAGCCCTTGCATTCTTTAACCCGAAGGGCATTACTTGGTAACAGTATATGCCCCATTTGGTGATGAATGATGTCTTTAATATATCCATTACTACCATCATGATCTGATTGTATCCTGAAAATCCATCCATAAAAGAGTACATTGCATTGGAAGCTGCATTATCAATCAATATATCAATATGCGGTAGGGGAAAGTCATCCTTAGGGCAGGCTTTATTCAAATCTCAGTAGTCCACACACACTTTGACCCTTCCATCCTTCTTAGGAACTAGAACTATGTTTGCTAACCACTGAGTGTCCTCTACCACTTGTAAAAACTTTTCCTTCAGCTGCTTTTCGACTTCCTCCTTAACCAAGAGAGCCCATTCTGGCCTTAGCCTCCTTTGCTTCTGCTTTATTGGCACCATATGAGGGTATGTGGGGATCCTGTGTTCTGAGATCTCCCTGTCGATTCTGGGCATGTCTTCATAACCCCAAGCAAATACTTTCTATCTCTTTTTTAAGATTTCTTCCATTTGTCCTCTCTCACCATGAGTTAAACCAGAAGCAAACATTATATTTTTAGGATTATCGTCTATGCCTAAATTAAATGATTTGGTTTGCATGGAATTAATGTCAAACATATATATGAAATGATCATCACAAATAGAATAACCATTAGGGAACACATCACACAAATAAGCAAATTCATATTTCATTGCATTCACTTTTGAAAAGAAAAGATCTTCAGTTTCAAATAAAGAAGTCAGAGAAACATCAAAGTCATCATAAAAGGTATCTATGATAGAATTGAGGATGTAGGTCTCAAAGTCTAGGTCTTTGTTCTGATCATCAACGCTCTTCTGCTCCGAAGTAGCTTAATCTTCTCTAGACTCCTCTTCAACAAGTACCAACTCCTCAGTAGGGGCCTTTTTGATAGAAGCTTCCCCAGTTTTATTCACAAATTCAACAAAAATATTGAATCCTAGGATAACTTCCCTAGCTATTAGGAGAGGCTATGGAGTCCCACTGTATGGGTGCCCGGTGCCTTCCTTTACAAAGATTTCCCACAGAGTCTTCTTCCTAGCTACGGTTTCCTTCTCCTTTTCTTCATACCAGTCTAACGTTCCCATCTCTTTCCTAGTTTCATCAACCTCTTTGAACCTTAACCCGTGCTTCAAAATAGGTACTTTGTTTCCCACAAACCCTGAAGGTCCGCTCTGATTTTTCCCTAATCCCATGCCAGGCAGAAACTTCATATTGCGCATCATTCTCAGAACCCTTTCATCCATCTCATCTTCATAGATCACGCAGACCTCAAAACTAGGGCTAAGGGAAATCTCCTTAGGGATCAACTTCAGTGCGGCTATGGCGACTTCAGTTTCGGCTTAGATGGTGATAACCCTCCCTTCATGTGGAAACTTAACCTTTTGATGAATAGTGGATGGAATGCCACCCGGGGGGTGAAACCATGGCCTCCCCAATAAAATGGTAAAGGTTACTGGGATATCAATCACATGCAGGTCAACCCACACTTCATAGGCCTTGTTCTGACTAATGCCTTGAAAGTTCCCTCCACAGATCTCTTGGTGTCATCATAAGCCTTGATAACCACCTCATAAGGCTTTAGGTCGGCTACTGTCAACATTAGTTTCGGCATAATCTTTAGTGGACACACATTGATGGCAGAACCGTTGTCAACCATCATACAGCAGGTCATCTTCCCTTTTACTTCGACTTTGATAAACAGAGCTTTATGGTGATCCCTCCCTTCTAAAGGCAGGTCATCATTGGAAAATGTTATCATTCCTTGAGGAGTTTCTATTAAGGACTAAACCATCTGTTCTAGAGTGGAATTAGTGGAAATCTTTCTTTGATCTAGTGCCAGGACTAGAGCTTCCCTGTGATCCGTAGAATGCATGAGTAACTCCCAAACACTGGCAACAGTCTCTCTGCTTTTTTTTACCTCCTTTCCCTTCTCTGCACATTCTGCCTTTTTAGGCCTAGTCTTAGTAACCTTAGTTTCTTTTTTCTTTTCTTTGACCTTTCCCACATACCAATTTGGCTCACACCCCTCGTTGTCCCATAGGTCATCTCATTCTCTGCTTTCATCATCAGAACTCCATATGTCCAAGACTTGTACCTGTAACTCCAAGGGTTATTTGCTTGTTCTCAAGTTTTTAGGCTTGGCTTGTTGGGAATTTGGAGAGACATTAATGAAGGAGTTTAGGACTTGTTCTTCTGTTAGGCCAGAGTTGACTATCAGAATGGATGGGTTAGGAGGTGGTACATTTCGGTAATTGGGTAATGGGTTGGTTTGAGTGTTTGGTTTTCTATTTTCTGGGTCAGTAATTTTGCCTGAGTCTATCAAATCTTGGATTTCATGCTATAACTAGGCACAACTGTCTATGTCATGCCCGATAGTCTGATGAAATTTATGAAAAAGCTTTAGGTTGGCTCCAGGCAAGGGTTGTTACGAAGGCAAAGGTCGTAGCAGGTTCTTCTCAATGAGCAAGGGTTGTTACGAAGGCAAAGGTCATAGCAGGTTCTTCTCAATGAGCTTATCGAGGACTTTGGACATAGGACGTCCCATATTAGAAAATCTCCGGGGCTGTCTAACTACACTGACTTGTACATTACTGCTCGGTGGTCAAATAGCATGAATCTGAATGTTACTGCTCGAGTTGGCCCCCTCTTTGCCCCCATAGCCTCTTTCTAAGAATTTCTTCTCTTGAGCCAAATTTGATTCTTTCCAGACCCCAAATCTGTATAATTCTTCAAAATTCCTGATCCCCAGATCCCTCAATTTCCTAGATAATGTGGGAACACACCCTTCTATTGCTAGGACCAACTGGTCAGACTCAGCTAGCCTATGCCTCATCAAGGACAATTTTCCCCTCCAACGAGTCAAATAATCAACAAAAGGCTCGTTAAAGTTTTGTTTGGCATTCTACAGATCTCTTAGGGACACCTCTAGTTGAATGTTGAGACCATATTTCTTGACAAAAGCAACGCATAATTCTTTCCAATTTGTGTGAATGTGCGGTTCCAAGGTGTAATACCAACGAATCGATGCTCCTTCTAAAGAAATAGGGAACTGCCTAACAATTTGGATCTCGGTTAGCTCAATAGCCTTCATGTATGTTACGTATTGCTTTAAATACAAATGGGGGTCCTTGGCACCAGTATACTTCTTCATGTCTGGGAATTTAAACTTACGAGGTAGTAGTTCATCACCCTTTTCCAAATTCAGATCGTAATCTAAGGGGGTGACCATACCCTTCTCCTTCATCATTACTTGCATCTGGTTCATCACTTTGGTCATATTTTTAGCCCACTCAGTCTGACCCACATCCTCGGTTAGGATGACATTTCTTTGATTCACCAGATTGGCCAATATCATCACATTGTCTTCTTCCCTTCCTCTAATCGGTATCTCTTCATCAAGATCGACCGGATTGATTGGCAGTGCATTGGGTGGCTGTGTTGGCTGACTTTCTCTGATAAGCTTAGTAATCTCCCCTATCATTTCTCTCATCATAGCCCAGGTTTTTGTTATTACTTCTTCTTTCCACCGTGCCCTAAATGCTTCTAAATCAAACCCTGCTGAGCTTGAAGGATCTATAGCGTAGCAAAACAGTTGGTTAGAATGATGCATAACATGTATGCATGGTATGCAAGTTTGTTTTATTTAGAAACAAAAGGTCACACAAAAAAAGATATACAAAATCAAAACACGGAACCTAAACGTGCAAACTTTCGCCCTTATTTCTCCCACGCACGCATTCAATGGTGAGTATCTTGTCCTAGGATTTTTGGCCTTGGTTTTAGTTATCAACGGGGGATAATTAAAACCGATGTATGCAAGAAAACTCTCAAAAATGATTCAGACAATGTAATGGTTCCTTTAAATAAAGCCCGAGTCCACTTTCTATGAGCTAAAATCCTTAGCACCATAAACTTGCTTGTCAAGGCCCATTTGAAATGGGTTATAAGTAGGCATGAGAGGCCCTTGTTGACTAGCTTATTTATAATGGGCTTTGATTGGACATGAGGGCCCATTTTACCTTGGATCGCTTATTGATGGGCTTGAGATTTATTTTAAGGGTCCATTATATGGCATAATACACATGCATATGGGAGAATTCCTAAGGATAGTTGCTAGGCCATTATATGCGCTTAAGTCTTGGGTATAAAGGCTTTGGCTCCCACAACGATATATATCCATATACGTCTCCCCACTCAAGGGTCAAACAACATGGATTAGTATGTGTCGTGAGTGACAATAATCAAATATTCCACTACCAGGTTTGAGTGAAACGTAGGTAGCAAAGTACTGACTATTGTCGGGGTTATTCGGGACTGAAGTGCTCATTGTGTGCAAAATGTGTAGTGAATGCATAAATACATGAAGAAATAAGAAAATAATTAAAGATGATAAAATGCGAAACACTGGAATCAGTTTCTCTATCCCAGTGGAGTCGCCACTTAGGAGGCGGGGTTTAGAGCGTGCCCAAGTGTTTGGCGACCACGACACTATATGGGCTCAAGGCCCATTAGGAAATACAATATAGGTCATGGGCCTATTCAGAGATGGAGTCACCACTCGAGTAAAAGCCAGAACACACTGTACAACAACTGGATCCCACGGAGGTTCCCATAAGCCGTCATCAGAGATCGGGTTCAGAAACTGGGTATGAGCATTTGAATGTTCACCCAACCTTATGGTTGGCCTCTGTTTGTGTTTTGTGTTTTATTACCATTTAATTATTTAATTATTTCCTCATTTACCACACGTTATGAAATTTCCTTCGAATAATTGCCAGATTTTATAATTAATCCCGAGTTTGCACATTAGTCCAATTTCATGCCTTTAAATCCTAACATTCAAAAAACGTAGTAAATAAAATAAATAATAATTTACAACCATACATTCAAAATCGAATGGGGAAAGGGATTAAGGATTACAATGATTTTTAGGCTAAATAAAAGAATAATATACAGAAAATAAACCAATAAAATAACACAAAAGCGGTAGGGATAACTAGCAAAAGTGATTACTTGATGACAGAAATCATCAAGTAATTCCTGCAAATAACACATGGTTAGCCCTTCCTTCACAAAAAAAAATGAAAATCACATGTGATAATTTTTACAACGGGGTTCTACAAAACAGGGAGGTTTTTACATTATGGACTAAAGAAGCCATCATAGTAATCAAGATAATCACCGTCATGCAATCATACAGACATATTTAAGGTCAAAAGAGGACATACTGAAGCGGACATCATGACAAACATTAAATAAAAAAAATGAAGTAGGAAGTAGGTTAACCCTATCAATGAGGTGGTTGCCTCATTAGGATGAGGCGATTGCCTCATTGATGAGACGACGCCTCATCAATAGAGACTCCTAGTATTCCAGAGGCAATAATGTATATAACACACAAAAGATAGACTCCCTAGAGGCCTACCAATGGGGTGATCGCCTTATCAATGAGGCGATCGCCTTATTGAGATAAGGTGATGCCTCTATGAAGAGGCATCGCCTGATCACCAAGTCGGCTCTGACTCCCAAGACGTACAAACTTTTACTCTAAGAAACCAAACATGCATATACACACTCTAAACTCATCATACTATAACTACATGCAAAAGTATTCAAAGTTCCAATCAATAAAATGAGATATCAAGCATGACACACTAGAGAAAAACCTAAAATTTACTAATGGCTCAGTTACACATAAGCAAGAACACATAAAATGATGAACAAGTTTAAGTGCAGATTTTATACCAAAATGAGAGGCCCTTAGAGATGTTTTGATTGAGATCCTTGCTAGGATGTGATATCTACCTTTGACACAAGCTTCTTCCTTCTTCTCTTATGCAGAAAATGGACCTCTTTGCTTCAACCTTCCTCCCCTTTCTTGAGGACGTTTTTTCTCTTTTCTTTTCCCTCTATCATTTTTCTTCCAGAGCTCCTCTCTCCCTTTTTTCCAATGCCTCCCCCTCTTCTTTCTCTTCTTTTCTCTTTTATTCCTTAGCTTTCCCATGCCCCTAAGCCTCCTAGCCCATCATGAGCTCTCCTAGCCTTTTTCTTTTCCCAAAAATCTTTCCCTCACGTAAGAAAGAGGTCTGGAGAGTGGGGCCCGCACCACTTAGCCGTTATGATTGCAACTGCAAGTGGGCTGCCATAGGGCGGTGCCTCATCGATGAGGCGATTGCCTCATTGGCAGCTGCCAAAGAGGCAATCGCCTCATTACATTAAGGTGATGTCCCTTTGGCCTGGGCCTACGCTGGGCCGAGCGGGCTTGGGTTAAATCTTGATAGTTGGGCTCGGTTTTGGGTTTTTCAGGCTTTGGGTTTTTTAGGTCCACTCTCCATCAGAGATTCAGGCTTCATTCTCATGTTCAAGTTTCACATTCTCATCATTGGGCTTGACAACGGGCCGGTCAAACCGAGCACCCCTAATTCTACAATATATATATATATATATATATATATATATATATATATATATATATATATATATATATATATATATATATATATATATATATATATATAAAGTTTTATTTATTTACAACCTGTACCCCTCCTTCTTCCTCTTCATCGTCCGACGCCCTCCTCCCCATTTCTCGCTGTTGCAACTCTATTTCCTCACCATCGGTATGCCTACTAGCGTGCCACCACCCTCTCCAACTTGCTCCGCCACTTGCTACTCCCTTTTTTTGGTGTGTTTTGGCCATTTCTTAGCCAAGAAACCCAAATCCAAGCTCAACACCGTTCAAGCCGATTCCGGCCACCAAATTGGACACTGCCAATCTCAATCTCTTCCTTGAGCTCCAGTGAGTGCATTTCTAAGCATCGTTTCACTTGTTTTGGTCTAGATTTTCGTTGGTGATCAATTTTCTATTTCGGCCATTTTGAGTTCTTTATTTTTTTGAACTTTGATCTTAATGATTCAAGCTTTCTTCCTTTATAAAAATTTTTTCCTAGTACCTCAATCTACATCCTATAACTTTTATGGAATTTTTGGAATTTATTTTGATTTTTGTGAATTTTTTATTATTTTATTAATATTTTCTAATTTTCGTAAATTAAATAAATAAATTGTGAAATTGTGATTTATGGTGTTTATAGAGGTTGAAATGAATTTTAGAATTTAATTTGTAATTTTTGTGATTTTTGCGTAATTATTATGAATTTATTTAGTTTAGGTGAATTTTGAAAAATTAGGTTAAATAAGTATTTTGTTAAAATTAATTGGTTAATTGAGTATAATTATTGATTTTATTGAATTATATGTTGAGAAATTAATTTTTGAGCAATTGTATAATTTTTAGTGAATTTTTGAATAATTATAGTATATTATGTGAATTTATATATAATTAGAGGTATTTTGGTAATAAATTGGTTGAAAATTAAGTTAAATTGGTTTTAATAATTATTTGAGGTATAAAAATGATTTTTACAAATTATTTAGTATTTTTAACTAATTAAAACTATTTTTCAAAAATTATTTTCAAATTATATATAATATACTATTTTTGTAAATAAATGAGTTTTTAGTGAATTTTAATATGTTTTTGGGCTAATTGTGTAATTTGGATTTATAAAATGAATTTCGATTAATATTTATGAATTTATCGAGAATTGTTGATTTTTAATAATATTTTATTAAAATTAGGTTTTTTATGTAATTATCGGTAAAATAATTATTTTTAGTGTTTAAATACCTAAATTGCTTTATTTTGGTATATAAAGGGCATATTCAGTATTTTTGGAATTTTCATGTATTCTATGTATATCTCGTGAATTATGAACCTTGGTCGGTAGAATCGTAGTTTGGGAGTCCGACCGAGGGGTTATGTGATTATATATTCTCAAAATGTGTTTTCTTATAGGAACGGCTCTACTTTCTGAGTAGAGAGATGTTCGTTTTACAAAGGAGGTTCTGCCAAATTTTTAGTAGAATTCTCATAAAATGTAACATCCGATCAAATTCCTATTCCTTGACTATGTCCGGTGTTCTAGATCGAGTCTTTAGAATTTCATTAGATTTATTGTAATTTCGTGTTATCGTTTGTTTGTTAGTTGTGCCGAGACCGAGGCCTAGTGGACCAGGCCCATCGGACCTGTCTTGAGGAGCGCACAACTGTGAGTTGTTATTTTATATATACATGTTTTAGGATTGCATGTTTGTAATAACCCTGGTTTTTAAATTATTTTATTAAATAATGGGATATGCAGCGTTAATAAAATCTAAAAGTTATATTTTATTATTTTATTATTTGGTGATTTATTATCATTATTTTAAGTTTAATTGAATTTTCTATGTAAATATATTAATGTGGAATTTATTATTTTGGACATTTAAAATTCTATTATGTATATATATATTATTTTTTTTTATATTCAAATACTATTATTTTAATAATGTTAATTTAGTGCATGAATATTTAATATTATTTGTAGTATTATTTTATTCCTATTGATTGACATTATTTCATTATTAATTATTTCATGAATATTGTCTATATTATTGTTATTCTCAAATGTGTTTTTTGTTATTATTCTATGAGATATTATTATTTTATTAAATATACATTATTTGTATTATTAATTATTTAATAACTATGGTTATTATTATTATTTTTTTAAAATAAATTTTATGTGTGTGTGATTATTAGTGTGTGAGATTATATGTGTGTGTGTGTGTGTGTGTGTGTGTGTGTGTATATATATATATATATATATATGTGCACAAAACATAGAGCGGGGTTATTTTCTTCCTCTTCTTCCTAAAATTTCTGGCCCTCCCTTATCACTGTGCGTCTTCTTCTTCTTCGCGATCTTCTAGCCATTTCCAGTGCCATCTGAACCTACCATGAGCCACCATCTCCTTTCTTCTTCTCCCCTACCTTCTTCTTCCTCTTCTCACCAGTGGACAACATGCAGAATCAGCAACAGTAGCAGCTTGGTGCAGTCGTCACCAGTGACTTCACTGCGGTGGGAGCTTGGCTTCCTTGGCTTGGTCGACTCCCTGAGCTGTGGGGAAGACAATCTCAAGCTCCATTCAAGCTTAAAATTATTCATTGGTAAGTTTTGATTGATTTTAGTTTATGTCAAATTTCTTTTTTTAATTTTTTTTAGTTTGAGTTTGATGGATTCTTGATGATTTCTTTTAAAAATGATTATTTATGCATCTTAATATACTCATAGATATTTTTTATTTATTTTTCTGATTTTGTTTGATTTTTGATTAATTATTGAATATTTTAATAATTAAAAATGTATTTTTGTTAATAAATTAATTAAATTATGAATTTGGTTAAATTATTGTTATTATCTATTGTTATTAATTTTGGTGTTGAGGAATTAAATTTTTGAGAATTATTATATAATTTATAGAAATATTTATAGTTTATGTAATTTTGGAATTTTGAGTTTAATTATGTGTTTGAGTTGATATTATAATGCTATTTGTTGGTCAAATAATTTTTGCCAATTTACATAATTTTTTTTATGAAAATTTATATAATTTATGTGAATTTTGGAATTATTAGACTAAATATGTATTTTTATAGAAATTATTGGTTAATTAGGTGTATTTATTGATTTTAGTGAATAATATGTTGAGGAAATAAATTTTGAGTAATTACATATTTTTTTATTGAATTTTTGAATATTATTAGTATTTTATGTGTATTTTGTATATTAGGGGCATTTTGGTAATTTGATAGTAATTTTGGTTAAATATTAAATTTAATTAGTTTTAATAATTATTTGAAGTATAAAAATGATTTTTTATAAATTATTTACTATTTTTAATTAATTAATACTATTTTTCAATTTTTTTTCAAATTAAATGTAATATATTATTTTTGTAAATAAATGGGTTTTTAGTAACTTTTAGTATGTTTATGGATTAATTAAGTAATTTGGAATTATAAAAATGAATTTTTATTAATATTGGTGTATTATTCGAGAAATATCAATTTATATTTATATTATATTATTATTAGGGTTTTTAAGTAATTACGGGTAAAATAATTATTTTTGATGTTTTTAATGTTTAAATTGCCATATTTTAATTCTTAAAGGGCATTTTTGGTATTTGTTGAATTTATGTATATTTTATTATATCTTTGGTGAATTGTGGACCTCAATTGGGGGAAATTGTAGTTTGGGATCCCGACCGAGGAGTTAGGGAAAATTTGTATTCGAAGTGTGTTTTCTTTGCAAGATCAGCCTTACTTTTGTAGGGAGATGTCCATTTTACAGAGGAGACTCTGTCAAAATTTTGGTAGATTTCTCGTAAAACGTGACAACCGATCCGAGTCTATTTTTGAATTTTTTTAATTGAGTCTTTCCATAGTAATTCTAGAAGCGTAGAGTTAGAATTTATTCTAATGGTTGTTATTTTATTTTTCTAGCTGTGCTGAAACCGAGGCCTAACGGACCAGGCCTGCCGAGTTTATCTCAAGGAGTGCACACCAGTGAGTTATTATACTATATATATATGCATTGCATATAGGATGCATCACTTAGGGTTTTTCATTTTTATTACATGTTTTTAAAAGTGATTTAAATTATGATATTTTTTGGTATATCTAGGGTTTATATTTTTATATATACATGTCAAATAATTATGCATGTTATTTCGATATATGCACGTTATATAATTAGGTTTATGTTTAATACATTTTAGTATATATACATGTTTTAAATGTATATTTAGTCATAATTATTGTATTGAATGATTAGTATACTTTAGGTATATTTTAGGTTTATTCCTAAATACTTGCATGCCATATTATTGACTTGCACTTAAATTGTTATTAAGTTTATTTTTGGTATATTTTTTATATATTTCCAAATAAATGCATGTTTTATTATTGATTTAAACCTAACATATTAGTGATATACTTAGGGTTTATTTATGATATATGCATGCTAGAATATTATATTATTTTTGGAATATTTGTGAATATTTGTCAAACCTAAATGCATGTTTTAGTACATAGACATATTTAAATGAATATTTATGCATAATTGTTTTATTAAATGATTTGTGTACATAGGGTATATCTTTACTATATTTAGGTACATTTTTAAGCAAACACATGATATATTATTAAAATGCACTTAAATTGTTTTTAATTATATTAATGGTTTATCTTTAGTATATTTCATGTTTTATTTGGCATATATATACCCAAAATATACTAGGTATATTTCTGGTATATAGACAGTTTTTTTTACTATTATGAATATCATTCTACATTAATTATTTTCTGAATGAATGATTTATTTTAAATGAAGAATATCAATAGAACGTGCTTCCAAGTGGGCAGCACTAGGACCGAGTACGTACCGGTGCGATAGATTTAGGTTTGAGTGAGGAATTAATTATGGAGATTACAATGTGATTGATAATGATTTGATTGATATGATTGAGATATGATGTGATTAATAGTGTGATTGTTGGAGCTCAGTTGACCAAGTGTCTCGGGGCTAATCACACTGATAGTCAGACTGCTGGAGCTCGGTTAACTTAGTGTCTCGGGGCCAGTCTATTGTCCAGAATGGAATAAGAGACCTATTTGGAGTTAAGTGAGCCTATATGGCTAGAGTGATGATATGATTGATTGAGGTTGCGATTAATAGGGTTCTATTTGATCCTTCATGTATTTAAATAAATGTTTTCTGCATCTATTATATTTATAAAAGCAGAGTTGGCATTTGTGTGAAATGTGTGTATATACATACATATATAAGGATGCCTGATTGTTATGGTTTAGATTGCATGTATATATAGTATAATAATTCACTCAGTGAGGTCTGACCCCCCCCCCTCAATTATTTTTTTTAAGGAGATCCTATATCGTCAGACCTTAGTAGTAGAGTTCCTCAATGGTGTCCTTCTATCCCGGCTATTTTAAGTAAATGTATATTTTGAACTCTGATTTATATTCTAGAAATTGCAATAGTAGTGTTATTGTATAAGAAGAGTATTATTTTGTTTTGATATTTAATACTCAGAGAGTTTTATCTAAACATTATATGAATATATTTATTTATGAAAGGATTTAGAGTATTTATTTTATATATTGAAAATAAAATTAATTCTGTCATACTTTTTATTTATTTATTGCATGTTTTGATTTTATTTTGAGGCTTGCTACGGGTTCCGGATTCAAAAGAATTCCCGTTCCCTAGCGCCGGCCATGGCCCCTGTTTTGGGTCATGACAATGTTTTAGAAATGTATGTTTAAATTTTATGAAATATGCATAAATTGTTTAATAATTGCTTAGGTATATTTTAGGTATATTTTTTGTATATTTTAAATTAAATGCATGTTTTATTATTGAATTATACTTAAAATGTTTTTAAGTATATGTATAGTTTATTTTTAGTTTATTTTATAATTAAATTGAATTTATTTGACGTATATATACTCAAAATATACTTGGTTTATTTTTGGTATATTTATAGTATATATATGGTTTATATTGTTATTTTAATTACTGTCATGCATCATTTATTTTATGAATGTATGAGTTTATTTTTAAATGAAGGATTTCAATAGAACGTGCTACTTAGTGGGCAGCACTAGGGCCGAGTACATACCAATATGACAATAGAATTTAGGTTAAATCATTAACCTATTATGGATATTGATTGGATTGATTCGATTGATGTGTGATGTGATTTGAGAGTGTGATTGTTGGAGCTCAGTTAACCAAGTGTCTCAGGGCCAATCACACTGACAATCAGTCTGCTGGAGCTCGGTTGACTTAGTGTCTTGGGGCCAGTCTACTGTCCAAATGGAACAAGTGAATTTATTTGGAATAAGTGAGCCTGTATGGCTAGAGTGTTATCTAATACTATTTGAGGTTGCGATCATTTAGAGTTCTATTTGATCCTTCATAAACGGTTATTATTTTCAGTATTATATAAAATGATTTTTTGTTGCATCTGTGTGTATTTGCCTATATATATACTTATTATATATGCTATTGAGTGTGTGCTTTTATCATTTAGCTATGCATGTATATATATTATAACAATTCACTCAGTGAGGTCTGACTCCCCTCCATTGATTTATTTTTCAGGAGAGTCTTCATCCTCAGACCTCAGTAGCAGACCTTTACGCCAGATTTCTTCCGCTCCGGCCTTATTGTGTAAACTGCTTACTTGATTTTATTTTGTATTCTAGACACTACAGTAGTTATTTTAGTGAGCAGTATGTATTATATATGTTTGAGATTTAAATTTTAAAGGTTTGAACCGAAAATTTGTATTAAAAGATTTTATATATATGAGATGAGTTTGTGTTATTAAAATTAGTGGATGAGTTATATTATTACTTATGAGATTTTAACTTCCGCTGTAAGATATTTTATTTATTTTATTATTATTGCATGCTTTTATTTTATTTTAAAGGCTTGCTATGGGTTCTAGATTCAAAAGAATTCTCGTTCCCTAGCATCGGTCATGGCCCCCTGTTTTGGGTCATGACAAAGTTGGTATCAGAGCGGAGTTCTGTGTCAGGGCCTTAGTTGTGTGTGTTATGGCCCTAGTTTTCAGTGTTATGTTTCTTTTGAAACTACTGCAGTGAATTAGGTTTGAGTATGTCTTGATGAGTATTCCTTGATTTGGTTTTCTACGTTATCCTCCATTGCCTGTTTTGTCTGAATCCTTCTATTTATCTTTTCAGAATGAGGAGGCGAGCACATGTCGCTACACCAATCATTGAGGCCAACGATGATGAGTCCTTCCAAGATGAGGTTTTACCTCTTGAGCCACCAATTAGGTGTAGAGGTTGTGGTAGAGGTAGACCTTGAGGAGAGGCAGGTCATCATAGACATAGAGAGATACAGGATGAGGAGCCTGTAGAGCCTGAGTACAAGGATATTCCTGTACCTCTAGTAGTTCAGCATGTTCAGCCTGCCTATCACCAGGGTATGTCTAACCCTGAGGTAGCTCTGTTCTATGCCAGAGTTAGTAGGATCGCTTTTGATGGGACTTCCGACCCTCTAGACTTTCTACATGTGATCGAGACTAGGACTCAGACTACTCACACCGAGTACCAACGGATTATGATAGTCGAGTTGTCAGTTGAGGGACCAACCCTAGACTGGTTTATTCAGATGATCCAGCTGTATATGATGACGATGACCTGGGCTCAGTTCAAAGAGTGATTCATGAGGAAATTCTGCCCAAAGCCTCTTTGCATAAGTTATTGACTCTGGTTGACTAGTATTTCTCACGGTGATAGATCTATTGAGGAGTATACTCAAGAGTTCCTCCGGCTTAGCATATATGCAGAGGATATGATGTGAGACCAGTACTTCGCAGCCACTACATACGTCACCGGATTAGGTTCTACATTTGTTAGTATGCCTACAGCGGGCCTTACTCTGGAGTCAGTGATTGAGTTGGCTAAGGAGATTGAGCTGAGGCTAGTCAGGTAAGGAGCTATGCCTGATAATTACTAGTTACATGTATAGTCGGGTGGATTCCAGACTACTCCGTACTCAATTTTCCAGATTGGTTCGAGTAGTTAGTAAATAGGTCTACCCTAGCAAAGTCAGAGACAGTAGCAGTGGGTACATCGAAGCAGTAAACATGGCCATGGAGGTCAGCGTAGACCATTCAGACTTGGGTTAAGTGCTTCGAGTTGCAGTAGTGGCCGTAGTTCTGGGTCAGCTACCAGTGTTTGCTAGACCTGCGGTAGAGTCCATCAGGGCCCATGTTATATGACACCACTGACGTGCTTCAGATGTGGGCAGATGGGACATTATACTAGATCGTGTCCCTATTCCAGGTATCAGTAGCCACAGATTCTATGATTTCCTCAGCAGTCAATTGCTAGTGTTGCACCCGTCCCTTTTCAGTTGCCTTTAGCCCAACATCAGAGTTATACTCAGCTTGTTCCCTAGCAAGGTCATGGTAAAGGTTCCAGAGGAGGTGCCAGAGGTGTTGGCCAGGCTTCTACCAGCCAACAAGGAGGTCGAGGATAGGCTAGAGTTTTCCATCTCACTCACCACGATGCTCAAGCATCCAATGCAATCGTGGCAGGTATTGTTTCTGTCTATTACCTAGATGCATGGGTTTTGTTTGATCCAGGTGCCATGCATTCGTTCGTTTCTCCTATTTTTGCTTCCAAGTCTTATTGGCAAGCTTCGAGGATGGCTTTTCCTTCATCTGTTGCCAATCCTCTAAGTGATTCTTTAGACACTGATGTTGTTCTTTTTGGTTGTCTAATTCTTATTGGAGGTAGAGAATTATCTACTGATTTGATTATATTGAATGTAATGGAGTTCGATGTTATTCTAGGTATGGATTGGTTATCTCAGCACTATGTTGTGGTGGATTGTTAGAGTAAAGAGGTGACTTTCATAATTCCTAGTGAAGAAGAATTTAAGTTTGTGGGTGATAGGAATTCAGTACCTCAAAATCTCATTTATGCTGTTATGGCTAGGAAGTTGCTGAGGAAAGGTTGTCAGGGATATTTGGCATTAGTCAGGGATACTTCAGTGGAGAAGTTGTCACTCACAGATGTTCCTGTTGCCTGTGAGTTTCCTGATGTTTTTCCTGAGGAGTTGCTAGCTTTACAACCTCACAGAGAGATTGAGTTTTGTATAGATGTGGTTCCACGCACTACTCCTATATCTATGCCATCCTATAGAATGGCTCCTGTAGAGTTGAAAGAGTTGAAGGAGCAATTGCAAGAGTTGTTGGATAAGGGTTTCATTAGACCCAGTGTTTCTCCTTGGGGTGCACCAGTCCTGTTTATGAAGAAGAAGGATGGTACCTTGAGACTGTGCATTAACTACAGAGAGCTGAACAAGGTGACAGTGAAGAACAAGTATCCTCTCTCGAGGATAGATGACTTGTTTGATCATCTACAGGGTGTACAATTCTTTTCTAAGATTGATATAAGGTCAAGTTATCATCAGCTGCGGATCAATGAAGCTGATGTTCCTAAAACGGCATTCTACACTCGATATGGTCATTATGAGTTTCTGGTGATGTCTTTTGGCTTGACTAATGCACCAGCAGCTTTTATGGATCTCATGAACAGGGTATTCAGACCGTATGTGGATTAGTTTATGGTAGTCTTCATTGATGATATACTGGTGTATTTGAGAAGTATGGAGGAGCATGTATATCACTTAAGGACAATACTATAGACATTAAGAGAACATCAGCTTTATGCTAAATTCTTGAAGTGTGATTTCTGGATAGAGAGTGTTGCATTTCTTAGACACGTGGTGTCTAAAGAAGGTATCCAAGTTGATCCATAGAAGATTGAGGCAGTGTTTGAGTGGCCTAGACCGACTTTAGTTATGAAGATTCAAAGTTTTTTGGGTTTAACCGGGTACTATAGGAGGTTTGTACAGGATTTTTCTAGAATTGCAGCTCCTATGACTCGCTTGACTCAGAAGAATATAAGATTTGAGTGGTCAGAAGCTTGTGAGAACAGTTTTTAGTTGCTGAAGGAGAAGTTGACCACAGCCCCAATGCTAGATTTTCCTAATGGTGTTGATAAGTTCACAGTTTATTGTGATGCCTCTAATGTTAACCTAGGTTGTGTGTTGATGCAGAATGGTAGGCTGATAGCCTATGCTTCGAGGCAGTTGAAGAAGCATGAGCAGAACTATCCTACACATGACCTTGAGATGACTGCAGTGATCTTTGCTCTCAAGATCTGGAGACATTATTTGTATGGGGTGACTTGTGAGATTTTTACTAATCACAAGAGCCTTAAGTACATTTTCCAACAGAGAGATCTGAATCTGAGGCAGAGGAGATGGTTGGAACTATTGAAAGATTATGACTGTGAGACTTTATATCATCCAGGCAAGGCTAATATGGTAGCAAATGCCTTAAGTATGAAGTCTTCAGGTAGTCTTGCTTATATTAGTGTAGAGAGGAGACCGTTGATCTAGGAATTACATTTGTTGGTGGATCAAGGTCTGATGATGAAGCTTAGTAGATCAGATGGATTGCTAACTGAATTTAAGGTGTGATATGTACTGAGAGATAAGATTAAGGCAGCTTAGAGCCGAGATCCTATTCTAGAAGAGCTTGTAGAGAATGTTCGAGCAGGGAAGTTCACTGATTTCACACTTGATGATGATTGTATTTTATGGATCAGTGGTAGATTGTGTGTTCCTGATATGGATAATTTAAGAGAAGAGATTCTAGAGGAAGCACATTCTACAACCTATAGCGTACATCTGGGTGTCACTAAGATGTACCACAGTATCAGAGACTTATACTGGTGGGATGGACTGAAGAAGGATGTCACTGATTATGTTGCTAAGTGCTTAACGTGTCAGCAAGTGAAAGTTGAGCATCAAAAGCCTTCAGGGAAGCTTCAACCTCTTCCTATTCCTGAGTGGAAGTGGGAAAGGGTAGCTATGGATTTTGTGGTTGGTTTACCTCATTCTAAGGATGGATACGATTCCATCTGGGTGATTGTAGATAGGTTGACTAAGTCTGCACATTTCTTGCCTATGAAAGCTACTTATTATGCAGGTAGATTGGCGAAGCTGTATGTGAACCATATTGTGTGCCTTAATGGAGTACATGTGTCCATTGTGTCAAACAGAGGTTCAATGTTTACCTCATGTTTTTGGCAAAAGTTGCAGGAAGTAATGGGCACTAGGTTGGACTTTAGTACTGCATTTCATCCTCAGATAGATGGTTAGTCTGAGAGGATGATTGAGTCACTAGAAGATATGTTAAAGATGTGTGTTTTGGATTTAGGAGGTAGTTGGGATGATCATTTGCCACTCGTAGAGTTTGCATATAATAATAGCTACCATAGAAGTATTAGAATGGCACCATACGAGGAGTTGTATGGAAGGAAGTGTAGATTCCCTTTAAGTTGGGATAAGATTAGTGAGAGAGCTTTAACTGGACCTGAGATGGTTCAGGATGCTGTAGAGAAAGTCACTGTGATCAAGCACAAATTAGAGATCGCAGTTAGCAGGCAGAAGAGCTATGCAGATCCTAGGTGTAGAGATGTGGAGTTCCAAGTTTGAGACTTTATTTTCTTGAAGGTGTCTCCAATGAAAGGTGTAATGAGATTTGGCAGAAAGGGTAAGTTAGCACCGAGATATATCGGAGCATTTGAGATTTTGGAGAGAGTTGGCACTATTGCATATCAGTTGGTTTTGCCTCTGAGTATGTCTTAAGTGCATCCAGTATTTCATATCTCGATGTTGAGGAAGTATGTCTCAAGCCCTTCACACGTGTTGCAACCCGACAGCGTGGAAGTGAATGAAGATTTGACGTTCATAGAAGAACCTGTGGCGATCGTTGACTATCAAGTTCAACAGTTGCGTTTGAAACAGATTTCGATGGTCAAGGTTCTGTAACGCAGCAACAGGGTAGAGGAGTATATGTGGGAGATCGAAGCTGACATGCAAGTTTCTTACCCATATCTCTTCCCTTCTTGACTTGTATTTCTTCTTTTTCTAGAATTCGGGGATAAATTCTTGTAAGGGGAGAAGACTGTAATATCCCGAGATTTTATATATTTTTAAACTACATCGGGATATACAGTGTTAATAATTTTAATAAATATATTTGACTATTTAATTAGTTTGATAATTATTAAAGTTATTTTTAATTATTTTAAATTTCTTACGTAAAATTTTCCCAAGAATTATATTTTTGGAAAAATAAAACCTAAATAAATACTAATTATTTACATTAGTCTGTTTTATATAATTGCATGATTCCATGCATGATTTTATTTATCATATTAATATATATATATATATATATATATATATATATATATATATATATATATAAAGTTTGATTTATTTACAACCCATACCCCTCCTTCTTCCTCTTCATCGTCTGACGCCCTCCTCACCATTTCTCGCAGCTATAAATCCTTTTCCTTACCGTTGGTGTGCCACCACCCTCTCCAGCTTTCTCCGCCACCTACTACTCCCTTTTTTTGATGAGTTTTGCCCGTTTCTTGGCCGAGAAACCAAAATCCAAGCTCAACACTGTTCAAGCCGATTCTGGCCACCAAATTGGATGCCGTCAGTCTCAATCTCTTCCTTGAGCTCCGATGAGTGCATTTCTAAGCTTCGTTTCACTTATTTTGGTCTAGATTTTCGTTGGTGATCAATTTTCTATTTCGGCCATTTTGAGTTCTTTATTTTTTTTTGAACTTCGATCTTAATGATTCAAGCTTTCTTCCTTCATAAAAAATTATTCCTAGTAGCTCAATCTACATCTTGTAATTTTTGTTGAATTTTTGGAATTTATTTTGATTTTTGTGAATTTTTTATTATTTTATTAATATTTTCTAATTTCAGTAAATTAAATAAATAAATTGTGAAATTGTGATTTATGGTGTTTATAGAGGTTAAAATGAATTTTAGAATTTAATCTGTAATTTTTTGATTTTTGTGTAATTATTATGAATTTATTTAGTTTAGGTGAATTTTGGAAAATTAGGTTAGATAAGTATTTTGTTAATATTAATTGGTTAATTGAGTATAATTATTGATTTTATTAAATTATATGTTGAGAAATTAATTTTTGAGCAATTGTATAATTTTTAGTGAATTTTTGAATCATTATAGTATATTATGTGAATTTATATATAATTAGGGGTATTTTGGTAATTTGATAATAAATTGGTTGAAAATTAAGTTAAATTGGTTTTAATAATTATTTGAGGTATAAAAATGATTTTTACAAATTATTTAGTATTTTTAACTAATTAAAACTATTTTTCAAAAATTATTTTCAAATTATATATAATATACTATTTTTGTAAATAAATGAGTTTTTAGTGAATTTTAATATATTCTTGGGCTAATTGTGTAATTTGGATTTATAAAATGAATTTCGGTTAATATTTATGAATTTATCGAGAATTGTTGATTTTTAATAATATTTTATTAAAATTAGGGTTTTTATGCAATTATCAGTAAAATAATTATTTTTAGTGTTTAAATACCTAAATTGCTATATTTTGGTATATAAAGGGCATTTTCGATAATTTTGGAATTTTCATGTATTTTGTGTCTATCTCGTGAATTATGAACCTCAGTCGGTAGAATCGTAGTTTGGGAGTCTGACCTAGGGGTTGTGTGATTATATATTCTTGAAGTGTGTTTTGTTACAGGACCAGATCCACTTTTTAAGTTGAGAGATATCCATTTTACAGAGGAGGTTCTGTCAAAATTTTGATAAAATTCTCGTAAAATGTGACATCCGGTCAAATCCTTATTCCTTGACTGTGTCTGATGCTCTAGATCGAGTCTGTAGAATTTCATTAGATTTATTCTGATTTCGTGTTGTCGTTTATTTGTTAGTTACGCCGAGACCGAGGCCTAGTGGACCAGGCCCGTCGGACCCGTCTCGAGGAGTTCACAACTGTGAGTTGTTATTTTATATATACATGTTTTAAGATTGCATATTTTAGAAATGTATGTTTAAATTTTATGAAATATACATAAATGGTTTAATAATTGCTTAGGTATATTTTAGGAATATTTTGGTATATTTTTGTAAAATTTTAAATTAAATGCATGTTTTATTATTGAATTATACTTAAAATGTTTTTAAGTATATGTATAGTTTATTTCTAGTTTATTTTATAATTAAATAGAATTTATTTGACGTATATATACTCGAAATATACTCGATTTATTTTTGGTATATTTATAGTATATATATGGTTTATATTGTTATTTTAATTAATGTCATGCATCATTTATTTTATGAATGTATGGGTTTATTTTTAAATGAAGGATATCAATAGATCGTGCTGCCTAGTGGGTAGCACTAGGACCGAGTACGTACCGGTACGATGATAGAATTTAGGTTAAATCACTAACCTATTGTGGATATTGATTGGATTGATTGGATTGATGTGTAATGTGATTTGAGAGTATGATTGCTGGAGCTCGGTTGGCCAAGTGTCTCGGGACCAATCACACTAATAGTCAGATTGCTGGAGCTCGGTTGACTTAGTGTCTCGGGGCCAGTCTACTGTCTAAATGGAACAAGTGAATTTATTTGGAATTAATGAGCCTGTATGGCTAGAGTGTTGTCTAACACTTTTTTAGGTTGCGATCATTTAGGGTTCTATTTGATCCTTCATAAACGGTTATTATTTTCAGTATTATATAAAATGATTTTTTGCTGCATCCATGTGTATTTGCCTGTATATATATTTATTATATATACTATTGAATGTGTGCTTTTATCATTTAGCTTTGCATGTATATATATTATAACAATTCACTCAGTGAGGTCTGACTCCCCTCCGTTGATTTATTTTTCAGGAGAGTCTTCATCCTCACACCTCAATAACATACCTTTACACCGGATTTCTTGCGCTCCGGCCTTATTGTGTAAACTGCTTACTTGATTTTATTTTGTATTCTAGACACTACAGTAGTTATTTTAATGAGCAGTATGTATTATATATGTTGGAGATTTAAATTTTAAAGGTTTGAACCGAAAATTTATATTAAAAGATTATATATATATGACATGAGTTTG
Organism: Mallotus nudiflorus; assembly: GCA_947683625.1. Taxonomy (NCBI): domain Eukaryota; kingdom Viridiplantae; phylum Streptophyta; class Magnoliopsida; order Malpighiales; family Euphorbiaceae; genus Mallotus; species Mallotus nudiflorus. Next base: position 229,555 of record CANTUR010000110.1, on the reverse strand, counting down.
TGTTATTAAAATTAGTGGATGAGTTATATTATTACTTATGAGACTTTAACTTCTGCTACAAGATATTTTATTTATTTTATTATTATTGCATGCTTTTATTTTATTTTAAAGGCTTGCTACAGGTTCCGGATTCGAAAGAATTCTCGTTCCCTAGCGCTGATCATAGCCCCCTGTTTTGGGTCGTGACATCGTCAGACTACCCCACCCTCTGCCACTAGCCACTGTCGACTCAAGAAGTTCCTAGCTGCCATCAGCCACCACCAGCACCGCCTACCGCTGCCTATAATGCCAAGAAATAGAGGAAGATCGAAAGTAAAGCTTCTCAATGCCGGTGAAGATTCCGGCCACCATTTGACGTCAGACTGGTCTCGTTTGAACCACCAAGCTCCGGTCAGTTCATTTCTAAGCTCCTTTTAGCTCTAAACCTCTGGATTTTTAGATATCTCCAATTTTTAGTTTATGTGATTTTGGGTTTTTGATTTTTTTGAACTTGATTTAGGTTGATTCATGAAAATTTGCTTAAGAAATGTTGTTTTTTTTATAGCTCAAGCTTCTCAAATATATTTTTTTGTAAATTTTTTTGAATTAATTTGAATTTTGGTTAATTTTTATTATTTTAATATTAAATATTGAATTATTGATAATTATGTTAATTAATTATTTTTAATGTAAATTTAGTTAAATTAGTGTTTATTATGTGAGTTAATAATTTTAAAATATTTAAAATAATTTTTGGTGAATTTATATAATTTTTAGGAATATTAAATGTATTATGTACATTTTGATTTGTTGAGTTAATTATGTAATTTTGTGAAAATTATAGTTAAATAATATGTTTTAAATGGTTTTAGAATTATTTAAGATATTAAAATGATTTTTATAAATTATTTACTATTTTTAACTAATTAATACTAATTTTCAAAAATTATATTCAAATAATATATTATTTACTATTTTTATGATTAAATGAGTTTTTTTAATTATTTTTAATATATATTCAAGCTATTAAAGCTATTTGAATATATAAAAGTGAATTTTTATTATTTTTAGTTGAATTATTGAAAATTTTGATTTTTATTAATATTATATTATTATTTCATATTTTTATTTAATTATTGTGAAAATAATTGTATTTAGTGTTTTAAGGTTTAAATATATTATATTTTGGTATTTTGAGGATATTTCTGGAATTTAATGACTTTTAATATATTTATTATATTATTTAATTTTTGGTGAATTTGTAAACCTTGGTTGGGAATTGTGCAATTCGGAGTCCTAACCCGAGGTGTTGAGTTATTTGTGTTAGAAGTGTGTTTTTCTTGCAGGATCGGCTATACTTTTTAGTAGAGAGATGTTCATTTTACATAAGAGGTTCTGCCAAATTTTTGGTAGAATTCTTGTAAAACGTGATGTCGGGTCGATCCTAAGTTTTCATGTTTTGTCTCAGTTTCGTATTCCTAGATCGAGTCTCTTTTAGAAGTATAAGTTAGATTTATTCTGATTGTTACTATTATTTTATTTTTCTAGTTGTGTCGAGACTAAAGCCTATCGGATCGGGCCCATCGAGCTAGTCTCGTGGAGCGCAACATTATGAGTTATTATCTTATACATACATCGCATATAAGATGCATGATTTTGAATATTTATGTTTTTTTTTATGTATTTATCCATGAATTGTTTTATTAAATGTTTTAGTATATGTTAGGTATATTTTTAGTATATCTCAACATATAGGCAGGTTATATTTTCATATACACTTAATATATTTTTGGTATATTCATGGTTTACATTCGGCATATTTATGGTTGACTTTGGATTTATTTAGTATATATATTCTTGAAATATGCTTAGTATATTTTCGGTATATTTCTTGTATATATACAGTTTATTTCATTTTTATGTATGTTAATATGTTTAATTATGCATTAGTTATTTTCCCATATGTATATTGAACTTTATTTAAAGGATATCAATAGAACGTGCTACCTAGTGGGCAGCACTAGGACCGTGTATGTACCAGTGCGATAGATTTAGGGTTGAGTTGTGAATCACTTAAGGTGACTTTGATGTAATTGATTAATTTTGAGATTAATGTGATTGAATAGTATGGTTGCAGAAGCTCGGTTGACCTAGTGTCTCGAGGCTAGTCACATTGACAGTGAGACTATTGGAGCTCGATTGAATTAGTGTCTCGGGGCCAGTTTACTATCCAATATGGAATAAGAAAATTAATTTGGTATTAAGTGAGCCTATATGGCTAGAGCAGTATTATTGATTGAGGTTGCGATTAAATAGGGTTCTATTTGATCCTTTACTAAAATAAATGTTTTTCCAGTATTTATTATATATAAAGTGATTTCAGCATCTGTGCAAAATGCCTGTATATATTTATTATATATATTGATGATTGATTGCATATGACATCAGGAGGTGCATGTATATATAATATAATAATTCACTCAGTGAGGTCTGACTCCCCTCAGTTGTTATTTTTACAGGAGATTCTTCTTCCTTAGACCTTAGTAGTAAGCCCATCCGTCAGACTTCTTTAGCCTCGACTAGTCTATGTAAATTACTTACCTGAACTTTATTGTATTATAGAAAACTACAGTAGTAGTTGTACTTGGTATATGTAGAATGGTTTATATCATAGACCTTTCTCTGAATATTATTTACAAATATTTTTATTTTATAATATGACATAATTATTTTTATATATTGATTTAAGATTTTAATTATGATGTATTTTATTTATTTAATTATTGTATGTTTTTTTTAAGGCTTTCTACGGGTTCCGAATTCGAAAGAATTCCCATTCCCTAGAGCCGGTCATGACTCTCAGTTTGGGTCGTGACATTAGTATACTTGTGGTATATTCTTTTAAAATGAATGCCATTATGTTTTAAAATGATGCATTTTATTATTTCCAGTAAATATATGATTTATTTGAAGGATATCAATAGAACGAGCTATCTAGTGGGCTGCACTAGGATTGTGTACATACCAATTCGTTAGACTTTAGGGTCGATATTATGAAACCATTTGAGGTGAAATTTGATTATCTAGTTATGAGAATTACAATGAGTGAGTAGTGTGATTATGGGAGCTCGATTGACTTAATGTCTCAAGGCCAATCATAATGATAGTGAGACTGCGGGAGCTCAGTTGACTTAGTGTCTTAGGGTCAATCTACTGTCCAAAAATGGAAAAGAGAATTATTTTGGAATTAAATAAGCCTGTTGGCTAGTGAGATATTTTTACTGAGGCTGCATAATAATTTAGAGTTCTATTTGATCCTTCACTTAAATAAACTTTTTTGCATTTAATATATATATAAAAGCTGATTTTAGCATATGTGTGGAACGCCTATATATATTTATATTTATGTTGATGCTTGACTGTATATTACTTTAGGTTGCATATATATATATATATATATATATATATATATATATATATATATATATATATATATATATATATATATATTATAATAATTCACTCAGTGAGGTCTGATTCCCCCTCAATATTTTTTTTACAGAATCTTATTTTTCTTCAGATCTCCCCAATAGTACTTTATGTCAGCCTTCTTTAGCCCTGGCTAGATTATGTAAACTTTATATTTGAACTCTTGTTTATATTCCAGAAACTGTAGTAGTAGTGTTATTGTGCTAGAAGTGTTGTATTTGGTTTGAGTTTTGTATCAGAATATTGTATGAAATATTTTTATTATGATATGATATTTAAGAATTATTTTTATATTAAATAAATGTTTAATTATGGTGTATTTTTATATTATTATTGCATGTTTTTTTTAAGGCTTACTACGGGTTTCAAATTCGAAAAAAATTATTGTTTCCTAACATCGGTCATGACTCCTGGTTTGGGTCGTGACAGGATCGGAGCAAAATCCTAAATAGTCTGTAACCTCTATCACATAACCAATAGCTAACTGGCTTATTCATATGTAATAACCCTAGATTTTAAATTATTTTATTTTAGAAAAGGATATGTAGTTTTAAAAATTTTAAAACTATATTTGATTATTTTATTGTTTTGTGAACAATTATTATTATTTTTATGTTTAATTAAAATTTTCTACGTAAACGTATTATAATATCCCGAGTTTTTAAATAATTTTAAACTGCATCGGGATATGCAGTGTTAATAATTTTAATATATATATTTATGATTACTTAATTAGTTTGTTATTTATTAAAGTCATTTTAATTATCTTTAAATTATTTTAAGTCCTTTACGTAAATTTTTCCCAAGAATTTTATTTTCGAGGAAATTAAAACCTAAATAAATAATTATTAATCATTTTAAGCATTTTTATGAAGTTGCATGAGTTCATGCATAATTTTAAAGTGTCGAATAAAATATATACGTATACATGCATTTAAATTAAATTAGGGTTTTTTTAATTAAATTAAATTATATTATATGGTTTTAATATTAATTAAGTGTGTATATATGTATATGTGTGTATATATGTTATTAAAATAAATGTGCGGTGCATATTTATTGTGTGTATTATATTATATATTAAATAATATAAGATATATATATATATATATACATATAATATATTTATCAAAATAAAAGTTCATCAAAATTACAACTCTGCCATCATCTCCTACCTCTTCTTCCCAATCATTCCCTTCACCATTCTGTGTCGATCACGCCATTTTCATCCTGTCACTGTGCATTCCAGTGTGCCACCTTCCCTTCCAACCCTTCCCGATGCCCCAAGCTCCAATTTCCGGTGAGTTTTGGTCGGATTTTCGTCAAAAGGCTGAAACTCATCCCAACTCCGATCAACCCGATTCTGGCCACTGTTTTGAGTGCCACCAGTCTCTATCTCTTCCCTGAGCTCCAGTGAGTGCATTTCCAAGCTTTGTTCCACTTAAATTGGTATAGATTTCCCTAGGTTTTGAATTTTCAATTTCAACCTATATGTGTTTTTTATTTTTTTTAGCTTTGATTTCAATGATTCAAGCTAAATTCCTTCACAAAAATTGATCCTAGTAGCTCAATCTACCTCTGTGAATTTTTTTAGAATTTTTGGGGAACTATTTTGATTTTTGTGAATTTTTTATTATTTTATTAATATTTTCTAATTTTAAAAAATTAAATAATTAAATTATGAAATTATGATTTATGGTGTTTATAGGTGTTAAAATTTATTTTAGAAATTTATTTGTAATTTTTATGATTTTTATATAATTATTGTGAATTTATTTAGTTTATGTGATTTTTAGAAAATTTGGTTAATTATGTATTTTATTGAAATTAATTGGTTAATTGAGTATATTTATTGATATTATTGAATTATATGTTGAGAAATTAATTTTTTGAGTAATTATATTATTTTTAATGAATTTTTGTATAATTATAGTGAATTTATATATAGTAGGGGTATTTTGGTCATTTGGCACTAAATTGGCTAAAAATATAATTAAATTGGTTTTAATAATTATTTAAGGCATAAAAATTATTTTTACAAATTATTTAGTATTTTTAACTAATTAAAACTATTTTTGGTAAATTATTTTCAAATTATATATAATATACTATTTTTCTAAATAAAGGAGTTTTTATCGGTTTTTAATATGTTTTAGGGTTAACTATGTAATTTGGATTTTTAAATTGTATTTTGGTCAATATTTATGAATTTATAAAGAATTATCAATTTTAATAATATTTTATTAAAATTAAGGTTTTATTTTAATTATCGGTTAAATAATTATTTTCAGCGTTTTAAATATTTAAATTGCTATATTTTGATTACTTAAGGGTATTTTTGGTATTTCTGGCATTTAAATGTGTTATGTGTATATCTTGTGAATTGTGAGCCTCGGTCGGTAGAATTATAGTTTGGGAGTCCGATGAGGGGTTGTGTAGCTGTGTATTCTTGAAGTATGTTTTCTGAGTAGGATCGGCCCTACTTTTTTAGGGAGATGTTCGTTTTATAGAGGAGACTCTGCTGAAATTTTGATAGCTTTCTCGTAAAACATGACAACCGGTCAGAGTCTAATTTTGAATTCTTGATTGAATCTGTCTATAGTAATCATAAAAGTATAGAGTTAGAAGTTTATATTTGACGATTATTATTATTTTATTTTTCTAGCTGCGCTGAGACCGAGGCCTAACGGATCAGGCCCGTCGAGTCTGTCTCGAGGAGTGCACACCAGTGAGTTATTATACTGTATATATATGCGTTGCATATAGGATGCATCATTTAGGGTTTTTCATTTTCATTATATGTTTTTTTTAAGTGATTTAAATTATAATATTTTTGGTATATCTAGGGTTGTATTTTTGTATATATGCATGTTAAATAATTATGCATGTTATTTTAATATATGCACATTAAACAATTAGGTTTATGTTTAATACATTTTAGTAATATATACATGTTTTAAATGTACATTTAGTCATAATTATTTTATTAAATGATTAGTATACTTTAGGTATAGTTTCAATATATTTTAGGTTTATTCTTAAATAATTGCATGTTATATTATAAACCTATACTTAAATTGTTTTTAAGTTTATTTTTTATATATTTCCCAAATAAATGCATTTTTTATTATTAAATTCAAATCTAACACATTAGTGGTATACTTAGGGTATATTCTTTATATGTTTAGGGACATTTTTAAGCAAATGCATGTTGTATTATTAAAATGCACTTAAATTGTTTTTAACTATATTAATGGTTTATCTTTAGTATATTTCATATTTTATTTGGCCTATATATATATACCTAAAATATACTGGGTATATTTTTGGTATATATATGGTTGATTTTACTATTATGAATATCATTCTATATTAATTATTTTCTAAATGAATGATTTATTTTAAGTGAAGGATATCTATAGAACGTCCTTCCTAGTGGGCAGCACTGGGACTGTGTATGTACCAGTGCGATAGATAAGGGTTGAATGAGAATTAATTTTGGAGATTATAATTGATTTGATTGATTTGACTAAGGTTAATGGTATGATAGATAGTGTGATTGTAGGGCCAATCACAATGACAGTTAGATTGCTAGAGCTCGATTGACTTAGTGTCTCGGGGCTAGTCTACTGTCCGTAATGGAATGAATGATCTATTGATTTGATTGAGATGTGAGGTGATAGATAGTGTGATTGTTGGAGCTCGGTTGACCAGGGGTCTCGGGGCCAATCACATTGACAACCAGACTGCTAGAGCTCGGTCGACTTAGTGTCTCGGGGCCAATCTGCTGTCCAGATTAGAATAAGTGTTCTATTTGGAATCAAGTGAGCCAGTCTGGCTAGAGTGATGATAGGGTTGTTTGAGGTTGCTATTATTAGGGTTCTATGAATCCTTCATGAATTAAACTAAACGTTTTCTGCATTTTGTATATTTATATAAGCAGAGTAGGCATATGTGTGGAATGTGTGAATATATATATATATGTGTGTGTGTGTGTGTGTGTGAATGCATGATTGGATATGTTTTAGATTGCATGTATATATAGTATAATAATTCACTAAGTGAGGTATGACCCCCCTTAATTATTTTTTTAGGAGATCCTATATCGTCAGACCTTAGTAGTAGAGTTCCTCGCCGGTGTTCTTCAGTTCCGGCTATTTTATCTAAATGTATATTTTGAATTTTGAATCGTATTCTAGAAACTGCAGTAGTTGTGTATTTGTATCAGAAGAGTATTATTTTGTGTTAATATTTAATACGCAGAGAGTTGTATCCGAACATTTTATGAATACATTTATTTATGGAAGAATTTGTAGTATGTACTTTATATATTGATTCAAAAATTTTAATTCTGTTGTACTTTTTATTTATTTATTGCATGATTTTATTTTCTAAGGCTTGCTACGGGTTACGAATTTGAAAGAATTCCTGTTCCCTAGCACCGGTCATGACTCCTAGTTTGGGTCATGACATGTATATATTGACGTGTATTATTTCAGGCAATATTATTTTAATAATGCTTAATTTAGTGCATCAATATTTTAATATTATTATTTTAATAAATTACATTATTGACTTTTATTTTATGAGTTATATATATATATATATATATATATATATATGCATGTGAATATATAGGTGTGTGGTGTGTGAATATTGTACAATATAATAATATATATTATAATATATAGTTTATTTAAGATATAATATATAGTTTTATGATTATTATATACAAAACAAAAACACTTCCCTATTTTTCCTTCCCCCTCCCCAATCATCACCATCCCTGCCCCTCACCGCCTGCCATCCTGTTCACCAGCAGTCAAAGTGCCTCTAACTTTAGCCCTCATCACTGCCGTCTTCCTCTCCCTTCCCCGGCGCCGACAGTGACAACAATTCCCATTTATGGTCGAAAATCATTTTCTCACCGTTCTCTTCCATTCAACCACCAAATTGGACATATCCAGTACCGTTGAACTCTTGGAACTTTGAGGAGGAGGAATCCAAGCTTCTTTCAGCTTGAAATCACATTTTGGTAGGGTGTTTTACTCATTTTCAATTTCAGCCATTTTTGGATTTTTTTTTTTAAGAATTCTTGCTTGATTCATGAAAAATCCTTTTACAAAAGTTGTTCCCCTTAGCTCAATCTACATCCCTGAATTTTTGTGTGATTGTTGCAAATTATTTTGATTTTTATGAATTTTTGAATATTTTATTATTATTTTATTATTTCCTTAAATTAATTATATAAATTATGAAATTGTGGTTTTTAGTGTTATTGGTGGTTAATATTAATTTTACAATTTAGTTTATAATTTTTATGAATTTTATGTAATTTGTATAATTTTTTTTAGTTTATGTTAGTTTTGGAAATATAGGTTAAATATATATTTAATTAGAAATAATTGGCTAATTATATGTATTTGTTGATATTATTGAGAAATATGTTGAGAAAATAATTTTTGTATATTTATATAATTTTTATTAAATTTTTGAGTATTATTAGTATTTTATGTGTATTTTAAATTTTAGGGGTAATTTGGTAATTTGGTGATAATTTAGTTAAATATTATGTTTAACTGGTTTTAATATTATTTGGGATATAAAAATGATTTTTACAAATTATTTACTAATTTTAACTAATTAATAATAATTTTCAAAAATTATTTTCAAATAATATATAATATATTATTTTTATAAATAAATGGATTTTTAGTAATTTTTAATATGTTTTTGGACTAATTAAGTAATTTGGATTTATAAAATGAATTTTTATAAATATTTATGGAATTATCGAGAAAATGGATTTTTAATAATATTATATTATTAATTAGGGTTTTTAAGTAATTATTAGGAAAATACTTATTTTTGGTGTTTTAATGTAAAATATGTTATATTTTGATATTTGGAAGGCATTTATGGTATTTATTGATTTTAATATGTTTTATTTTAGTATTTGTATTTTTAGTGAATTGTGGACCTGAGTTGGGGATTTTAGTAGTTTGGGATCCCAACCGAGGGTTGTGAGGATTTTTGTATTCGAAGTGTATTTTTCTTACAGGACCGGCTCTACTTTTTAGTAGAGAGATGTCTGTTTTACAAAGGAGGTTCTGCCATATTTTTGGTAGAATTCTCATAAAACGTGACATTAGGTCTAATTCTTATTCTGTGTCTGTTCGTGTTTAGTAATTCTAGATCGAGTCTCTAGAAGTTTAAGTTAGATATATGTTCTGATTCATGATCGTTTTTATTATTTAGTTGTGCCGAGATGAAGGCCTAGCGGACCAGGCTCGTCAGACCAGTCTCGAGGAGCGCATCCATGTGAGTTATTATTATATATATACATTGGTTTAGGATGCATGTTTTAGAATTATATGTTTTAAATGTAAAATTTTGCATAATTGCTTTATTAAATGTTTAAATATATCTTAGGTATATTTTTAGTATATCTTTGGTATATTTTTAAATGAACGCATGTTTTCCCTTTTGATTTATATTCAAATTATTTTTAAGTATATTATTGATTTATTTTGAGCATATTTCATGACTTGTTTGAATTGATTTTACATATATATACCTGAAATATACTTAGTTTATTTTAGGTATATTTCTGGTATATATATGGTTTATTTGATCATTTTGAATGTCATTATGCATTATTTATTTTTTCATATGTATGTTTTATTTTTAATGAAAGATATCGATAGAACGTGCTTCCTAGTGGGCAACACTAGGACCGTGTACGTACCGGTGCGATAGATTTAGGGTTGAGTGAGAATCATTTGTGGTATTATGATTTGATTAAGAATGATATGATTGATTTGATTGAGATGTGATGTAATTGATGTGTGATTCGTGGAGCTCGGTTGAATAAGTGTCTCGGGGCCAATCATACTGACAGTTAAACTGCTGGAGCTCGGTTGACTTAATGTCTCGGGGCCAGTCTACTGTCTAGTTGGATTAAGTGAATTTACTTGGAAGTGAGCCCTGTATGGCTAAAGCAATTCCTATTGATATTTGAGGTTACGATAACTTAGGGTTCTATTTGATCCTTCATAAACTGATATTTTAATCTGAATGTTGTACTAAATTATTTCATGATATGAAAAAGATTATCTATTTATGTTAAATTGAAATTTTAATTACAGTATATTTATTTTATTTTTTATTATTTTTTATTTTTAAGGCTTCCTATGGGTTTCGAATTCGAAAGAATTCCCGTTCCCTAGCACCAGTCATGGCCCCCGATTTGGGTCGTGACACCATAACTCCAAATATTTATTTACCCAACTCAAGATAGTAGACTGGCCCCGAGTAAACTAGGTCAACCGAGGATCCGCAACCACCCTTTCCAATAACCATTAATCTCAATATTCAATTTCATAATCAAATAATCAGATTCTGAGCCTAAAATCTACCGTACTGTCACGCAACAGTCCTAGCATAGCCCACTAGGTGGCACATTCTACAACTATCCTCCAAATCATACTTATAATTATTAAAAATAATGAAATGCATAATTTAAACATAGTAGCATCCATTTTCAAGGCAATATATAAAATATATACCAATTATACACTAAAACATAGATATAAACATTTAACAAAATAAATCATACTTATATTTACATTATTAAAATATGGATGCTCACAAATGTTTATTCTATGTGCAATGCATATATATAATGATAACTCATAAGTTGAATGCACTCAACGAGAGTGACCCGACTGGCGTGGTCCTGAAGGTCTCAATCTCGGTGCAGCTAAAGAAAATAATAATAATAATAATAATACTTATTAGAAATAAATTCCTAATTGAATAATTCTAGAATTCTAAGAATGACTCAATCTAGACACAACTTAGGCAAAATTTTAAAACTAGACTCGGACCGGTTATCACATTTTACGAGAAATCTACCAAAAATTCGATAGAGTTTCCTATATAAAATGGATGTCTCTCTACTAAAAATAGAGCTGATCCTGCATAGAAAAATTCACTTTTAAATAATTCACATCACCAAACCTTGGGTTAGGCCCCCGAACTGCAAATATTGCCCAATCGAGAACCAATTCCAATAATAATTCCAATAATAATAATAATTACAAATAAATCACCAAAATTCAAAAATTTCAATTAAATACAAAAACACAATTTATTTAGATAATAAAAGCATAAAAGATTTTAATTTTCCAAAATAAATAATAAAAATCCAATTTACAATTAAATAATATTAATAAACTAATTATTTGAATTTTTAAAATTAATTAGCATAAATTACCAATTATTATTTAAAATAATCAATTATATAATAAAAATACCTAAAAACTTATTTAAGCTTAAAAATAATAATTAAAATTATTATTCAAATATATTTTCAAAAATTACCATTAATTAGCTAAACAAAATAGTAATTAATTTATAAAAATTATTTTAATGCCAATTATCACTCAAAAACTATCCAAAACCTATTAATTATTAATAATTTCAATTAAAACATAAAACTTACTTATTTATATTAATTTCCCCAAAATTCTATTTTTCACATAATCATTCAAAAATTCATAATAAAAATTTGGTACTCGATTTAAATAAACTTCCTTCATAAAACATGCACTAAATAATATGTAGAATTTTTTAAAAATAAGAAAATTCCTGAACCCAAGACTGTGTGAAAAGTAACCGAACCCAAAAATATGTATTTTTAAATAATTTTAAAAAATAAATAAAAATAATATTTGAGTAGATCTTAGCTTAAATAACAACTAATCTAAATAACACAACTTCAAATAAAAATTTTTGTAATAAGAAAAATCAAATTAAACATATTAACATAAATATAAAATTGAATTTTTGAAGTCCTTACCGGTTGATCCACTCGAAACTAACTACGTATTATCGAAGCTCATGCGATGAGCTTCGAAACGAGCCCAAGCTCGATTGGTTTCCTCATTGGTGATTGGACTACACTATTCATGTACAATGCTATCTTCCACTGCTGCCGTTGCTGCTACTCAGACTATGACAGCCTGATGTTGTAGATGGTGGCGGTTTGGTGAGCTAAGGTGGTGGCATGGTGGTTCGGTTTTGCTATGGTGGTGGTGCATTTTGGTCTTTAACACAGGAAGAAGAAAAGCAATAGTAGGAAAAAGAAAAGAAAGAAAAAAAATGGTGAAGAATGGTGAGTTGTACTGATGCCCGACATTTTTTTTAACTTTGACTTTTTTTAATAATAATACTAATAATAATATAATAATATAATATAATATAATATTTAAACTCCTAAATTAAATCTTTACCCATATATATTAGTATACAATTAAATAAATTACACAATTAATATTAATAATACTAAATAATATAACAATAAAATTTAACTTAAATTTTTAATTTAACAATAATTACGAATTAATAATATAATAAATAATAAATTTCAAAATAAAATTTAATCTCCTCAATAACCAAATGCTACAATTTACTAAAATAAATAATTAGAATAATAATAAAATTACAATATTAAAATAATCATTAATAAAAATATTTATTAACATTACATATCTCATAATTTAATTTTATAATTAATATGAAAATTTCAGGTCATAACAAATTTTTGTAACAAACTTCCTAATATCTTCAATGTGTTTTTAGGAGGTACTAGTTAGAGACTCAAATTCTAGGTGTTGGAGTCAAGTCAAAATGTCCATACCTTTTTTTTCTTCATTTAATGCATTTTTTCTCTTTTTACAGAATTTGGCATGCTTACAATTATTAGGATGCATGTCACAATCATAGAGAACAAAATATAACCTTGCTTATATGAGCTTGTCGTTGGTAGCTACAAAGTAAAAGCCACAACCTTGCTCACGATCATGATCATCAAAGATCGTGAAGAGGACTACCTTCAATTTGTTCTTCGAGCTCTTAAAACCTTAGAATCATGAAGAGATAGATGATGAAGATCATACGGAAGATTTTTCTTTTGACATTGACTTCATTTGTCTACTTAGAATTATGGGAATGCTCACCTTCATGATGTCACTTATGAGCATCCCTATCTTCGTATTTTACCATATTTTGAGCTCTATAACTTCATTCATTTACATAAATCTAATTACTAGATTAAATATTAGTTATGAATTATGTAAATATTTTATTTTGAAATAATAATCTAGTAATTAGATTAATGTATTTTAGTATTAAATGTATATTGTATACTTTTTAAAATTTTAAAATAATTGACAATTTAAGTATTATATTTAACTACTAAATACTATATATTTAGTAATAAAATATAATGTATTTAGAAAAATTAAAATATTGATGTCAAAATTAAAATGTTGGGATAAAATTACTATAAATAAAAAACGTTATGTAATAGTTAATTGATGTGGCAGTAGGTTCCATATCAATAATGCCACTTAGGATGCTATATCAAAACCTGCACACTCAATTTTGACCAAAAGTAATTTTGGATTATAATTGTTACTAATTTATTAAATTTGGATAACTTTATGATATTTTAAAGGTAACTAAAATGACAATAAGTTATTTCCTTAAAAAAATCACAATAAGTTAAAAAGGATTAATTTTTTAAACTAGTAGGGCCCTTATCAAAACCATAACTTATATAAGGTCAAAGGTGCAAATTGGACTCCACATTTTGTCCTAATTTCATATTGAACCCTTTCATTTTTTGAGTCAAATTGAAACTTCTCTTTTGTAAAGATAGACCACATTGGGCATTTGGTGAGTTCATTCAAGTCCTATTACTTTTTTTAGTACAATTAAATCCTATATATATATATATATATATATATATATATATATATATATATATATATATATATATATATATATATATATATATGATGGACAAGGCTCTAATACCAAGACTCCCAAAGGATTTAAGGGTACTATAGCAGAGATGTTCACTGTGCACGGTCTCACGCTCCAGTCTCAAGCTAGACATGGAGGTTACCGTACCAAAATGCAAACAGGATTTCATAGAGTTTCTGGTGTGCAGGATCCTAATTCCTTAGGCAAGCACAGAGCATATATTTTGTTACTTAAATAACTGAAAGTGAAAATTGCAGAAGGTAAAAGAAAGCTTTAAATAAAATAAATAGAAAACATTAAAATAATAGAGAACATTAAAAATTAAAATTATAAGAGTTTGTTAAATAAAAGTCCTTTATATTCCAAGCAGAGGGAGAAATAGTGGTTCAAATATTCATAATGTAGAGGTTTACAAAAATTTCTTTATACATATATATATATTTTTTGTTAGTGGAGAATTACAAATTTCTTAAGAAATCTTTCAAAAAGTAGAGAGGAAGAAGGAGAGAATCCCTAAAATTTTTTATTCTAAAAGTTTTATACTCAAAGCAAGAGGAGGGGCTCCTTGTCACGACCCAAAACAGGGGCCATGACCGGAGCTAGGGAACAGGAATTCTTTCGAAATCTGAAACCCGTAGCAAGCCTAAAATAAAACAAAACATGCAATAATAACAATAACATAATTAAAATAATCCACAGCGGAAATAAATTATAAATATTGAAATAATATTCCACCAAAAGAAATTAATACAAATCCAATACAAATATTTGAAATACATAACTCACACAAACATAATACATAACCCTTTAACATTTAACAACTAATGCAGTGTCTAGATTATAAAATAAAACTTAGATAAGTAGTTTATATAATGAAGTCGGAGCGGAAGAAATCCGACATATGGGTCTGCTATTGAGGTCTGAAGACGATGACTCTTTTGAAAAATTGTAATATCCCGTGTTTTTAAATATTTTTATACTGTACCGGGATATGCAATGTCAATAATTTTTGTATATATATTATGATATTTTCACGACTTGAAGTGTATTTAAAACCTATTTTAATTACTATGTTTTATCTACAATGCTTTACGTAAAATTTTCCCGGGACTTGCATTTTTGGGAAAATTTTCACGTAAATATTTTAATATTAATTATTTTAAATGTATTTTCAGACTTGCATGAACTCATGCATATTTTTAAATGACTAAATAAAGCCTATGTGTATATATTTATTTAATTAGGGTTTAGTGTTACCCTAATATTTTATTAAGTATTTATTAGTTTTATTGTTATTTAATTATTTTTATTTAGTATAAATTATTAAAATATTGAATTTTATGTGTGTGGTGTATATTTAATGTGTGTGATTTAATATTATTTTAATATATAGTATAATATATATATATATATACACATTATACATCAAAAATCAAAACTTTTGAAAAATTACCATTTTGCCCCCGTGAGCTTCTTCTTCTCCGACTGATTCCCTTCGCCGTCTGGACGCCTGCCGTGCCATTCCCTTGCCGTGAGAGTGCCATCCGGTGTGCCACCACCTTCCCCAGCCTTCCTCGCCGTCTGCAGCAGCCATTTCCAACGCCTGGAAGCCATTTTTGGCCGGAGAAGCCGAAAGTCGAGCTACCATCGATCACGCTGATTCTGGCCACCGTTTTCGACACCGCCGGTCTGTTTCTTCTCCTTGAGCTCCGGTGAGTGTGATTCTAGCTTTGGTTTGAGCTTAAATGGTCTAGAATTGCTTAGGTTTCGAATTTTCATTTTCGGCCTATTAGGGTTTTTGATTTTTTTGAGCTTTGAATTGATTGATTCATGGAAACTCCCTTCATAAATGTTGATCCTAGTAGCTTAATCTACATGTATGAATTTTTGTGGAATTTTTAGAGATTGTTTGGGATTTTGGGTATTTTTGAATATTTTAATATTATTTTCTAATTTTCGGAAATTAATTATTTAAATTATGAAATTATGTTTTATGGTTAAATTAGGTGTTGAAATGAATTATAGGAATTTATTTGGAATTTTTATGAATTTCTAAGTATTTATTTTGGATTATTGAAGTTTATGTAAATTTGAAAAATTAGGTTAAATGTGTTTTTATTTGAATTTAATTGGTTAATTGAGTTTAATTATTAATATTATTGATAAATATGTTGAGAAAATTAATTTTGGATAATTTTATAATTTTTGGTGAATTTTTGAAGTAATTTAAGTATATTTATATATAGAGGGGTATTTTGGTAATTTTATCCTAAATTGGCTAAAAATGTAATTTAATTGGTTTTAATAGTTATTTAAGGTATAAAAATGATTTCTACAAATTATTTGATATTTTTAACTAATTAAAACTATTTTTCGTGAATTATTTTCAATTATATATATAATATATGGTTTTTCAAATAAAATGAGTTTTTATCGGTTTTTATTGTGTTTAAAGGTTAATTATGTAATTTCTACTTATAAAATGAATTTCTATGTTGTAAGGATATTTTTGGTATTTTCAGAATTATTCTGTATTTATGGACCCCGGTCGGTAGACTGTAGTTTGGAGTCCGACCGAGGGGTTGTGGATTATGTTGAGCTTATTTTTTTGAAGTGTATTTCTTTGCAGGGTCGGCTCTACTCTTTTGAGTAGAGAGATGTCCATTTTACAGGGGAGGTTCTGTGGGATTTTTGGTAGAATTCTCGTAAAACGTGATGTCCAGTCAAACCCTAATTCTGTTTCCGTATTTAAATACTCTAGATCGAATTCTAGGATTTCTGTTAGGGTTATTATGATGTCAATTATTTATTGCTTGTTTAGTTGCGCCGAGACCGAGGGCTAGTGGACCAGGCCCGTCGGACCCGTCTCATGGAGCGCACTAGGTGAGTTACTATACTATATATATATGCTTAGGATGCATGATTTAGAAATGCATGTTTTATGTTGATTAAATATGCATAAATAATTGGATTATTTCTTAAGTTTATATTAAGTATATTTTTGGTTTATTTTTGGTATATAATAAATTATATACATGTTTTATTAATAAAATATATTTAAAATGTTTTTAAATATATTTTTAGTTTAATTTATGATTTGATTGGATTTATTTGACATATATATACTCGAAATATACCTCATTTACTTTTGGTATATTTTCGGTATATATATGGTTTATATTGTTATTTCAATTAAATTCATGCATCATTTATTTTTGTGAATGAATGTTTTATATTATTGATGATGAAGGATATCGATAGAACGTGCTACCTAGTGGGCAGCACTAGGACCGAGTACGTACCGGTATGCCTATAGTATTTAGGCTATAATACTAACTTATTTGTGGATATTGATTTGATGTGATTATTGATATGTGTGAGATGTGGTTTGTGGGTGTGATTGCTGGAGCTCGTTGACCAAGTGTCTCGGGGCCAATCATATTGGCAGTCAGACTGCTGGAGCTCGATTGACTTAGTGTCTTGGGGCCAGTCTACTATCTGAATGGATTAAGTGGATATATTTGGAATAAGTGAGCTTGTGTGGCTAGAGTGTTGTCTAACACTATTTCTGAGGTTGCGATATTCTAGGGTTCTATGTGATCCTTCATAAATTGTGATTTTCAAATAAAATATATAAAAATGATTTTATTGCATCTGTGTGTGATTGCCTGTATATATATATTAGATATATACTGTTGACTGTATGCATTATCATTTAGTGTGTATGTATATTTCCGCCCCGGCTTCTTTGTGTAAATTATCTACTTGAGTCTTATTTATTTTATCTAGACACTGCAGTAGTTGTAAATTAAATGTGGGATTTCATGTATTTTATTTAAAAAGATGTATTATATTGAAACTGGATTTGTATTAAAAGATTTATATATCTATGAGATGAGATTTAACTTAAATCCAGTGGTGAAAAAAATGTTATTATTATATTTATGATTTTATTTCCGCTGCATATAATATTGTTATTGTTATTATTGCATGTTTTATTTTATTTTTAGGCTTGCTACGGGTTTCGGATTCGAAAGAATTCCCGTTCCCTAGCACCGGTCATGGCCCCTGTTTTGGGTCGTGACAAAGTTGGTATCAGAGCGGAGTTCTACGTCAGGGCTTAGTTATGTGAGTAGTGGCCCTAGTTTTCAAGTTGTGTTTTCTATTGAACTACTGCAGTGTATTAGGTTCGAGAATGTCTTGATAAGTATTCCTTGCTGTAGTTTTCAGCGTTATTCCTCCGTTGTCTGTTTTGTCTAAATCTTTCGGTTTGTCTTTTCAGTATGAGGAGGCGAGCGCATGTCACTCCACTGGTCGTTGAGGCTGAGGATGATGAGTCTTTTCAAGATGAGGTTTTACCTCCTGAGCAGCCAGTTAGACGTAGAGGTCGTGGTAGAGGTAGACCTCGAGGAGCGGCAGGTCCCGTAGGCAGAGAGAGTTACAGGACGAGGAGCCTGTTGAGCCTGAGTTTGATGTTCCTGTTCCTCCAGTTGTTCAGCTTGTTCAGCCTGCCTATCAGCAGGGTATGTCTAACCCTGAGGCAGCTTTGTTCTATGCCCGAGTTGGCAGGATTGCTTTCGATGGTACTTCCGATCCGTTAGATTTTCTGCACGCGATTGAGACTAGGACTCGGACTGCTCATACCGAGTACCAGCGGATTATGATCATCGAGTTGTCTGTCAAGGGACCAGCTCTAGATTGGTTCATTCAGATGATCCAGCCCTATATGATGATGATGACTTGGGCTCAGTTCCGAGAGCGATTTATGAGGAGATTCTGTCTAGAGCCTCTTCGTTTGAGCTATCATCTTCGACTGACCAATATTTCTCGTGGAGATCGATCTGTAGAGGAGTACACCCGAGAGTTTCTCCGTTTGGGTAGATATGCTGAGGATCTGATGCGAGATCAGTATTTCGTGGTCACTACATATGTTACCGGTTTGGGTTCAGCATTTGCTGGTATGCCTACAGCAGGCCTTACTCTGGTGTCTGTGATTGAGTTGGCTAAGGAGATTGAGCTGAGGCTAGTTAGGCAGGGAGCGATGCCTGATTATTACCAGCTAGGAGTTCAGTCGAGTGGATTGCAAGCTACTCCGTATTCGAGTTTTCATGTTGGATCGAGTAGTCAGCAGCGAGGTCCGACTCAGCAGAGTCAGAGACAGCAGCAACGAGTGCATCGGAGCAGTAGACATGGCCATGGAGGTCAGCGTAGATCGTTCAGATTCGGGTCAGGTGCTTCGAGCAGCAGCAGTGGTCGTAGTTCTGGATCAGTGGCCAGTGTTTGTCAGACTTATGGTAGAGTCCATCAAGGACCGTGTTATCTAACACCACTGACATGCTTCAGATGCGGGCAGACAGGACATTTTGCCAGATCGTGTCCTTATTCCGGTTATCAGCAGCAGCAGATTCCGTGATTCCCACAGCAGTCGATTGCTAGTGTTGCACCCGTGCCATTTCAGTTACCACCAGCCCAGCATCAGAGTTCCACTCAGTTTGTTCCACAGCAGAGTCGTGGTAGAGGTACTAGAGGAGGTGCCAGAGGTGTTGGCCAGGCTTCTACTAGTCAGCAGGGAGGTCGAGGTCAGGCCAAAGTCTTCCATCTGACTCAGCAGGATGCTCAGGCATCTAATGCAGTCGTGGCAGGTATTGTTTCTGTTTGTTACCTGGATGCATGGGTTTTGTTTGATCCGGGTGCCACACATTCATTTGTTTCTCCTGTTTTTGCTTCTAAATCTTGTTGGCAAGCTTCGAGGATGGCTTTTCCTTTGTCCGTTGCCACTCCTATGAGCGATTCCTTCGACACCGATATTGTTCTTTCTGGTTGTCCAGTTCTCGTGGGAGATAGAGAATTACCCGCTGATTTGATTTTGTTGGATGTGATGGAGTTTGATGTTATTTTGGGAATGGATTGGTTATCTCAGCACTATGTCGTGGTAGATTGTAGGAATAAAGAGGTGACTTTTAGAATTCCTGGTGAAGAAGATTTTAAGTTTGTTGGTGATAGGAGTTCAGCACCTCAGAATCTTATTTCTATTATTACGGCTAGGAAGTTGTTGAGGAAAGGTTGTCAGGGATATTTGGCATTGGTCAGGGATACGTCAGTGGAGAAGTTATCACTCATAGATGTTCCTTTTGCTTGTGAGTTTCCTGATGTTTTTCCCGAGGAGTTGCCAGGTTTACCACCTCATAGAGAGATTGAGTTCTATATAGATGTGGTTCCAGGTACTACTCCTATATCTATGCCACCTTATCGAATGGCTCCTGCAGAGTTGAAAGAGTTGAAGGAGCAGTTGCAAGAGTTGTTGGATAAAGGTTTCATCAGACCTAGTGTTTCTCCTTGGGGTGCACCAGTCCTGTTTGTGAAGAAGAAGGATGGTACCCTGAGATTGTGCATTGACTACAGAGAGCTGAATAAGGTGACAGTGAAGAACAAGTATCCTCTCCCGAGGATAGATTATTTGTTTGACCAGCTACAGGGTGCACAATTCTTTTCTAAGGTTGACTTAAGGTCGGGTTATCATCAGCTGCATATCAATGAAGCCAATATTCCTAAGACAGCGTTCCGCACTCGATATGGCCATTATGAGTTTCTGGTGATGTCTTTTGGTTTGACTAATGCACCAGCAGCTTTTATGGACTTGATGAACAGAGTATTCAGACCATTTATGGATCAGTTTGTAGATAGTCTTCATTGATGATATACTGGTATATTCGAGGAGTATGGAAGAGCATGTATATCATTTGAGGATTGTACTACAGACACTGAGAGATCATCAGCTTTATGCTAAATTCTCGAAGTGTGATTTCTGGATGGAGAGTGTTTCTTTTCTTGGACACGGTAGTGTCTAAAGAAGGTATTCAGGTTGATCCACAAAAGGTTGAGGCAGTGTCTGAATGGCTTAGACCTACTTATGTTACAGAGATTTGGAGTTTTCTGGGTTTAGCCGGGTATTATAGGCGGTTTGTGCAGGATTTTTCCAGAATAGCAGCCCCTATGACTCGCTTGACTTAGAAGAATGTTAGATTCGAGTGGTCAGAAGCTTGTGAGAACAGTTTTCAGTTATTGAAGGAGAAGTTGACCACAGCACCAGTATTAGCTTTGCCTAATAGTGTGGATAAGTTCACAGTTTACTGTGATGCCTCTAGAATTGGTCTTGGTTGTGTGTTGATGCAGAATGGAAGGGTGATAGCCTATGCTTTAAGGCAGTTGAAGAAGCATGAGCAGAACTATCCCACACATGATCTTGAGATGGCTGTAGTGATTTTTGCTTTGAAGAATTGGAGACATTATCTGTACGGGGTGACTTGTGAGATATTTACTGATCACAAGAGCCTTAAGTACATTTTTCAGCAGCGAGATCTGAACTTGAGGCAGAGAAAATGGTTGGAATTGTTGAAGGATTATGATTGCGAGATCTTATATCATCCGGGTAAAGCTAATGTGGTAGCAGATGCCTTGAGTAGGAAGTCCTCAGGTAGTCTTGCTCACATCAGTGTTGAGAGGAGACCATTGATCCAGGAGTTGCATCTGATGGTGGATCAAGGTCTGATGATGAAGATTAGTAGATCAGGTGGACTGCTAGCTCAGTTTAAAGTACGATCTGTACTGAGGGATAGGATTAAAGCATCTCAGAGCCGAGATCCCATTATGGAAGAGCTTGCAGGGAATGTTTGAGCAGGGAAGTTCACTGATTTCACACTTGATGATGATGGTGTGTTGTGGATCAGTGGTAGACTATGTGTTCCTGATGTGGATGATTTAAGAGAGGAGATTTTAGAGGAAGCACACTCTACAGCTTATAGCGTACATCCAGGTGTTACTAAGATGTACCACAATATCAGAGATTTATACTGGTGGGACGGATTGAAGAAAGATGTCACTGATTATGTTACGAAGTGTTTGACGTGTCAGCAAGTGAAAGCCGAACATCAGAAGCCTTCTGGGAAGCTTCAGCCTCTTCCTATTCCCGAGTGGAAGTGGGAAAGGATAGCTATGGATTTTGTGGTCGGTTTACCTCGTTCGAAGGATGGATACGATTCCATCTGGGTGATTGTAGACAGATTGATGAAGTCTGCACATTTCTTGCCTGTGAAAGCCACATATTCAGTTGCTAGATTGGCGAAGTTGTATGTGAAGCATATTGTGTGCCTTCATGGAGTACCTGTGTCCATTGTGTCAGATAGAGGTTCGGTGTTTACTTCTCATTTTTAGCAGAATTTGCAGGAAGCGATGGGCATTAGGTTGGATTTCAGTACTGCTTTTCACCCTCAGACAGATGGCCAGTCTGAGAGGACGATCCAGACACTGGAAGATATGTTGAGGATGTGTGTCTTGGATTTGGGAGGTAGCTGGGATGATCATTTGTCACTCGTTGAATTTGCATATAATAACAGCTACCATAGCAGTATTAGCATGGCACCGTATGAGGCGTTGTATGGAAGGAAGTGTAGATCCCCTCTGAGTTGGGATGAGATTGGTGAGAGAGCTTTGACTGGACCTGAGATGGTTCATGATGCTACCAAGAAAGTTGCCGTGATTAAGCGCAGATTAGAGACCGCAGTTAGTAGACAGAAGAGTTACGCGGATCCTAGGCGCAGAGATGTGGAGTTTCAGGTTGGAGATTTTGTTTTTCTGAAGGTATCTCCGATGAAGGGTGTGATGAGATTTGGCAGGAAGGGTAAGTTAGCACCGAGATATATTGGACCGTTTGAGATTCTGGAGAGAGTTGGCACTGTTGCATATTAGTTGGATTTGCCTCCGATTATGTCACAGGTGCATCCAATATTTCATATCTCGATGTTGAGGAAGTATATCTCAGACCCTTCACACGTGTTGCAACCTGACAGTGTAGAAGTGAGTGAAGATTTGACGTTTGTGGAAGAACCTATGGCGATCGTAGATTATCAAGTTCGACAGTTGTGATCGAAGCAGATTCCGATGGTCAAGGTTCTATGGCGTAGCGACAGAGTTGAGGAGCATACGTGGGAGACTGAAGTTGAGATGCGAGCTTCTTACCCGTATCTCTTTCCTTCTTGATCTTATTTTCTGGAATTCGGGGACGAATTCTTGTAAAGGGGGAAGACTGTAATATCCCGTGTTTTTAAATATTTTTATACTATACCGGGATATGCAGTGTCAATAATTTTTGTATATATATTACGATATTTTCACGAGTTGAAGTGTATTTAAAACCTATTTTAATTACTGTGTTTTATCTACAATGCTTTACGTAAAATTTTCCCGGGACTTGCATTTTCGGGAAAATTTTCACGTAAATATTTTAATATTAATTATTTTAAATGTATTTTCAGACTTGCATGAACTCATGCGTATTTCTAAATGACTAAATAAAGCCTATGTGTATATATTTATTTAATTAGGGTTTAGTATTACCTTAATATTTTATTAAGTATTTATTAGTTTTATTGTTATTTAATTATTTTTATTTAGTATAAATTATTAAAATATTGAATTTTATGTGTGTGGTGTATATTTAATGTGTGTGATTTAATATTATTTTAATATATAGTATAATCTATATATATATACACATTATACATCAAAAATCAAAACTTTTGAAAAATTACCATTTTGCCCCCGTGAGCTTCTTCTTCTCCGACCGATTCCCTTCGTCGTCCGAACGCCTGCCGTGCCATTCCCTTGCTGTGAGAGTGCCATCCGGTGTGCCACCACCTTCCCCAGCCTTCCTCGCCATCTGCAGCAGCCATTTCCGACGCCTGGAAGCCATTTTTGGCCGGAGAAGCCGAAAGTCGAGCTACCGTCGATCACGCTGATTCTGGCCACCGTTTTCGACACCGCCAATCTGTTTCTTCTCCTTGAGCTCCGGTGAGTGTGATTCTAGCTTTGGTTTAAGCTTAAATGGTCTAGAATTGCTTAGGTTTCGAATTTTCAATTTCGGCCTATTAGGGTTTTTGATTTTTTTGAGCTTCGAATTGATTGATTCATGGAAACTCCCTTCATAAATGTTGATCCTAGTAGCTTAATCTACATGTATGAATTTTTGTGGAATTTTTGGAGATTGTTTGGATTTTTGGGTATTTTTGAATATTTTAATATTATTTTCTAATTTTCGGAAATTAATTATTTAAATTATGAAATTATGTTTTATGGTTAAATTAGGTGTTGAAATGAATTATAGGAATTTATTTGGAATTTTTATGAATTTCTAAGTATTTATTTTGAATTATTGAAGTTTATGTAAATTTGAAAAATTAGGTTAAATGTGTTTTTATTTGAATTTAATTGGTTAATTGAGTTTAATTATTAATATTATTGATAAATATGTTGAGAACATTAATTTTGGATAATTGTATAATTTTTGGTGAATTTTTGAAGTAATTTAAGTATATTTATATATAGAGGGGTATTTTGGTAATTTTATCCTAAATTGGCTAAAAATGTAATTTAATTGGTTTTAATAGTTATTTAAGGTATAAAAATGATTTCTACAAATTATTTGATATTTTTAACTAATTAAAACTATTTTTCGTGAATTATTTTCAATTATATATATAATATACGGTTTTTCAAATAAAATGAGTTTTTATCGGTTTTTATTGTGTTTAAAGGTTAATTATGTAATTTCTACTTATAAAATGAATTTCTATGTTGTAAGGATATTTTTGGTATTTTCAGAATTATTCTGTATTTGTAGACTCCGGTCGGTAGACTGTAGTTTGGAGTCCGACCGAGGGGTTGTGGATTATGTTGAGCTTATTTTTTTGAAGTGTATTTCTTTGCAGGGTCGGCTCTACTCTTTTGAGTAGAGAGATGTCCGTTTTACAGTGGAGGTTCTGCCGGATTTTCGATAGAATTCTCGTAAAACGTGATGTCCAGTCGAACCCTAATTTTATTTCCGTATTTAAATACTCTAGATCGAATTCTAGGATTTCTGTTAGGGTTATTCTGATGTCGATTATTTATTGCTTGTTTAGTTGCGCCGAGACCGAGGGCTAGTGGACCAGGCCCGTCGGACCCGTCTCGTGGAGCGCACTAGGTGAGTTACTATACTATATATATATGCTTAGGATGCATGATTTAGAAATGCATGTTTTATGTTGATTAAATATGCATAAATAATTGGATTCTTTCTTAAGTTTATATTAAGTATATTTTTGGTTTATTTTTGGTATATAATAAATTATATACATGTTTTATTAATAAAATATATTTAAAATGTTTTTAAATATATTTTTAGTTTAATTTATGATTTGATTGGATTTATTTGACATATATATACTCGAAATATAACTGGTTTACTTTTGGTATATTTCCGGTATATATATGGTTTATGTTGTTATTTCAATTAAATTCATGCATCATTTATTTTTGTGAATGAATGTTTTATATTATTGATGAGGAAGGATATCGATAGAACGTGCTACCTAGTGGGCAGCACTAGGACCGAGTACGTACCGGTACGCCTATAGTATTTAGGCTATAATACTAACTTATTTGTGGATATTGATTTGATGTGATTATTGATTTGTGTGAGATGTGGTTTGTGGGTGTGATTGCTGGAGCTCGGTTGACCAAGTGTCTCGGGGCCAATCACACTGGCAGTCAGACTGCTGGAGCTCGGTTGACTTAGTGTCTCGGGGCTAGTCTACTATCTGAATGGATTAAGTGGATATATTTGGAATAAGTGAGCCTGTGTGGCTAGAGTGTTGTCTAACACTATTTCTGAGGTTGCGATATTCTAGGGTTCTATGTGATCCTTCATAAACTGTGATTTTCAAATAAAATATATAAAAATGATTTTATTGCATCTGTGTGTGATTGCCTGTATATATATATTAGATATATACTGTTGACTGTATGCATTATCATTTAGTGTGTATGTATATATATTATAGTAATTCACTCAGTGAGGTTTGACTCCCCTCCGTTGACTATTTTTCAGGAGAGTCAACATCTTCAGACCTCAGTAGTAGGCCTGTACGCCGGATTTCTTCCGCCCCCGGCTTCTTTGTGTAAATTATCTACTTGAGTCTTATTTATTTTATCTAGACAATGCAGTAGTTGTAAATTAAATGTGGGATTTCATGTATTTTATTTAAAGAGATGTATTATATTGAAACTGGATTTGTATTAAAAGATTTATATATCTATGAGATGAGATTTAACTTAAATCCAGTGGTGAAAAAAATGTTATTATTATATTTATGATTTTATTTCCACTGCGTATAATATTGTTATTGTTATTATTGCATGTTTTATTTTATTTTTAGGCTTGCTACGGGTTCCGGATTCGAAAGAATTCTCGTTCCCTAGCGCCGGTCATGGCCCCTGTTTTGGGTCGTGACAAAAATAGTCAACGGAGGGGGTCAGACCTCACTGAGTGAATTATTATAATATATATACATGCATACTAAATGACAACGCATACAGTCAATAATATATATAATAAATATATATACAAGCAAATACACACAGATGCAGCAAAATCATTTTTATATATTTACTGAAAATTACTGTTTATGAAGGATCAAATAGAACTTTAGCAAATCGCAACCTTAAATAGTATTAAACAACACTCTAGCCATACAGGCTCACTTATTCCAAATAAATTTACTTATTCCATTTGGACAGTAGACTGGCCCCGAGTGTCACGACCCAAACTAGGAGTCATGACCGGTGCTAGGGAATGGGAATTCTTTCGAATCCGGAACCCGTAGCAAGCCTAAGAAAATAAAATCATACAATAAATAAATAAAAAGTATGATATAATTAAAATTTTTTTCGAATCAATAAATAAAATAAATACTCCAAATCCTTTCATAAATGTATACATATCGTAATAATCAAATAAAAATTTTTCAGAGTATACAATATCAAAATAATATAATACTCTTCCGATACAATAACACTACTACTGCAGTTTCTAGAATACAAATCAGAGTTCAGAATATACATTTGCATAAAATAGCCGGGACTGAAGAACACCGGCAAGAAACTCTACAACTAAGGTCTGACGATATGGGATCTCCTGAAAAAAAAAAATAATTGAGGGAGGTCAGACCTCACTGAGTGAATTATTATACTATATATACATGCAAACTAAACCATAACAATCAGGCATTCTTATATATATATATATATATATATATATATATATATATATATATATAGACACATTTCACACGAATGCCAAACTCTACCTTTATAAATATACTAAATATAGAAAACGTATGTTTTAATTCATGAAGGATCCATAGAACCCTAATAATAGCAACCTCAAACAATCCCATCATCACTCAAGCCATACAGGCTCACCAAAAATACCCCTATATATATAAATTTACTAAAATAAATCCAAAAATTCACCAAAAATAATATAATTACTCAAAATTAATTTTCTCAACATATATTTTCATAATATCAATAAATATACTCAATTTACCAATTTATTTCCATTAAACACATAATTAACCCTATTTTTCAAAATTACATAAACTTAATAAATTCCAAATAAATACATAAAAATTCATAAAATTTCTATAATTCATTTCAACTCCTATAATCACCATAAAACACAATTTCATAATTTAATTAATTAATTTTCGAAAATTAGAAAATAATAATAAACTAATCAAAAATTCACAAAAATTAAAATAAATTCCAAAAATTCTAAAAAAATTACAGCATGTAGATTAAGCTTCCAGAAACAAATTTTGTGATGGAATTTTTCATGAATCAATCAAATTAAAGCTAAAAAAAATTGAAACCCAAAATGGCTGATTTGAAGAAATTGAAACCTAAGCAATTCTAGACCAAATCAAGTGAAACAAAGCTTGGAATCACACTCACCAGAGCTCAAGGAGAAGATAGAGACCGACGGCATCGAATTTGGTCGCCAGAAAGTGCTTGATCGGAGTTAAATCGATTTTTGGCTTCTTGATGAAAATCCGACCAAACAATGCCAGAAAAGAGTGTTTCAGGTGGTGGAAATGGTTGGAGGTGGAGGAGGAAGGCTGAGGGGCATAGTGACAGCAAGAAAACCAGCTTGAAAGTGGCTGGAAATGGTGGAAATGGCGTTGGGAAGAAGAAGATGTAGGGAGGGGCAAAACTGTAATTTCTGTAAACTTTTGTTTTTTGATTAAAATTTGTGTATATATGTATATATATATATGTCCACCTTATATTATAGTAATATATATATTCCCACACACAAATAATACTCACCACACAAATATTTTAATATATTTAATAATTTATACACTTAAAATTAATTAATTAATTCAAAAATTAAATAATAAAATTAAAGAAATTAATTAAGCTCTAATTAATTTAAATAAATACACATATATACAATTTATTTTAGCACTTTAAAATTATATATGAGTTCATGCAAATTCATAAAACTAGTCAAAATAAATAGTATTAAATTATTTACGTGTCAATTTCCCCGAAAATACAATTCCCGGGAAAATTTTACGTAAAGTACTTAAAATAATGTAAAATAATTAAAATTAGCTTTAAACAAATAACTCTTAAAAATGTCATAAATATACACAAAAATTATTAACAATGCATATCCCGATGCAGTATAAAAAATATTTAAAAATTTGGGATATTACACCGAGACACTAAGTCAACCAAGCTCCAGCAGTCTGACTGTCAGTGTGATTGGTCCCGAGACACTTGGTCAACCGAGCTCCAACATCACACTCTCAAATCATATCACACATCAAATCAATCAATCTAATCAATATCCACAAATAGGTTAGTAATATAGCCTAAATGCTATTGGCGTACCGATACGTACTAGGTCCTAGTGCTGCCCACTAGGTAGCACGTTCTATTGATATCCTTCATTAATATATAAAACATAAATTCACGGAAGCGATACGGGTAAGAAGCTCGTCCCCCCTTACAAGAATTCGTCCTCGAATTCCAAAAAGAAAATTATAAGATCAAGAAAGGAAGAGATACGGGTAAGAAGCTCGTATCCCAACTTCAGTCTCTCACGTAAGCTCTTTCACTTTGTTGCTACGTCACGGAACCTTGATCATCTGAATCTAGTTCGAACATAACTATCGAGCTTGATAATTTACAATCTCAACTGATTCCTTCTCAACCTTCAGATCTTTATTCAATTATATATTGTTCAACAAGTCTCATCACACCATTTTTTTTAAGACATCTTCAGAATTACAGTCTTCTATCTAAAACTCCATATCTCTACGTCTAGGATCCATATCGCTCTTTTGATCACAGCAACTTTCTCCGCTGTATTATGAACCATCTCATATATAGTTAAGACTTCTTTCCATAAAAGCCTCAAGTGGTGCCATTCCAATACTGCTATGGTAGCTGTCATTATAAGCGAATTCTACAAGTAGCATAAAATCAACCTAGCTACCTTCCAGATCCAAAACACACATCTTCAACATATTATTTAGTGTCTGGATCATCCTCTCAGACTGTCATTTGTCTGAGGATGAAAAGCAGTATTGAAATCCAACCAGGTGTCTATTACTCTCCATAATCTCTGCCAAAATCGAAAGGTAAACACTGTACCTTTAGCATATACAATGGACACAGGTAGTTAATGCAGGCACACAATATGCTTCATATGCAGCTTAGCCCACTTAGCTACTGAATAAGTGTCTTCCACTGGCCAAAAATTAGCTGACTTGGTTAATTTGTCTATAGTCATTCCAACGGAATCATATTCACCCTTTGAACGAGGTAACCAACCACAAAAATTATCACAATTCTCTCTCATTTCCACCCAAATTCAAAAGAGATCGAAACTTCCCAGAAGACTTCTGATGTTCAGCTTTCACTGGCTGGTAATTTTAACACTTAGAAATACAATCAGTCACATCCTTCTTATCACGACCCAAAACAAGGGCCATGATCGGCGCTAGGGAACGGGAATTCTTTCGAATCCGGAACCCGTAGCAAGACTAAAATTAAATAAAACATACAATAGTAATAATAACAGTATTTAATGCAGTGGAGATAAAATCATAAATATCAAAATAATATTTCCATCAAACGAAATTAAATCGAATCCCCGCCTCATATATATAAATAAACTTTTAATACAATTCCAGTTCAAATATTCAAAGTACATAACTCACATAAATATAATACATAAAACCCATAATTAATTTACAACTACTGCAGTGTCTAGATTATAAAATAAAACTTAAGTGAGCAGTTTACACAAAGAAGCCGGGGCGGAAGAAATCTGGCATACAGGCCTGCTACTGAGGTCTGAAGACGATGACTCTCCTGAAAAATAGTCAACGGAGGGGAGTCAGACCTCACTGAGTGAATGACTATAGTATATATACATGCATACTAAATGACAATGCACACAGTCAATAGTATATATAATAAGCACATATACAAGCAAATACACATAGATGCAATAAAATCATTTTATATTTTTATTGAAAATCACAGTTCATGAAGGATCAAATAGAACCCTAGAATATCGCAACCTCAAATCAGTGTTAGACAACACTCTAGCCATACCGGCTCACTTATTCCAATATATATTCACTTGTTCCATTTGAACAGTAGACTGGCCCCGAGACACTAAGTCAATCGAGCTCCAGCAGTCTGACTGTCAGTGTGATTGGCCCCGAGACACTAAGTCAACCGAGCTCCAGCAGTCTGACTGTCAGTGTGATTGGCCCCGAGACACTAGGTCAACCGAGCTCCAGCAATCACACCTCCAAACCATATTTCACACATCAAATAATCATAACCAATCAATATCCACAAATAGGTTAGTAATATAGCCTAAATGCTATAAGTATACCGGTACGTACTCGATATTAGTGCTGCCCACTAGGTAGCACGTTCTATCGATATCCTTCATTAAAATATAAAGCATACATTCTTAAAAACAAATGATGCATGAACTTAAATAAAATAGCAACATAGACCATATATATACTAGAAATATACCAAAAATAAACCAGGTAGATTTCGAGTATATATACGTCAAATAAATCCAACGTAATTACAAAATAAGCTAGAAATATATTTAAGAACATTTTAAACCTAATTTATTAGCAAAACATGCATATAATTTAAGATATACCGAAAATATACTAAAGATAAACAAAAATAAACTAAAAATAAACTTAATTAATAATTCAATTATTTATGCATAATTAATCAAAATAAAACATATAATTCTAAATCATGCACCCTAAACATATAAATATAAAATAGTAACTCACACTTAGTGCGCTCCTCGAGATGGGTCCGACGGGCCTGGTCCACTAGGCCTCGGTCTCAGTGCAACTAAACAAATAATAAATAACAGACATCAGAATAAACCTAACATAAAATCCTAGAAACTCGATCTAGAATATTAGACACAGAATCATAATTAGGGTTCGACCGGACATCACGTTTTATGAGAATTCTACCGAAAATCCGATAGAACCTCCCCTATAAAATGGACATCTCTCTACTCAAAAAGTAGAGCCAGTCCTGCAAAGAAATGCACTTCAAAAAACAGACATAGAAACACATCCACAACCCCTCAGTCGGACTCCAAACTACAGTCTACCGATCGGGGTCCACAATCACAGAATAATATAAAAATACCAAAAATGCCCTTATATCACAGAAATACATTTAATAAGTAGAAATTACATAATTAACCTTAAAATACAGTAAAAACCAATAAAAACTCATTTTATTAGTAAAATCGTTTATTATATATATAATTGAAATAATTCATGAAAAAAATAGGTTTAATTAATTAAAAATACTAAATAATTTGTAGAAATCATTTTTATACCTTAAATAACTATTAAAACCAATTTAATTACATTTTTAGTCAATTTAGGAAAAAATTACCAAAATACCCCTATATATAAATGTACTAAAATTACTCCAAAAATTCACCAAAAATAATATAATTGCACAAAATTAATTTTCTCAACATATTTATCAATAATATCAATAATTAAACTCAATTAACTAATTAATTTCAATTAAAAAACACAATTAACCTAATTTTCCAAAATTACATAAACCTAAATAAATTCAAAATAAATACATAGAAATTCATAAAAATTCCAAATAAATTTCTATAATTCATTTCAACACCTATATTTATCATAAAACACAATTTCATAATTTAATTAATTAATTTTTGAAAATTAGAAAATAATATTAAAATATTCAAAAATACCCAAAAATAAAAATAATTCCCAAAAATTCTACAAAAATTCACACATGTATATTAGGCTAAGGGGAACAACATTTTTGAAGTAATTTTTCATGAATCAATCAAATTGAAGTTCAAAAACATCAAGAACCCTAAATGGCCAAATTGCAAAAATCGAAACCTAGGCAAATCTAGACCATTTTAAGTGAAACAAAGCTTGGAATCACACTCATCGGAGCTCAAGGAGAAGAAAGAGACCGGCGGTGTCAAAAACGGTGGCCGGAAACATCATGAACGACGATGAGAAAGAACTCGGCCTCTCCGACCAAAACGAACTTCCCGACGCCAGAAAGGGGCTCTGTAGGCGGCGGAACGGCTGAAGGAAGGAGGTGGCACACCGACGATAAGAAAACGGGATGGAAATGGCCAAATTCGCGTGGGGAAGGTGATCGGGGAAGAAGGAGCTTCGGGTGGCAATTCCGTAAATAACTCAAACTTTATAATTTTTTTTAATATTAAATGTATATATGTATATATATATATATACTTTACACTATATATTAAAATAATATAAAATCACACACATATAATTTAATATTTTTTTATAATTTATACACTAAAAATAATTAAATAATATTAAAACTAATAATAAATAATAAAATATTAGGGTAATTAATTAAACCCTAATTAATTAAATAAATACACATATGTAAGTTATTTAGTATTTTAAAAATATATATGAGTTCATGCAAGTCCGTAAATTTACTTAAAATAATTGATAGTAAATTATTTACGTGAAAATTTCCTCGAAAATAGAATTCTCGGGAAAATTTTACGAAAAACACTTAAAATAATATACAATAATTAAAATAAGTTTTAAATACATATTAACTCGTAAAAATATCATAATTATATACAAAATTATTAACACTGCATATCCCGATACAATATTAAAATATTTAAAAATACGGGATATTACACTTCTATAATCCAACCCACTAGTATTGATCTTGAATACTGTGATAATTCTTAGTAACCATCTGGATGTACACTGCAAGTTCATTTCCACAGCTTATATAGAATCCCTTTCTCAGATTACAACATCAACCCTGTATCATTAACTAGGGCATCTCCTGTCACGACCCAAAACAGGGGCCATGACCGGCGCTAGGGAACGGGAATTCTTTCGAATCCGGAACCCGTAGCAAGCCTAAAAATAAAATAAATCATGCAATAATAACAATAATCATATAATATGCAGCGGAAATAAAAATCATAAATATAATAGTAACATTTCCATCACTGGATTTGAATCAATCCTCATCACATAAATTTATAATCTTTAATACAAATCCAGTTTCGATATAATACATCTCTTTAAATAAAATACATGAAATCCCACATTTTAATTCACAACTACTGCAGTGTCTAGATAAAATAAATAAGACTCAAGTAAGCAGTTTACACAAAGAAACCGGGGCGGAAGAAATCCGGCGTATTAACCTGCTACTGAGGTCTGAAGAAGTTGACTCTCTTGAAACATAGTCAACGGAGGGGAGTCAGACCTCACTGAGTGAATTACTATAATATATATACATTTATACTAAATGATAATGCATACAGTCAACAATATATATCTATTATACATATACAGGCAATTACACACAAATGCAATAAAAATCATTTATATATTTTATCTGAAAATCATCTTTTATGAAGTATCACATAGAACCCTAGAATATCGCAACCTCGAAAATAGTGTTAGACAACACTCTAGCCATACAGGCTCACTGAATCCAAATATATCCACTTAATCCATTTAGACAGTAGACTGGCCCCGGACACTAAGTCAACCGAGCTCCAGCAGTCTGATTGCCAATGTGATTGGCCCCGAGACACTTGGTCAACCGAGCTCCAGCAATCACACCCACAAACCACATCTCACACATATCAATAATCACATCAAATCAATATCCATAAATAAGTTAGTATTATAGCCTAAATACTATAGGCGTACCGGTACGTACTCGGTCCTAGTGCTGCCCACTAGGTAGCACGTTCTATTGATATCCTTCATTAATAAATATAAAACATTCATTCACAAAAATAAATGATGCATGAAGTTCAATAAAATATCAATATAACCATATATATACTGGAAATATACCAAAAATAAACCAGGTATAATTTGAGTATATGTACATCGAATAAATCCAATCAAATCATAAATTCAATTAAAAATATATTTAAAAACATTTTAAATATATTTTATTAATAAAACATGTATATAATTTATTATATACCAAAAATATACTTAAATACAAATCACATTATTTATGCATTTTAATCAAAATAAAACATATATTTCTAAATCATGCATCCTAAGCATATATACATAGTATAGTAACTCACCTAGTGCGCTCCACGAGACGGGTCCGACGGGCCTGGTCCACTAGCCCTCGGTCTCGATGCAACTAAACAAGAAATAAATAATCGACATCAGAATAACCCTAACAAAAATCCTAGAATTCGATCTAGAGTATTTAAATACGGAAACAGAATTAGGGTTCGACTGGACATCACGTTTTACGAGAATTCTACCAAAAATCTGACAGAACCTCCCCTGTAAAACGGACATCTCTCTACTCAAAAGAGTAGAGCCGACCCTGCAAAGAAACACACTTCGAAAAACTACACAAGGCACAATCAAAATCCCACGGTCGGACTCCAAACTACAGTCCACCGATCGGGGTCCAGAAACACAGAATAATTTCGAAAATACCAAAAATATCCTTACAACATAGAAATTCATTTTATAAATAGAAATTACATAATTAACCTTAAAACACAATAAAAACCAATAAAAACTCATTTTATTAGAAAAACCGTGTATTATATATATAATTGAAAATAAATCACGAAAAATAGTTTTAATTAGTTAAAAATACTAAATAATTTATAGAAATCATTTTTATACCTTAATTAACTATTAAAACCAATTAAATTACATTTTTAGCCAATTTAGGGTAAAATTACCAAAATACCCCTATATATATAAATATACTTAAATTACTTCAAAAATTCACCAAAATTAATTTTATCAACATATTTATCAATAATATCAATAATTAAACCCAATTATCCAATTAAATTCAAATAAAAACACATTTAAACTAATTTTCCCAAAATTACATAAACTTAAATAATTCAAAACAAATACTTAGAAATTCATAAAAATTCCAAGTAAATTCCTATAATTCATTTCAACACCTAATTTAATCATAAACCCCAATTTCATAATTTAAATAATTAATTTCTGAAAATTAGAAAATAATATTAAAATATTCAAAAATACCCAAAAATCCAAACAATCTCCAAAAATTCCACAAAAATTTATACATGTAGATTAAGCTACTAGGATTAACATTTATGAAGGGAGTTTTCATGAATCAATCAATTCGAAGCTCAAAAAAATCAAAAACTCTAACAGGCCGAAATTGAAAATTCGAAACCTAAGAATTCTAGACCATTTAAGCTCAAACCAAAGCTAGAATCACACTCACCAGAGCTCAAGGAGAAGAAAGAGACCGGCGGTGTCGAAAACGGTGGCCGGAATCGGCGTGATCGATGGTAGCTCGACTTTCGGCTTCTCCGGCCAAAAATGGCTTCCAAGCGCCGGAAATGGCTGCTGCAGGTGGCGAGGAAGGCTGGGGAAGGTGGTGGCACACCGGACGGCACTCTCAGGGCAAGGGAACGGCACAACAGCAACCGGACGACGGTGAGGGTGAAGATCGAGGAAGAAGAAGCTCATGGGGGCAAAATGATAATTTTTTAAAAGTTTTGATTTTTGATGTATAATGTGTATATATATATACTTTATACTATATATTAAAATAATATTAAATCACACATTAAATATACACCACACACATAAAATTTAATATTTTAATAATTTATACTAAATAAAAATAATTAAATAACAATAAAACTAATAAATAATTAATAAAATATTAGGGTAATATTAAACCCTAATTAAATAAATATCGCACACATACACGGTGTTTAATATTTTAAAAATACGTATGAGTTCATGCAAGTCTGAAAATATATTTAAAATAATTAATAATAAATTATTTACGTGAAAATTTCCCCGAAAATGAAAGTCCCGGGAAAATTTTACGTAAAACACTGAAAATAAAACACAGTATTTAAAATAGGTTTTAAATACATATCAACTCGTAAAAATATCGTATATATATTCAAAATTTATTAACACTGCATATCCCGGTACAGTGTAAAAATATTTTAAAAAACACGGGATATTACAGTCTTCCCCCCTTACAAGAATTCATCCCCGAATTCCAGAAAACAAGATCAAGAAGGAAAGAGATACGAGTAAGAAGCTCGCATCTCAGCTTCAGTCTCCCACGTATGCTCCTCAACTCTGTCGCTACGCCACAGAACCTTGACCATTGGAATCTGTTTCGATCGCAACTGTCGAACTTGATAATCTACGATCGCCACAGGTTCTTCTACAAACGTCAAATCTTCACTCACTTCTACACTGTCGGGCTGCAACACGTGTGAAGGGTCTGAGATATACTT
Organism: Mallotus nudiflorus; assembly: GCA_947683625.1. Classification (NCBI taxonomy): domain Eukaryota; kingdom Viridiplantae; phylum Streptophyta; class Magnoliopsida; order Malpighiales; family Euphorbiaceae; genus Mallotus; species Mallotus nudiflorus. The sequence goes on along the minus strand of CANTUR010000110.1, from coordinate 192,480 downwards.
CCTCAACATCGAGATATGAAATACTGGATGCACCTGTGACATACTCGGAGGCAAATCCAACCGATATGCAACAGTGCTAACTCTCTCCAGAATCTCAAACGGTCCAATGTATCTCGGTGCTAGCTTACCCTTCCTTCCAAATCTCATAACACCCATCATCGGAGATACTTTCAGAAAAACAAAATCTCCAACCTGAAACTCCACATCTCTGCGCCTAGGATCCGCATAACTCTTCTGTCTGCTAACTGCGGTCTCTAATCTTCGCTTAATCACGGTGACTTTCTCTACAGCATCCTGAACCATCTCAGGTCCAGTCAAAGCTCTCTCACCAATCTCATCCCAACTCAACGGGGATCTACACTTCCTTCCATACAAAGCCTCATATGGTGCCATGCCAATACTGCTATGGTAGCTGTTATTATATGCAAACTCAACAAGCGACAAATGATCATCCCAGCTACCTCCCAAATCCAAGACACACATCCTCAACATATCTTCCAGTGTTTGGATCATCCTCTCAGACTGGCCATCTGTCTGAGGATGAAAAGCAGTACTGAAATCTAACCTAGTGCCCATCGCTTCCTACAACTTCTATAAAAAATGAGAAGTAATCACCGAACCTCTATCTGACACAATGGACACAGGAACTCCATGAAGGCACACGATATGCTTCACATACAACTTCGCCAATCTAGCAACTGAATATGTGGCTTTCACAGGCAAGAAATATGCAGACTTCGTCAATCTGTCTACAATCACCCAAATAGAATCGTATCCATCCTTCGAACGAGGTAAACCGACCATAAAATCCATAGCTATCCTTTCCCACTTCCACTCGGGAATAGGAAGAGGCTGAAGCTTCCCAGAAGGCTTCTGATGTTCAGCTTTCACTTGCTGACATGTTAGACACTTAGCAACATAATCAACGACATCCTTTTTCAATCCGTCCCACCAGTATAAATCTCTGATACTGTGGTACATCTTAGTAACACTTGGATGAACGTTGTAGGCTGTAGAATGTGCTTCCTCTAAAATCTCCTCTCTCAAATCATCCACATCAGGAACACACAGTCTACCACTAATCCACAACACACCATCATCATCAAGTATGAAATCAGTGAACTTCCCTGCTCTGACATTCTCTGCAAGCTCTTCCAGAATGGGATCTCGGCTCTGAGCTGCTTTAATCCTATCCCTCAGTACAGATCATACTTTAAATTGAGCAAGCAGTCCACCTGATCTACTGATCTTCATCATCAGACCTTGATCCACCATCAAATGCAATTCCTGGATCAATGGTCTCCTCTCAACATCGATGTGAGCAAGACTGCCTGAGGACTTTCTACTCAAGGCATCTGCTACCACATTAGCTTTACCCAGATGATATAAGATCTCGCAACCATAATCCTTTAACAGTTCTAACCATTTCCTCTGCCTCAGATTCAAATCTCTCTGCTGAAAAATGTACTTAAGGCTCTTATGATCAGTAAATATCTCACAAGTCACCCCGTACAGATAATGTCTCCAAATCTTCAAAGCAAAGATCACTGCAGCCATCTCCAGATCATGTGTAGGATAGTTCTGCTCATACTTCTTCAACTGCCTCGAAGCATTGGCTATCACCCTACCATTCTGCATCAACACACAACCAAGACCAATTCTAGAGGCATCACAGTAAACTGTGAACTTATCCACACTATTAGGCAAAGCTAACACTGGCGTTGTGGTCAACTTCTCCTTCAACAACTGAAAACTGTTCTCACAAGCTTCTAACCACTCGAATCTAACATTCTTCTGAGTCAAGCGAGTCATAGGGGCTGCTATCCTGGAAAAATCCTGCACAAACCGCCTATAATACCCCGCTAAACCCAGAAAACTCTGAATCTCTATAACAGAAGTCGGTCTAGGCCATTCAGATACTGCCTCAATCTTCTGTGGATCAACCTGAATACCTTCTTTAGACACTACGTGTCCAAGAAAAGAAATACTCTCCATCCAAAAATCACACTTCGAGAATTTAGCATAAAGCTGATGATCTCTCAGTGTCTGTAGTACAATCCTCAAATGATATACATGCTCCTCCGTACTCCTAGAATATACCAGTATATCATCAATGAAGACTACTACAAACTGATCCACATACGGTCTGAATACCCTATTCATCAGGTCCATAAAAGCTGCTGGTGCATTAGTCAAACCAAAAGACATCACCAGAAACTCATAATGGCCATATCGAGTGCGGAACGCTGTCTTAGGAATATCAGCTTCACTAATACGCAGCTGATGATAACCCGACCTCAAGTCGACCTTGGAAAAGAACTGTGCACCTTGTAGCTGATCAAACAAATCATCAATCCTTGGGAGAGGATACTTGTTCTTCACTGTCACCTTATTCAGCTCTCTGTAGTCAATGCATAGTCTTAGGGTACCATCCTTCTTCTTCACAAACAGGACTGGTGCACCCCAAGGAGAAACACTAGGTTTAATAAAACCTTTATCCAACAACTCTTGCAACTGTTCCTTCAACTCTTTCAACTCTGCAGGAGCCATACGATAGGGTGGCATAGATATAGGAGTAGTACCTGGTACCACATCTATACAGAACTCAATCTCTCTATGAGGTGGTAAACCTGGCAACTCCTCGGGAAAAACATCAGGAAACTCACAAGCAACAGGAACATCTGTGAGTGACAACTTCTCCACTGACGTATCCCTGACCAATGCCAAATATCCCTGACAACCCTTCTTCAATAACTTCCTAGCCGTAATAACAGAAATAAGATTCTGAGGTGCTGAACTCCTATCACCAACAAACTTAAATTCTTCTTCACCAGGAATTCTGAAAGTCACCTCCTTATTCCTGCAATCTACCACGGTGAAGTGCTGAGATAAACAATCCATTCCCAAAATAACATCAAACTCCATCACATCCAATAAAATCAAATCAGTGGGTAATTCTCTATCTCCCACGAGAACTGGACAACCAGAAAGAACAATATCGGTGTCCAAGGAATCGCTCAGAGGAGTGGCAACGGACAAAGGAAAAGCCATCCTCGAAGCTTGCCAATAAGATTTAGAAGCAAAAATAGGAGAAATAAATGAATGTGTGGCACCCGGATCAAACAAAACCCATGCATCCAGGTAACAAACAGAAACAATACCTGCCACGACTGCATTAGATGCCTGAGCATCCTGCTGAGTCAGATGGAAGACTCTAGCCTGACCTCGACCTCCCTACTGACTGGTAGAAGCCTGGCCAACACCTCTAGCACCTCCTCTAGTACCTCTACCATGACTCTGTTGTGGAACAAACTGAGTGGAACTCTGATGCTGGGCTGGAGGTAACTAAAATGGCACGGGTGCAGCACTAGCAATCGACTGCTGTGGGAATCGCGGAATCTGCTGCTGCTGATACCCGGAATAAGGACACGATCTGGCAAAATGTCCTATCTGTCCGCATCTGAAGCATGTCAGTGGTGTCAGATAACACGGTCCTTGATGGACTCTACCGCAAGTCTGGCAAACACTGGCCGCTGATCCAGAACTACGACCACTGCTGCTGCTCGAAGCACCTGACCCGTATCTGAACGATCTACGCTGACCTCCACGGCCATGTCTACTACTTCGATGCACTCGCTGCTGCTGTCTCTGACTCTGCTGAGTCGGACCTCGCTGCTGACTACTCGATCCAACATGAAAACTCGAATACGGAGTAGCCTGCAATCCACTCGACTGAACTCCTAGCTGGTAATAATCAAGCATCGCTCCCTGCCTAACTAGCCTCAGCTCAATCTCCTTGGCTAACTCGATCACAGACTCGAGAGTAAGACCTGCTGTAGGCATACCAGCAAAAGCAGAACCCAAACTAGTGACATACGTAGTGACCGCGAAATACTGATCTCGCATCAGATCCTCTGCATATCTACCCAGACGAAGAAACTCTCGGGTATACTCCTCTACAGATCAATCTCCATGAGAAATACTGGTCAGACGGAGATGATAGCTCAAACGAAGAGGCTCTGGACATAATCTCCTCATAAACCGCTCTCGAAACTGAGCCCAGGTCATCGTCATCATATAGGGCTGGATCATCTGAATAAACCAATCTAAGGCTGGTCCCTCAACAGACAACTCAACGATCATGATCCGCTGGTACTCAGTATGAGCAGTCTGAGTCCTAATCTCAATCGCATGTAGAAAATCTAACGGATCGGAAGTACCATCAAAAGCAATCCTGCCAACTTGGGCATAGAACAAAGCTGCCTCAGGGTCAGACATACCCTGCTGATAGGCAGGCTGAACAACTGGAGGAACAAGAACATCAAACTCAGGCTCAACAGGCTCCTCGTCCTGTAACTCTCTCTGCCTACGGCGACCTGCCGCTCCTCGAGGTCTACCTCTGCCACGACCTCTACGTCTAATTGGCTGCTCAGGAGGTAAAACCTCATCCTGAAAAGACTCATCATCCTCGGCCTCAATGACCGGTGGAGCGACACGCGCTCGCCTCCTCAGACTGAAAAGACAAACGAAAAGATTTAGACAAAACAGACAATGGAGGAATAACGTTGAAAACTACAGCAAAGAATACTCATCAAGACATACTCGAACATAATACACTGTAGTAGTTCAACAGAAAACATAACTTAAAAACTAGGGCCACAACTCACAAAACTAAGCCCTGGCATAGAACTCCGCTCTGATACCAACTTTGTCATGACCCAAAACAGGGGCCATGACCGGCGCTAGGGAACGGGAATTCTTTCGAATCCGGAACCCGTAGCAAGCCTAAAAATAAAATAAATCATGCAATAATAACAATAATCATATAATATGCAGCGGAAATAAAAATCATAAATATAATAATAACATTTCCATCACTGGATTTGAATCAATCCTCATCACATAAATTTATAATCTTTAATACAAATCCAGTTTTGATATAATACATCTCTTTAAATAAAATAAATGAAATCCCACATTTTAATTCACAACTACTGCAGTGTCTAGATAAAATAAATAAGACTCAAGTAAGCAGTTTACACAAAGAAGTCGGGGCGAAAGAAATCCGGCGTATTGACCTGCTACTGAGGTCTGAAGAAGTTAACTCTCCTGAAAAATAGTCAACGGAGGGGAGTCAGACCTCACTGAGTGAATTACTATAATATATATACATGCATACTAAATGATAATGCATACAGTCAACAATATATATCTATTATATATATACAGGCAATTACACACAGATGCAATAAAAATCATTTCTATATTTTATCTGAAAATCATCTTTTATGAAGGATCACATAGAACCCTAGAATATCGTAACCTCGAAAATAGTGTTAGACAACACTCTAGCCATACAGGCTCACTGAATCCAAATATATCCATTTAATCCATTTAGACAGTAGACCGGCCCCGAGACACTAAGTCAACCGAGCTCCAGTAGTCTGACTGCTAGTGTGATTGGCCCCGAGACACTTGGTCAACCGAGCTCCAGCAATCACACCCACAGACCACATCTCACACATATCAATAATCACATCAAATCAATATCCACAAATAAGTTAGTATTATAGCCTAAATACTATAGGCGTACCGGTACGTACTCGGTCCTAGTGCTGCCCACTAGGTAGCACGTTCTATTGATATCCTTCATTAATAAATATAAAACATTCATTCACAAAAATAAATGATGCATAAAGTTCAATAAAATATCAATATAACCATATATATACTGAAAATATACCAAAAATAAACCAGGTATAATTTGAGTATATATATGTCGAATAAATCCAATCAAATCATAAATTAAATTAAAAATATATTTAAAAACATTTTAAATATATTTTATTAATAAAACATGTATATAATTTATTATATACCAAGAATAAACCAAAAATATACTTAAATACAAATCACATTATTTATGCATTTTAATCAAAATAAAACATATATTTCTAAATCATGCATCCTAAGCATATATACATAGTATAGTAACTCACCTAGTGCGCTCCACGAGACGGGTCTGACGGGCCTGGTCCACTAGCCCTCGGTCTCGGCGCAACTAAACAAGAAATAAATAATCGACATCAGAATAACCCTAACAGAAATCCTACAATTCGATCTAGAGTATTTAAATACGAAAACAGAATTAGGGTTCGACTGGACATCACGTTTTACGAGAATTCTACCAAAAATCCGACAGAACCTCCCCTGTAAAACAAACATCTCTCTACTCAAAAGAGTAGAGCCGACCCTACAAAGAAACACACTTTGAAAAACTACACAAGGCACAATCAAAATCCCACGATCAGACTCTAAACTACAGTCCACCGACCGGGGTCCACAAACACAGAATAATTCCAAAAATACCAAAAATATCCTTGCAACATAGAAATTCATTTTATAAATAGAAATTACATAATTAACCTTAAAACACAATAAAAACCAATAAAAACTCATTTTATTAGAAAACCATGTATTATATATATAATTGAAAATAATTCACGAAAAATAGTTTTAATTAGTTAAAAATACTAAATAATTTATAGAAATCATTTTTATACCTTAATTAACTATTAAAACCAATTAAATTACATTTTTAGCCAATTTAGGGTAAATTTACCAAAATACCCCTATATATATAAATATACTTAAATTACTTCAAAAATTCACCAAAAATCATACAATTATCCAAAATTAATTTTCTCAACATATTTATCAATAATATCAATAATTAAACCCAATTATCCAATTAAATTCAAATAAAAACACATTTAACCTAATTTTCCCAAAATTACATAAACTTAAATAATTCAAAACAAATACTTAGAAATTCATAAAAATTCCAAGTAAATTCCTATAATTCATTTCAACACCTAATTTAATCATAAACCCCAATTTCATAATTTAAATAATTAATTTCCGAAAATTAGAAAATAATATTAAAATATTTAAAAATACCCAAAAATCCAAAAAATCTCCAAAAATTCCAAAAAAATTCATACATGTATATTAAGCTACTAGGATCAACATTTGTGAAGGGAGTTTTCATGAATCAATCAATTCGAAGCTCAAAAAAATCAAAAACCCTAATAGGCCGAAATTGAAAATTCGAAACCTAAGCAATTCTAGACCATTTAAGCTCAAACCAAAGCCAGAATCACACTCACCGGAGCTCAAGGAGAAGAAAGAGACTGGCGGTGTCGAAAACGGTGGTCGGAATCGGCGTGATTGATGGTAGCTCGACTTTCGGCTTCTCCGGCCAAAAATGGCTTCCAGGCGTCGGAAATGGCTGCTGCAGGCGGCGAGGAAGGCTGGGGAAGGTGGTGGCACACCGGACGGCACTCTCATGGCAAGGGAACAACACGTCAGTGACCGGACGGCGGTGAGGGTGAAGATCGGGGAAGAAGAAGCTCACGGGGGCAAAATGGTAATTTTTCAAAAGTTTTGATTTTTGATGTATAATGTGTATATATATATACTTTATACTATATATTAAAATAATATTAAATCACACACATTAAATATACACCACACACATAAAAATTAATATTTTAATAATTTATACTAAATAAAAATAATTAAATAACAATAAAACTAATAAATAATTAATAAAATATTAGGGTAATATTAAACCCTAATTAAATAAATATCGCACACATACACGGTGTTTAATATTTTAAAAATACGTATGAGTTCATGCAAGTCCGAAAATATATTTAAAATAATTAATAATAAATTATTTACGTGAAAATTTCCCCGAAAATGAAAGTCCCGGGAAAATTTTACGTAAAACACTGAAAATAAAACACAGTATTTAAAATAGGTTTTAAATACATATCAACTCGTAAAAATATCGTATATATATTCAAAATTTATTAACACTGCATATCCCGGTACAATGTAAAAATATTTTTAAAAACACGGGATATTACATCTCCTATCAGAAGATCATTCTATGGTGATATGCCATGATGACATGCTATGATGAATGTCATGATGAGATGATATAATGAAATGTTATGATGAAATGCTAAAATGAAATGTCGTGATGAAATGTTGTAATGAGATGCTACGTGATATGATGAAATGTTGTAATGATATCAGGTCTTATCCTCTAAGGTTCACGTAACCCTCAGATCAATCAGTCTTCTTCAGTACTTGGAAGTTGTTCTAACAAACATATGTTCACACAATTTTCCCATTCTTCTAAGTTATGCAGGTCATAGGAGTTGCAATTCTAGAGAATTCTATTCAGATTTCCTATGATACCCAGTTAAACCTAGAAAATTACAGATCTCAATGGATTCAGTCAGTTTGGGCTGCTCAGATGCTGCTTCGATCTTTTATGGATCAACTCGAATTCTATCTTTAAATGCCACAATTCTAAGAAAAACAACACTCTCCACCCAATGATCACACTTCCTAAATTTAGTATAAAGCTGACATTCTCTTAGTGTCTGTAGTATAGTCCTCAAGTGATATACGTGCCCTTTCATTCACTTCGAATACACTAGTATATTGTCACGACCCAAAACAGGGGCCATGACCGGCGCTAGGGAACGGGAATTCTTTCGAATCCGGAACCCGTAGCAAGCCTAAAAATAAAATAAAACATGCAATAACAATAACAGTATTATATACATCGGAAATAAAAATCATAAATATCACAATAGTATATACACCAACTGGATTTAAGTTAAATCTCATCTCATAGATATATAAATCTTTTGATACAAACCCAGTTTCAATATAATACATCTCTTTAAATAAAATACATGAAATCCCACATTTAATTTACAACTACTGCAGTGTCTAGATTATAAAAACAAGACTCAAGTAGATAATTTACACAAAGAAGCCGGGGCGGAAGAAATCTGGCGTACAGGCCTGCTACTGAGGTCTGAAGATGTTGACTCTCCTGAAAAATAGTCAACGGAGGGGAGTCAGACCTCACTGAGTGAATTACTATAATATATATACATGCATACTAAATGATAATGCATACAGTCAACAGTATATAACTAATATATATATACAGGCAATTACACATAGATGCAATAAAAATCATTTTTATATATTTTATCTGAAAATCATCTTTTATGAAGGATCACATAGAACCCTAGAATATCGCAACCTCAAAAATAGTGTTAGACAACACTCTAGCCATACAGGCTCACTTATTCCAAATATATCCACTTAATCCATTCGGACAGTAGACTGGCCCCGAGACACTTGGTCAATCGAGCTCCAGCAATCACACCCACAAACCACATCTCACACATATCAATAATCACATCAAATCAATATCCACAAATGGTTAGTAATATAGCCTAAATACTATAGGCGTACCGGTACGTACTCGGTCCTAGTGTTGCCCACTAGGTAGCACGTTCTATTGATATCCTTCATTAATAATATAAATCATTCATCCACAAAAATAAATGATGCATGAAGTTCAATAAAATAATAACATAAACCATATATATACCGGAAATATACCAAAAGTAAACCAGGTATATTTCAAGTATATATATGTCAAATGAATTCAATCAAATTATAACTTAAGCTAGAAATATATTTAAAAACATTTTAAATATATTTTATTTACAAAACATGCATATAATTTAATATATACCAAAAATAAACAAAAAATATACTTAATATAAACTTAAGAAATAATCAAATTATTTATGCATATTTAATCAACATAAAACATGCATTTCTAAATCATGCATCCTAAGCATATATAGTATAGTATAGTAACTCACCTAGTGCGCTCCACGAGACGGGTCCGACGGGCCTGGTCCACTAGCCCTCTGTCTCGGCGCAACTAAATAAGAAATAAATAATCGACATCAGAATAACCCTAACAGAAATCCTAGAATTCGATCTAGAGTATTAAATATAGAATCAGAAATTAGGGTTCGACCGGATATCACGTTTTACGAGAATTCTACCGAAAATTCGACAGAACCTCCCCTGTAAAATGGATATCTTTCTACTCAAAAGAGTAGAGCCGACCCTGCAAAGAAACACACTTCGAAATATAAGCTCAACACAAATCCACAACCCCTCGATCGGACTCCAGACTTACAATCTACCGACCGGGGTCCACAAACACAGAACAATTCTGAAAATACCAAGAATATCCTTATAGCATAGAACTACATTTTTATAAGTAGAAATTACATAATTAACCTTAAAACACTGTAAAAACCGAATAAAACTCATTTTATTTGAAAAACCATATATTATATATATAATTGAAAATAATTTACGAAAAATAGTTTTAATTAGTTAAAAATACCAAATAATTTATAGAAATCATTTTTATACCTTAAATAACTATTAAAACCAATTAAATTACATTTTTAGCCAATTTAGGGTAAAATTACCAAAATACCCCTATATATATAAATATACTAAAATTACTTCAAAAATTCACCAAAAATTATACAATTATCCAAAATTAATTTTCTCAACATATTTATCAATAATATCAATAATTAAACTCAATTATCCAATTAATTTCAATTAAAAATATAATTGACCCTAATTTCCCAAATTACATAAACTCAAATAATTCAAAATAAATACTTAGAAATTCATAAAAATTCCAAATAAATTCTTATAATTCATTTAAACACCTAATTTAACTATAAACCCCAAATTCACAATTTAAATAATTAATTTCCCAAAATTAGAAAATAATATTAAAATATTCAAAAATACCCAAAAATCCAAAAAATCTCCAAAAATTCACACATGTAGATTAAGCTACTAGGATCAACATTTGTGAAGGGATTTTTCATGAATCAATCAATTTGAAGCTCAAAAAAATCAAAAACCCTAATGTGATCGAATCCAAAAATTTGATACCTAAGCAATTCTAGACCATTTAAGCTCAAACCAAAGCTAGAATCACACTCACCGGAGCTGAAGGAGAAGAAAGAGACCGGCGGTGTCGAAAATGGTGGCTGGAATCGTCGTCGACGGGGAGGAGAAGAAGTTTCGGCCAAAGGAAGAAAAAGGAGTTGCCGGCGCCGGAGAAGGAGGCTGCTGGCGGTGGGGGACGGCTGGGAACGACGGTGGCAAGCCGGGAGGCACACCGATGGTAGGTGATCGGCGTGACAGACGGTGGTAAGGGGTGGTGGTCGGGCGCGGGAGAAGGAAGAAGAAGAAGAAAAAGAAAAAGAAAAAGAAAGAAAAGAAAAAGAAAAGGAAAAGAAAAGAAAAAGAAAAAGAAAAAAAAAGAAAAAGAAAAAAAATAAAAATAATAAAATAATAAAATAATAATAAAATAATTTTAATAATTTAATAATAAATAAAATAATTAAATAGCAATAAATAAATAAGCAAATAATAAAATATTAGGGTAATATATATTAAACCCTAATTAAATAAATATTCACACACATAGTCTTTATTTAGTAATTTAAAAATACGCATGAGTTCATGCAAGTCCGAAAATATATTTAAAATAATTAATAATAAATTATTTACGTGAAAATTTCCCCGAAAATGCAAGTCCCGGGAAAATTTTACGTAAAGCACTATGAATAAAACATAATAATTAAAATAGGTTTTAAATACATATCAACTCGTGAAAATATCGTAATATATATACAAAAATTATTGACACTGCATATCCCGGTACAGTGTAAAAATATTTAAAATTATGGGATATTACATATATCATTAATGAAGACTACTACAAACTGATCCACAACTAATGATAACCCGACTTCAAATCATTTTTAGAAAAGAACTGTGCACCATGTAGCTGATCAGACAGGTCATCTATCCTCAAAAGAGGATACTTTTCCTTCATTGTTACCCTGTTCATCTCTCTGCAGTCAATGCATAGTCTCAGGGTATCATCCTTCTTCCTTATAATAGGACTAGTGCACCCCAAAGAGAAACATAAGGTCTGACAAAACCTTGGTCATACAGCTCTCGCAATTGCTCCTACAGCTCTGCAAGAGTCATTATGTAGGGCTACGTTGAAATAGAAGTTATATCAGGAACCACATCGATACAGATTTCAATGTCTGTAAGGTGGTAAACCTGGTAACTCACAGGCAATTAATACATCTAAAAGAGACAACTTCTCCACTGAAGTATACTCAACTAGAGCCAGATATTCCTGACAACCTTTTCACATCTCATCAAGATTAATTACACCCAAAAGATTGAATTCACAATAACTCTCTGAATCTCAATTCTCAATTCAGATGCCAATATATCAAACTTAATCTTGTAACACACAATTCTACCAGTCTTCTCTTACTCTGAGCAGTAACAGCCACAGTTAATTATCTCTCCTTGAAGGTGGATGGAAGCATCTTAGAAATCCCCCTTTAACTCAAATTATGCGTTGCAGTCAAAACTAACAGCTTGCCATAAAGAGTACAAGAGTGTTTTGTCTTTATTAGACATTTTCCCATTCCTTCATCAAGCATAATCAAATAACTGTCAAACTTGGCTAAATGCTATCAAGCTCTTATTAATCTCGGTTATCGTAGTCACAATTGCTGCACGTTCAAGTCCAAAAGGAATGCTTGTACTGGTTACAATGACTACTTTAACCCTTGAGTTATAGTTGCATCTAACCTACCCCTATACTAGATAGGTGTAGTAGGGCAGAAACTGTAACCACAACCTCAACTTGAAAAGACTGATTACCAATATTGTCTCGACAGAAGAAACAATTCACATTCATCACGCTGAAAAGATATGGAAATCAACAAAATTTAGAATATAAAATATACGCAGAATTGACATGTCTCAAGTTCTCAGTTGAAAAAGAAATTACATCTGCTAAACGATCAAAGGTATCAGCACTGCATCATGCGAAACTCCTATTGCAGAAGCAACATCATTGCAATGCTAAGCCACCAGCTCCTCATTCAGTTATTCCCGCTGTCAACAGCTATCATTAGGCCTTCTAAATCCATCTCTACCCCTACGCCTATAGGATGCATAAGGGTAGAACCTCGTGCTCAGAAGATCAACTATCACCGATCTCATCGATTGATGGAGCGACTCATGCTTAAGGCAATCATCAAGGAGCAAAAATAAACAAATAGTTCAAACAATCACAAACATCAACAGACACCCTAATGGTTATGCAAAATTCCTAATGCAAGGAAGACTTTTCAAAGACATGACCGAACCTAATTCACTGCAGTAGTTTAACAAAAAACACAACTTTGAAAACTAGGGCCACAACTCAAACAACTAAGCCCTGACACAGAACTCTGCTCTGATACCAACTTTGTCACGACCCAAACTAGGAGTCATGACCGGTGCTAGGGAATGGGAATTCTTTCGAATCCGGAACCCGTAGCAAGCCTAAGAAAATAAAATCATACAATAAATAAATAAAAAGTATGATATAATTAAATTTTTTTTCGAATCAATATATAAAATAAATACTCCAAATCCTTTCATAAATGTATACATATCGTAATAATCAAATACAAATTTTTTAGAGTATACAATATCAAAATAATATAATACTCTTCTGATATAATAACACTACTACTGCAGTTTCTAGAATACAAATCAGAGTTCAGAATATACATTTGCATAAAATAGCCGGGACTGAAGAACACCGGCAAGGAACTCTATAACTAAAGTCTGACGATATGGGATCTCCTGAAAAAAATAATAATTGAGGGGGGTCAGACCTTATTGAGTGAATTATTATACTATATATACATGCAAACTAAACCATAACAATCAGGCATTCTTATATATATATATATATATATATATATATATATATATATATATATATATATATATATATATATATATATATATATATATATATATATATATATATATAGACACACATTTCACACGAATGCCAAACTCTGCCTTTATAAATATATTAAATATAGAAAACGTATGTTTTAATTCATGAAATATCCATAGAACCCTAATAATAGCAACCTCAAACAATCCTATCATCACTCTAGCCATATAGGCTTAGTTGATCCCAAATAGAACACTTATTCCAATCTGGACAACAGACTGGCCCCGAGACACTAAGTCAACCGAGCTCCAGCAGTCTGACTGTCAGTGTGATTGGCCCTGAGACACTTAGTCAATCGAGCTCTAGCAATCACACTATCTATCACCTCACATCTCAATCAACCCAATAGATTCATTCCACTAACACTAAGTCGACCGAGCTCCAGCAATCTGGCTGTCAGTGTGATTGGCCCCGTAATCACACTATCTAACATACCATTAATCTTAGTCAAATCAATTGAATCAATTATAATCACCCAAAATTAACTCTCACTCAATCCTTATCTATCGTACCGGTATGTACACGGTCCTAGTGCTGCCCACTAGGAAGCACGTTCTATTGATATCCTTCACTTAGAATAAATCATTCATTCAGAAAATAATTAATGTAGAACAATATTCATAATAGTAAAACCAACCATATATATATATATACCAAAAATATACCTAAAATATACCCAGTATATTTCAGGTATATATATATATATATGTGTGTGTGTCAAATAAAATATGAAATAAATTAAAGATAAATCATTAATATTGTTAAAAAGAACTTAAATGAGTAACAATAATATAACATGCATTTTCTTAAAAATATACTTAAATATACAAAAGATATACCCTAAGTACACAAATCATTTAATAAAACATTTATGTATAAATATTCATTTAAATATGTGTTTGTGCTTAACATATATTCACAAATATACTAAAAATAAACCTAATTATCTAGCATGCATATATCAAAAATAAACCCTAAATATACCACTAATGTGCTAGGTTTAATTTAATAATAAAACATTTATTTATTTGGAAATAAATAAAAAATATACCAAAAACAAACTTAAAAATAATTTAAGTGTAGGTTTATAATTAACATGCAATTATTTAAGAATAAACCTAAAATCTATTGAAACTATATCTAAAGTATACTAATCTTTTAATAAAATAATTATGTTTAAGTGTACATTTTAAAACATGTGTATATTACTCAAATGTATTAAACCTAAACCTAATTGTTTATTGTGCATATATCAAACTAACATGCATAATTATTTAATATGCATATATATAAAAATGCAACCCTAGATATACCAAAAATATTATCATTTAAATCCCTTTTAAAACATACAATGAAAATGAAAAATTCTAAATAATGCACCCTATATGCAGTGCATATATATATAGTATAATAACTCATATGTTAGCGCTCCACGAGACAAACTCGGCTGACCTGATCCGTTAGGCCTCGGTCTCAGCGCAGCTAGACAAACAAATGACAACATGAAATCAGAATAAAGTTAACGAAAATTCTAAAGACTCGATATAGAATTTTAGACACAGAATTAGAATAGGAATTTGATCGGACATCACGTTTTATGAGAATTCTACCGAAAATCAGACAGAACCTCCCCTGTAAAATGGATATCTCTCTACTCAAAGAGTAGAGCCGGTCCTACAAAAAAATACACTTCGGAATAAACACAGAATTATAACCAAAATCCCTCTGTTGGACTCCAAACTACAATTCGCCAACCGAGGTTCACAATTCATAGAATAATTATAAAATACTGAAAATGCCCTTATATAATAAAAATAGATTTTATAAATCCAAATTACGTAATTAACCCTAAAACATACTAAAAATCAATAAAAACCCATTTATTTAGAAAAATAGTATATTATAAATAATTTGAAAATAATTTACGAAAAATAGTTTTAATTAGTTGAAAATACTAAAAATTTGTAGAAATCATTTTTATACCCTAAGTAACTATTAAAATCAATTTAATTACATTTTTAGTCAATTTAGTGTAAAATTACCAAAATACCCCTATACATATAAATTTACTAAAATAAATCCAAAAATTCACAAAAAATAATATAATTACTCAAAATTAATTTTCTTAATATATATTTCCATAATATAAATAAATATACTCAATTTACCAATTTATTTCAATTAAACACATAATTAACCCTATTTTTCAAAATTACATAAACTTAATAAATTCCAAATAAATACATAAAAAATTCACAAAAATTAAAAATAAATTTCTATAATTCATTTCAACTCCTATAATCACCATAAAACACAATTTCATAATTTAATTAATTAATTTTCGAAAATTAGAAAATAATAATAAAATAATCAAAAATTCACAAAAATTAAAATAAATTCCAAAAATTCTAAAAAAATTACAACATGTAGATTAAGCTTCCAGGAACAAATTTTGTGAAGGAATTTGTCATGAATAAATCAAATTGAAGCTAAAAAAATTCAAAACCCAAAATGGCTGATTTTAAGAAATTAAAACCTAAGCAATTCTGGACCAAATCAAGTGAATAAAAGCTTGGAATCATACTCACCAGAGCTCAAGGAGAAGATAGATACTGACGGCATCAAATTTGATCACCGGAAAGTGCTTGATCGGAGTTAAATCGATTTTTGGCTTCTTGATGAAAATCCGGCCAAACAATGCCGGAAAAGAGTGTTTCAGGTAGTGGAAATGGCTGGAGGTGGAGGAGGAAGGCTGAGGGGCATA
Organism: Mallotus nudiflorus; assembly: GCA_947683625.1. Classification (NCBI taxonomy): domain Eukaryota; kingdom Viridiplantae; phylum Streptophyta; class Magnoliopsida; order Malpighiales; family Euphorbiaceae; genus Mallotus; species Mallotus nudiflorus. Next base: position 175,891 of record CANTUR010000110.1, on the reverse strand, counting down.
GTGACAGCAAGAAAACCAACTTGAAAGTGGCTGGAAATGGTGGAAATGGCGTTGGGAAGAAGAAGATGTAGGGAGGGGCAAAACTGTAATTTCTGTAAACTTTTGTTTTTTGATTAAAATTTGTGTATATAGGTATATATATATATGTCCACCTTATATTATAGTAATATATATATTCCCACACACAAATAATACTCACCACACAAATATTTTAATATATTTAATAATTTATACACTTAAAATTAATTAATTAATTCAAAAATTAAATAATAAAATTAAAGAAATTAATTAAGCTCTAATTAATTTAAATAAATACACATATATAAAATTTATTTTAGCACTTTAAAAATATATATGAGTTCATGCAAATTCATAAAACTATTTAAAATAAATAGTATTAAATTATTTACGTGTCAATTTCCCCGAAAATACAATTCCCGGGAAAATTTTACGTAAAGTACTTAAAATAATGTAAAATAATTAAAATTAGCTTTAAACAAATAACTCTTAAAAATGTCATAAATATACACAAAAATTATTAACACTGCATATCCCGATGCAATATACAAAATATTTAAAAATTTGGGATATTACACCGAGATACTAAGTCAACCGAGCTGCAACAGTCTGACTGTCAGTGTGATTGGCCCCGAGACACTTGGTCAACCGAGTTCCAGTAATCACACTCTCAAATCATATCACACATCAAATCAATCAATCCAATCAATATCCACAAACAAGTTAGTAATATAGCCTAAATGTTATCGGCGTACCGGTACGTAATCGGTCCTAGTGCTGCCCACTAGGTAGCACGTTCTATTGATATCCTTCATTAATATATAAAACATAAATTCATAAATAAATGATGCATGAATTTCAATAAAATAGCAACATAAACCATATATATACTAGAAATATACCAAAAGTAAAATCAGGTATATTTCGAGTATATATACGTTAAATAAATCCAATTAAATTACAAAATAAACTAAAATATACCATGAATATATATAAAAATATTTTAAGAATAATTTATTAATAAAACATGCATATAGTTGAAAATATACCAAAATATACTGAAAATATACCAAAAGTAAATCTAAGTAATAAATAAATCGTTTATGCATATTTTACTAAAATAAATCATACATTTCTAAAATCATACGTCCTAGAACATATATATATAAAATAACAATTCAGTGTTTATTGCACTCCACGAGACTAGTCCGACAGGCCTGGTCCACTAGGCCTCGGTCTCGGCGTAACTAAACAAACAAGTGATAACATAAGATCAGAATAAATCTAACGGAAGTTCTAAAGGCTTGATTTAGAATACTAGACACAGAATTAAAATCAGAATTCGATCGGGCATCACATTTTACGAGAATTCTATTGAAAATCCGGCAGAACCTCCCTTGTAAAATGGACATCTCTCTACTCAAAGAGTAGAGCCAGTCCTGCAAAGAAACACACTTCGAGAATAACACAAAACACAACCACAATCCCTCGGTCGGACTTCAAACTACAATTTACTGACCGAGGTTCTCAATTCACAGATCAATTACAAAATATCGAAAATTCCCTTTTATAATAGAAATACATTTTATAAATCCAAATTACATATTTAACCCTAAAACACATTAAAAACCGATAAAAACTCATTTATTTAGAAAAATCGTATATTATATATATAATTTGAAAATAATTTACGAAAAATAGTTATAATTAGTTAAAAATACTAAATAATTTGTAGAAATCATTTTTATACCTTAAATAACTATTAAAACCAATTTAATTACATTTTTAACCAATTTAGTGTCAAATTACCAAATTACCCCTATATATATAAATTCACTAAAATTAATAAAAAATTCACTAAAAATAATATAATTACTCAAAATTAATTTTCTCAAAATATAATTAAATAATATCAATAAATATATTCAATTAACCAATTAATTTCAATTAAACACATAGTTAACCTAATTTTCCAAAATTACATAAACTTAATAAATTCCAAAATAAATACATAAAATTCACAAAAATTACAAATAAATTTATAAAATTCATTTCAACACCTATAAACACCATAAAACACAATTTCATAATTTAATTAATTAATTAATTAATTTTCAAAAATTAGAAAATATTAATAAAATAATAAAAAATTCCCAAAAATCAAAATATATTCCAAAAATCCTAAAAAAAAATTCCAGAATGAAGATTGAGCTACAAGGATCAAAGTTTGTGAAGGGAGTTTGCTTGAATTAATCAAATTGAAGCTCAAAAAAATTGGAAACCCTAATAGGTCGAAAATGGAAAATCAAAACCTAGGGAAATCTAAACCATTTTAAGTGAAACAAAGCTTGGAATCACACTCACTGGAGCTCAAGGAGAAGATAGAGACCGGTGGCATCGAGTTTGGTGGTTGGAATTGTTATGGTCGGAGGTGAAGATGATTTCGACTTCTTTTGGCTTTTCTGGCCAAAACACATTGGAATAAGGAGCTTCAGACGTCGGGAAAGGCTGGAGGTGGAGGAGGAAGGCTGAGAGGCACACCGATGGCAAGAAAATTAGCTTGAAACGACCGAAAATGGTGGAAGGGCGATCGGGAGGGAAGAGGGTGAAGGCGATGGCAAAATCGTAATTTTGGCAAACTTTTTGATTTTGATAAATAATAATGTATATATATATATATATATATATATATATATATATATATATCCACACTTTATATTATAATAATATATATATTCCCACACACAAATAATACTCACCACACATATATTTTAATAATTTATACATTTATAATTAATTAATTAGTATTAAAACTAAATAATAAAAATTAAGTTAATTAATTAAACCCTAATTTAATTTAAATAAATACACATATATACATTTTATTTAGCATTTTAAAATTATATATGAGTTCATGCAAATTCGTAAAACTAGTCAAAATAATTAATATTAAATTATTTACGTGTTAATTTTCCCAAAAATACAATTCCTGGGAAAATTTTACGTAAATATCTTAAAATAATATAAAAAAATTAAAATTAGCTTTAAATAGATAACAAACTCATAAAATATCATAAATATATATACAAAATTATCAACACTGCATATCCCGATGCAGTTTAAAATTATTTAAAAACTTGGGATATTACACTCCTTATATAGAGGGCGAAGGCCTTGTAAGCATGTGAAGAACAAGACATGTGGGGTAGAGAGGAGAGTGAATTCCAAAAGGAATCAGGGTCATATGCTTTACTGCCTACCAATTATCTTTCACAATCACCACCATGTGACTTGAAGTAATTATTGATTATTTTGTCTTGATAGTGGAAAGTGGATCCGCATCCTTGAGGGGGAACAGATAGAAGTGGGATGGCAGTTGAAGGTGTGGAGCCGAGTATTTGATATAGTAGTTGAATTTTCCTGAAGGCTGTCCGAGAAGGTCCCATTTAGGAGAAGAATAAGTTCCTGCTAAAAGGAAAAAATATTAAAATACTTTTTTTTATACCCTAACTTTTGCATGGGCTGCCTTATACAAGGTTTTCAACCCATCGGGCTTATAATTACAACTATAGATAAATACTTACAAAGAAAATATTTACAAATAAAGAGGTCCTATAAGCTTTGGGCTATGGGCCTTTGAGTTTAATAGGAGAGAGAATCCTAAAACAATCATCCTTATTGTCATTACCTAAATCAACTAAAGGTTATGAGTTTTCGGAGCTGTTGTATAGGGCTGTAGAGGAAGAGGCTTCGGACTGAAGGAGTTACTGCATAACCTTGAAATATTCTTCTTTAGTTTTGGCAGCTATAAGGAGGGCACTAGCATGGGACTTTTGAGCTAGAAAGGAAGTTTGTGCCAAGTCTTGAGATCCATAAGGTCCAAGGAAACCTTATTGTTGGAGCTAAGAGGAGACATTAAATTAGGAGATCTTATCTATTTTATTATAAGAGTTCTACCATTTGACCTTGAATCTTATCTGGAGTATATATATATTTAGAAGAAAAATTGAAAATTAAAGGAAAAATAAAATGTGATTTAGGGAAGAATATATATTATAATAATAGTAAGAAAAAGAAATATAATAAAAACAAGATCAATCACACAAACACAAATGATTTTAAGGAGTTCAAATTATAAAATGTTGTTTTTAATGGCTCATATCAAACTTTATGAAGAATGTTATTCTAGGCTCAACATTAACCTTTTTCACCAAGTGTTTCAAGGCTTACACTTAACTTATTCCTAAATATTTTCAGGACTCACATTTAAATGTTCCCAATTGTATTTTTAAAACTCACTCACAACCTTTTAAAATAAGCATTTTTCACAGGAGCTTCACATTAATCCAACAATTTAACAGTTACTCAGCTTTTACGATTCTAACTCCAAGATTGAGTAGAATAGGAAACCTATTTCTACCACTTCCCAACTCTCTTAAAGAGTTTGGTTATAAGAGTTGAATACAAAAGAAAATGATAGAACAAAATTTTCAAAACAATAAATTTGTAATGACCCATGTTTTTAATTTATTTTATTTTAAAATGAGATATGCAGTATTGATAAATTTGAAAGTTATATTTATTTATTTTGGTATTTTGTGAATAATAATAATTTTTTACATTTAATTATAATTTTCTACTTAAATTTTTATATTGAAGTTTATTATTTTGGATAATATTATTTTAATAAGATTTAATTTAGTGCAATATTATTTTAATATTATTTTTTTAATAAATTATATTATTGTATTGTATTTTATGTGTTACTATATATATATATGCACATATTATATTAGGGTTTATTATTTATGTGTGTGTTATATATACATATATGTGTGGTGTGAATTTAGTGTAACATTATATTATATTATAAAATAAAGTTTTATTAAATTATATAACATAATATTATATACATATAATGTACATACATTAACAAAATGCAGAGTCTTCTTTCTCCTTCCCTTGCGCGCGACCCGTACCACAACTACCACTGTGCCTCTCGTCGCACTTCACCGAACTGCCACCATCCACCGTCATCTTCTCCATCTCCCTATCGCCTTCCTGCAGTCACCTGCACGTCGACCGTCGTTGGAGAAGCAAAAAATGATAGCAGCAGTAGATTGAACTCTTTGGCATTCCAAGCTTTTTCGGCCACCATTCTTCGCATTTTTAGTGTCCTTGAGCTCCTCAAGCTCCGGTGAACTCAATCCAAGTTTCGGTTTGAGCTCTAATCCCTCCATTTTTATTGTTTCTTGAATTTTTGGTTTTAAACATTAGGGTTTCACAATTTTTTTTAGGTTGATTTCGTTTGACCTAGTTAATCTTCCTTAACAATATTGTTCCTAAAATCTCAATCTACATCTCTATATTTTTGTTTCGATTTTTAGAATTTATTTTAATTTTTGTGAATTTTTAAATATTTTATTATTATTTTATTAATTTTCGTAAATTAATTATATAAATTATGAAATAATGATTTTTGGTGTTATTAGTAGTTATTATTAATTTTAGAGTTGAGTTTATAATTTTTGTGACTTTTGTGTAATTTTTATAATTATTTTTAGTTTATGTTAATTTTGAAAATAAAGGTTAAATATATATTTTGTCAGAAATAATTGGTTAATTATATGTTTTTGTTGATATTATGGAGATATATGTTGAGAAAATAATTTTTATGTATTTATATAATTTTTATTGAATTTTTGAGTATTATTAGTATTTATGTGTATTTTTAAATATTAGGGTTAATTTGGTAATTTAGTGATAATTTTAGTTAAACACTATGTTTAATTGGTTTTAATATTATTTGAGATATAAAAATGATTTTTACAAATTATTTACTAATTTTAACTAATTAATACTAATTTTTGAAAATTATTTTCAAATAATATATTATATACTATTTTGTAATAAAATGGATTTTTAGTAATTTTTAATATGTAATTGGACTAATTAAATTATTTGGATTTATAAAATGAATTTTTAATAATATTTGTGTAATTATTGAAAAAGTAGATTTTTAATAATATTATATTATTATTTAGGGTTTTTAAGTAATTATTGGAAAAATAATTATTTTTGGTGTTTTAATGTTAAATATTCTATATTTTGATATTTAGAGGGAATTTATGGTATTTATTGATTTTTAATATATTTTATTGTATTATTGAATTTTTGGTATATTATGGACCTCGGTTGGGGAATTTTTGTAGTTCGGGATCCCAACCGAGGGTTGTTTGAATTCTGGAATTAAAAGTGTATTTTTCTTGCAGAACCAGCTCTATTTTTTAGTAGAGAGAAATCCATTTTACAGAGGATTTTCTGCCGAATTTTTGGTAGAATTCTCGTAAAATGTGACATCAAGTCTAATTCTATTTTTGTGTCTGTCTGTGTTTAGTAATTCCAAATCGAGTCTCTAGAAGTCTAAGTTAGATTAATTTTGACTTCGTGATCATTTTTATTGTTTAGTTGTGCCAAGACCGAGGCCTAGCGGACCAGGCCCGTCGAACCAGTCTCGTGGAGCGCATCCCTGTGAGTTATTATTTTATATATACATCGCACTTAGGTTACATGTTTTAGAAAATACATGTCTTAAATTTATAATTATTCATAATTGTTTTATTAAATGATTAGTATACCTTAAGTATATTTTTTAGTATATTTTAGATATATTATAAATAAATGCATGTTATTTTAAATGATTTTTACTTAGCATATTCTTAGTATATTAATGGTTTATTTTTGGTATATTTTATGATTGATTTGAATTTATTTGATATATATATATATATATATATATATATATATATATATATATATATATATATATATATATATATATATATATATATATATATATATATATATACCTGAAAGATACTTAGTTTATTTTAGGTATATTTCTGGTATATATATGATTTATTTTGTCATTTTGAATGATATTATGCATTATTTATTTTCTTGTATGAATGATTTATTTTAAATGAAGGATATCGATAGAATGTGCTTCCTGGTGGGCAGCACTAGGATCGAGTATGTAATATCCCGTGTTTTTTTTAAATATTTTTACACTGTACCGGGATATACAGTGTCAATAATTTTTATGCATTATACGATATTTTTATGAGTTGATATGTATTTTAAACCTATTTTAATTATTGTCTATTATCTTCAGTATTTTACGTAAAATTTTCCCGGGACTTTCATTTTCGGGGAAATTTCCACGTAAACAATGTATTATTAATTATTTTAAAGGTATTTACGGACTTGCATGAACTCATACATATTTTTAAATTATTAAATAAAGCTTGTGTGCGTATATTTATTTAATTAGGGTTTATTATTACCCTAATATTTTATTATTTATTTATTATTATTTGATTATTTTATTTATTATTAAATTATTAAAATTTATTATTTTATTATTATTTATTTATTAATATTTAATTATTTTAATTTATTTTCTTTTTTTTCTTTTTTTTTCTTTTCCTTTTTCTTTCTTTTTCTTTTTCTTTCTCTTTCCTTTTTCTTTCTTTTTCTTTTTCTTCTTCTTCTTCTTTCTCTCCCGCGGGCGCCGACCACCACCATTTCCTCACCGCCGTTTCTCCCTCCTCCGGCCACCGTTTTCGACACCGCCGGTCTCTATCTTCTCCTTGAGCTCCGGTGAGTGTTATTCTAGCTTTGGTTTGAGCTAAAATGGTCTAGAATTGCTTAGGTTTCGATTTGAATATTTCGGCCTCTTTGGGTTTTCGATTTTTTTGAGCTTCGATTTGGATGATTCATGGAAACTTCCTTCACAAATGTTGTTCCTGGTAGCTTAATCTTCATGTATGAATTTTTACAGAATTTTTGGAGATTTTTTGGATTTTTGGGTATTTTTGAATATTTTAATATTATTTTCTAATTGTCGGAAATTAATTATTTAAATTATGAAATTGGAGTTTATGGTTAAATTAGGTGTTGAAATGAATTATAGGAATTTATTTGGAATTTTTATGAATTTCTAAGTATTTATTTTGAATTATTGAAGTTTATGTAATTTTGGAAAAATTAGGTTAAATGTGTTTTTAATGGAAATTAATTGGTTAATTGAGTTTAAATATTGATATTATTGATAAATATGTTGAGAAAATTAATTTTTAATAAGTGTATGATTTTTGGTGAATTTTTGAAGTAATTTAAGTATATTTATATATATATATAGGGGTATTTTGGTAATTTTACCCTAAATTGTCTAAAAATGTAATTTAATTGGTTTTAATAGTTATTTAAGGTATAAAAATGATTTCTACAAAATATTTGGTATTTTTAACTAATTAAAACTATTTTTCGTGAATTATTTTCAATTATATATATAATATACGGTTTTCTAATAAAATGAGTTTTAATCGGTTTTTACAGTGTTTCAAGGTTAAATATGTAATTTCTACCTATGAAAATGTATTTCTGTGATTTAAGGATATTTTTGTTATATCTGGAATTATTCTGTGTTTGTGGACCCCGGTCGACAGATTGTAGTCTGGAGTCCGACCGAGGGGTTGTGGATTTTGTTGAGCTTGTATTTCGAAGTGTATTTTCTTTGCAGGGTCGGCTCTACTCTTTTGAGTAGAGAGATGTCCGTTTTACAGGGGAGGTTCTGCCGGATTTTTGGTAGAATTCTCGTAAAACGTGATGTCCAGTCGAACCCTAATTTTTGATTCTGTGTTTAATACTCTAGATTGAATTCTAGGATTTCTATTAGGGTTACTCTGATATCGGTTATTTATTTCTTGTTTAGTTGCGCCGAGACCGAGGGCTAGTGGACCAGGCCCGTCGGACCTGTCTCGTGGAGCGCATTAGGTGAGTTACTATACTATATATATATGCTTAGGATGCATGATTTAGAAATGCATGTTTTATGTTAATTAAATATGCATAAATAAATTGATTATTTCTTAAGTTTATATTAAGTATATTTTCGATTTATTTTTGGTATATAATAAATTATATGCATGTTTTGTGAATAAAATATATTTAAAATGTTTTTAAATATATTTCCAACTTAAGTTATAATTTGATGGGATTCATTTGACATATATATACTTGAAATATACCTGGTTTACTTTTGGTATATTTCCGGTATATATATGGTTTATATTGTTATTTCATTTACATTCATGCATCATTTATTTTTGTGAATGAATGTTTTACATTATTAATGATGAAGGATATCAATAGAACGTGCTACCTAGTGGGCAGCACTAGGACCGAGTACGTACCGGTACGCCTATAGTATATAGGCTATATTACTAACTATTTATGGATATCGATTTGATTATGATTATTGATATATGTGAGATGTGGTTTGGGTGTGATTGCTGGAGCTCAGTTGACCAAGTGTCTCGGGGCCAATCACACTGGCAGTCAGACTGCTGGAGCTCGGTTGACTTAGTGTCTCGGGGCCAGTCTACTGTCCATATGGATTAAGTGGATATATTTGGAATCAGTGAGCCTGTATGGCTAGAGTGTTGTTTAACACTATTCTTCTGAGGTTGCGATATTCTAAGGTTCTATGTGATCCTTCATAAAAGTTGATTTTCAGACAAAATATATAAAATGATTTTTCTGCATCTGTATGAACTTGTCTGTATATATACATATTACTCATATACTGTTGACTGTATGCATTATCACTTAGAGTGTATGTATATGTATTATAGTAATTCACTCAGTGAGGTCTGACTCCCCTCCGTTGACTATTTTTCAGGAGAGTCAACTTCCTCAGACCTCAGTAGCAGGTCGATACGCCGGATTTCTTCCGCCCCGGCTTCTTTATGTAAATTATATACTTGAGTCTTATTTATTTTATCTAGACACTGCAGTAGTTGTGATTTTCAGTAGTTGTGATTTTCAGCAGTTGTGAATTAAAGTATTTGTTTTAAAGAGATGTATTATAGTAAAACTGGATTTGTATAAAGATTATACATTTATGAGATTATATATGCGATGTGATGAGTTTTGAATTAAATCCAGTTGATATGGATGATATTGTAATATTTATGATTTTTATTTTCCGCTGCATATTATATTTTTATGGTTATTATTGCATATTTATTTTATTTTTAGGCTTGCTACGGGTTCCGGATTCGAAAGAATTCCCGTTCCCTAGCGCCGGTCATGGCCCTTGTTTTGGGTCGTGACAAAGTTGGTATCAGAGCGAAGTTCGTTTCAGAGTGGAGTTCTGTGTCAGGGCTTAGTTATGTGAGTTGTGGCCCTAGTTTTAAAGTTGTGTTTTCTGTTGGACTACTGCAGTGTATTAGGTTCGAGTATGTCTTGATGAGTATTCCTTGCTGTAGTTTTCAGCGTTATTCCTCCGTTGTCTGTTTTGTCTGAATCTTTCCATTTGTCTTTTCAGAATGAGGAGGCGAGCACGTGTCGCTCCCCCGGTCGATGAGGCCGAGGATGATGAGTCTTTTCAGGATGAGGTTTTACCTCCTGAGCAGCCAGTTAGACGTAGAGGTCATGGCAGAGGTAGACCTCGAGGAGCGGCAGGTCGCCGTAGGCAGAGAGAGTTACAGGACGAGGAGCCTGTTGAGCCTGAGTTTGATGTTCCTGTTCCTCCAGTTGTTCAGCCTGTTCAGCCTGCCTATTAGCAGGGTATGTCTGACCCTGAGGCAGCTTTGTTCTATGCCAGAGTTGGCAGGATTGCTTTTGATGGTACTTCTGATCCTTTAGATTTTCTGCATGCGATTGAGACTAGGACTCGGACTGCTCATACCGAGTACGAGAGGATCATGATCGTTGAGTTGTCTGTTGAGGGACCAGCCTTGGATTGGTTTATTCAGATGATCCAGCCCTATATGATGACGATGACGTGGGCTCAGTTTCGAGAGCAATTCATGAGGAGATTTTGTCCAGAGCCTCTTCGTTTGAGCTATCATCTCTGTTTGACTAGTATTTCTCGTGGAGATCGATCAGTAGAGGAGTATACCCGAGAGTTCCTTCGTCTGGGTAGATATGCTGAGGATCTGATGCGAGATCAGTATTTCGCTGTTACTACCTATGTTACTGGTTTGGGTTCAGCTTTTGCTGGTATGCCTACAGCAGGTCTTACTCTCGAGTCGGTGATTGAGCTAGCTAAGGAGATCGAGCTGAGGTTAGTTAGGCAAGGAGCGATGCCTGATTATTACCAGTTGGGAGTTCAGTCGAGTGGATTGCAGGCTACTCCGTATTCGAGTTTTCATGTTGGTTCGAGTAGTCAACAGCGAGGTTCGACTCAGCAGAGTCAGAGACAGCAGCAGCGAGTGCATCGGAGCAGTAGACATGGTCGTGGAGGTCAGCGTATATCGTTCAGATTTGGGTCAGGTGCTTCGAGCAGCAGCAGTGGTCGTAGTTCTGGATCAGCGGCCAGTGTTTGTCAGACTTGTGGTAGAGTCCATCAGGGACCGTGTTATCTGACACCGTTGACATGTTTCAGATGCGGGCAGACAGGACATTTTGCCAGATCGTGTCCTTATTCCGGATATCAGCAGCAGCAGATTCCGTGATTCCCACAGCAGTCGATTGCTAGTGCAGCACCCGTGCCATTTCAGTTGCCACCAGCCCAGCATCAGAGTTCTACTCAGTTTGTTCCACAGCAGAGTCATGGTAGAGGTACTAGAGAAGGTGCTAGAGGTGTTGGCCAGGCTTCTACCAGTCAACAGGGAGGTCGAGGCCAGGCCAGAGTTTTTCATCTGACTCAGCAGGATGCTCAGGCATCTAATGCAGTCGTGGCAGGTATTCTTTCTGTTTGTTACCTGGATGCTTTGGTTTTGTTTGATCCGGTGCCACACATTCATTTGTTTCTCCCGTTTTTGCTTCTAAATCTTGTTGGCAAGCTTCGAGGATGGCTTTTCCTTTGTCTGTTGCCACTCCTCTGAGTGATTCTTTGGACGCCGATATTGTTCTTTCTGGTTGTCCAGTTCTCATGGGAGATAGAGAATTATCCGTCGATTTGATTTTGTTGGATGTGATGGAGTTTGATGTTATTCTGGGAATGGATTGGTTATCCCAGCATTATGCCGTGGTTGATTGCAGGAATAAGGAGGTGATTTTCAGAATTCCTGGTGAAGTAGAATTTAAGTTTGTTGGTGACAGGAGTTCAGCACCTCAGAATCTTATTTCTGTTATTTCAGCTAGGAAGTTGTTGAGGAAAGGTTGTCAGGGGTTTTTGGCTTTGGTCAGGGATACGTCACTGGAGAAGTTGTCACTCACAGATGTTCCTATTGCTTGTGAGTTTCATGATATTTTTCCCGAGGAGTTGCCAGGTTTACCACCTCATAGAGAGATTGAGTTCTGTATAGATGTGGTTCCAGGTATTACTCCTATATCTATGCCACCCTATCGTATGGCTCCTGCAGAGTTGAGAGAGTTGAAGGAGCAATTGCAAGAGTTGTTGGATAAGGTTTTATTAGACCTAGTGTTTCCCCTTGGGGTGCACCAGTCCTGTTTGTGAAGAAGAAGGATGGTACCCTGAGACTGTGCATTGACTACAGAGAGCTTAATAAGGTGACAGTGAAGAACAAGTATCCTCTCCCGAGGATAGATGATTTGTTTGATCAGCTCCAGGGTGCACAGTTCTTTTCTAAGGTTGACTTGAGGTCGGGTTATCATCAGCTGCGGATCAGTGAAGCTGATATTCCTAAGACAGCATTCCGCACTCGATATGGTCATTATGAGTTTCTGGTGATGTCTTTTGGTTTGACTAATGCACCAGCAGCTTTTATGGACCTGATGAACAGAGTATTCCGACCGTATGTGGATCAGTTTGTGGTAGTCTTCATTGATGATATACTGGTATATTCGAGGAGTATGGAAGAGCACGTATATCATTTGAGGATTGTACTACAGACACTGAGGGATCATCAGCTTTATGCTAAATTCTCGAAGTGTGATTTCTGGATGGAGAGTGTTTCTTTTCTTGGACACGTAGTGTCTAAAGAAGGTACGGGTATTATAGGCGGTTTGTGCAGGATTTTTCCAGGATAGTAGCCCCTATGACTCGCTTGACTCAGAAGAATGTTAGATTTGAGTGGTCAGAAGCTTGTGAGAATAGTTTTCAGTTGTTGAAGGAGAAGTTGACCACAGCGCCAGTATTAGCTTTGCCTAATAGTGTGGATAAGTTCACAGTTTACTGTGATGCCTCTAGAATTGGTCTTGGTTGTGTGTTGATGCAGAATGGAAGGGTGATAGCCTATGCTTCGAGGCAGTTGAAGAAGCATGAGCAGAACTATCCTACACATGATCTTGAGATGGCTGCAGTGATCTTTGCTTTGAAGATTTGGAGACATTATTTGTACGGGGTGACTTGTGAGATATTTACTGATCACAAGAGCCTTAAGTACATTTTCCAGCAGCGAGATTTGAATTTGAGGCAGAGAAGATGGTTGGAACTGTTGAAGGACTATGATTGCGAGATTCTTTACCATCCGGGTAAAGCTAATGTGGTAGCAGATGCCTTGAGTAGGAAGTCCTCAGGTAGTCTTGCTCACATCGGTGTTGAGAGGAGACCATTGATCCAGGAATTGCATCTGATGGTGGATCAAGGTCTGATGATGAAGATCAGTAGATCAGGTGGACTGTTAGCTCAGTTTAAAGTACGATCTGTGCTAAGGGATAGGATTAAAGCAGCTCAGAGCCGAGATCCTATTCTAGAAGAGCTTGCAGAGAATGTCAGAGCAGGGAAGTTCACTGATTTCACACTCGATGATGATGGTGTGTTATGGATCAGTGGTAGATTGTGTGTTCCTGATGTGGATGATTTGAGAGAGGAGATTTTAGAGGAAGCACATTCTACAGCTTACAGCGTTCATCCTGGTGTTACTAAGATGTACCACAGTATCAGAGATCTATACTGGTGGGATGGATTGAAGAGGAATGTTGCCGATTATGTTGCTAAGTGCTTGACGTGTCAGCAAGTGAAAGCCGAACATCAGAAGCCTTCTGGGAAGCTTCAGCCTCTTCCTATTCCCGAGTGGAAATGGGAAAGGATAGCTATGGATTTTGTGGTCGGTTTACCTCGTTCGAAGGATGGATACGATTCCATCTGGGTGATTGTAGACAGATTGATGAAGTCTGCACATTTCTTGCCTGTGAAAGCCACATATTCAGTTGCTAGATTGGCGAAGTTGTACGTGAAGCATATTGTATGCCTTCATGGAGTACCTGTGTCCATTGTATCAGACAGAGGTTCAGTGTTTACTTCTCATTTTTGGCAGAAGTTGCAAGAAGCGATGGGCACTAGGTTGGATTTCAGTACTGCTTTTCATCCTCAGACAGATGGTCAGTCTAAGAGGACGATCCAGACACTGGAAGATATGTTGAGGATGTGTGTCTTGGATTTGAGAGGTAGCTGGGATGATCATTTGTCGCTTGTTGAGTTTGCATATAATAACAGCTACCATAGCAGTATTGGTATGGCACCATATGAGGCGTTGTATGGAAGGAAGTGTAGATCCCCGTTGAGTTGGGATGAGATTGGTGAGAGAGCTTTGACTGGACCAGAGATGGTTCAAGATGCTGCAGAGAAAGTCGCCGTGATCAAGCGTAGATTAGAGACCGCAGTTAGCAGACAGAAGAGTTATGCGGATCCTAGGCGCAGAGATGTGGAGTTTCAGGTTGGAGATTTCGTTTTTCTGAAGGTATCTCCGATGAAGGGTGTGATGAGATTTGGCAGGAAGGGTAAGTTAGCACCGAGATATATTGGACCGTTTGAGATTCTGGAGAGAGTTGGCACTGTTGCATATCGGTTGGATTTGCCTCCGAGTATGTCACAGGTGCATCCAGTATTTCATATCTCGATGTTGAGGAAGTATATCTCAGATCCTTCACATGTGTTGCAACCTGACAGTGTGGAAGTGAGTGAAGATTTGACGTTTGTGGAAGAACCTGTGGCGATCGTAGATTTTAAAGTTCGACAGTTGCGATCGAAGCAGATTCCGATGGTCAAGGTTTTGTGGCGTAGCGACAGAGTTGAAGAGCATACGTGGGAGACTGAAGCTGAGATGCGAGCTTCTTACCCGTATCTCTTTCCTTCCTGATTTTGTAATCTTGTTTTTGGAATTCGGGGACGAATTCTTGTAAGGGGGGAAGACTGTAATATCCCGTGTTTTTTTTAAATATTTTTACACTGTACCGGGATATACAGTGTCAATAATTTTTATGCATTATACGATATTTTTATGAGTTGATATGTATTTTAAACCTATTTTAATTATTGTCTATTATCTTCAGTATTTTACGTAAAATTTTCCCGGGACTTTCATTTTCGGGGAAATTTCCACGTAAACAATGTATTATTAATTATTTTAAAGGTATTTACGGACTTGCATGAACTCATACATATTTTTAAATTATTAAATAAAGCCTGTGTGTGTATATTTATTTAATTAGGGTTTATTATTACTGTCACGACCCAAAACAGGGGCCATGACCGGCGCTAGGGAACGGGAATTCTTTCGAATCCGGAACCCGTAGCAAGCCTAAAAATAAAATAAATATGCAATAATAACCATAAAAATATAATATGCAGCGGAAAATAAAATCATAAATATTACAATATCATCCATAACAACTGGATATAATTCAAAACTCATCACATCGCATATATAATCTCATAAATGTATAATCTTTATACAAATCCAGTTTTAACATAATACATCTCTTTAAACAAATACATAAAATCCAATACTTTAATTTACAACTACTGCAGTGTCTAGATAAAATAAATAAGACTCAAGTAGACAATTTACATAAAGAAGCCGGGGCGGAAGAAATCCGGCGTATCGACCTGCTACTGAGGTCTGAGGAAGTTGACTCTCCTGAAAAATAGTCAACGGAGGGGAGTCAGACCTCACTGAGTGAATTACTATAGTATATATACATACACTCTAAGTGATAATGCATACAGTCAACAGTATATGAGTAATATGTATATATACAGGCAAGTTCATACAGATGCAGAAAAATCATTTTATATATTTTACTGAAAAATCCCAATTTATGAAGGATCACATAGAACCCTAGAATATCGCAACCTCAGAAAAATAGTGTTAAACAACACTCTAGCCATACAGGCTCACTAATTCCAAATATATCCACTTAATCCATATGGACAGTAGACTGGCCCCGAGACACTAAGTCAACCGAGCTCCAGCAGTCTGACTGCCAGTGTGATTGGCCCCGAGACACTTGGTCAACCGAGCTCCAGCAATCACACCCAAACCACATCTCACATATATCAATAATCATAATCAAATCGATATCCACAAATAAGTTAGTAATAAAGCCTAAATACTATAGGCGTACCGGTACGTACTCGGTCCTAGTGCTGCCCACTAGGTAGCACGTTCTATTGATATCCTTCAGTAATAAATAATAAAACATTCATTCACAAATACATGATGCATGAATTTAAATAAATCAACAATATAAACCATATATATACCGAAAATATACCAAACATAAACCAGGTATATTTTGAGTATATATACGTCAAATAAATTCAATCAAATCATGAATTAAACTAAAAATATATTTAAAAACATTTTAAATATATTTTATTAATAAAACATGTATATAATTTATTATATACAAAAAATATACCAAAAATATACTTGAATATAAATCATGTTATTTATGCATATTTAGTCAAAATAAAACATGCATTTTCTAAATCATGCATCCTAAGCATATATATATAATATAGTAACTCACCTAATGCGCTCCACGAGACAGGTCCGACGGGCCTGGTCCACTAACCCTCGGTCTCGGCGCAACTAAACAAGAAATAATTAATCGACATCAGAATAACCCTAACAGAAATCCTAGAATTCAATCTAGAGTATTAAAATACGGAAATAGAATTAGGGTTCGACTGGATATCACGTTTTACGAGAATTCTACCGGAAATCCGGCAGAACCTCCCCTGTAAAACGGACATCTCTCTACTCAAAAGAGTAGAGCCGACCCTGCAAAGAAAATACACTTCAAAAATAAACACCACAATCACTCACAACCCCTCGGTCGGACTCCAGACTACAATCTGTCGACCGGGGTCCACAAACACAGAAAATATATGTCAAATATACCAAAAATATCCTTAAATCATAAAAATACATTTCATACGTAGAAATTACATAATAAATCTTGAAACACTATAAAAATCGATTAAAACTCATTTTATTAGAAAAACCGTATATTATATATATAATTGAAAATAATTCACGAAAAATAGTTTTAATTAGTTAAAAATACTAAATATTTTGTAGAAATCATTTTTATACCTTAAATAAATATTAAAACGAATTAAATTACATTTTTAGACAATTTAGGGTAAAATTACCAAAATACCCCTATATATATATATATACCTAAATTACTTCAAAAATTCACCAAAAATCATACAATTATCCAAAATTAATTTTCTCAACATATTTATCAATAATATCAATAATTAAACTCAATTAACCAATTAAATTCAAATAAAAACACAATTAACTTAATTTTATAAAATCACATAAACTTCAATAATTAAAAATAAATACTTAGAAATTCATAAAAATTCCAAATAAATTCCTATAATTCATTTCAACACTCAATTCAACCATAAACTCCAATTTCATAATTTAAATAATTAATTTCCGAAAATTCGAAAATAATATTAAAATATTCAAAAATACCCAAAAATCCAAACAATCTCCAAAAATTCTACAAAAATTCATACATGAAGATTAAGCTACCAGGAACAACATTTGTGAAGGAAGTTTCCATGAATCATCCAAATTGAAGCTCAAAAAAATCGAAAACCAAAAGTGGCCGAAATATTCAACTCAAAACCTAAGCAATTCTAGACCGTTTTAGCTCAAACAAAAGCTAGAATAACACTCACCGGAGCTCAAGGAGAAGATAGAGACGGCGGTGTCGAAAACGGTGGCCGGAGGAGGGAGAAACGACGGTGAGAAGAATGGTGGTGGCGTCGGGCACCCACGAGAAGAAGAAGAAGAAGAAGAAGAAAAAGAAAAAGAAAGAAAAAGGAAAGAGAAAGGAAAAGAAAAAGAAAGAAAAAAGAAAAGAAAAAGAAAAAAAAAAAGAAAAAAGAAAAAAGAAAAAAAATAATAAATTTTAATAATTTAATAATAAATAAAATAATCAAATAATAATAAATAAATAATAAAATATTAGGGTAATAATAAACCCTAATTAAATAAATATACACACACAGGCTTTATTTAATAATTTAAAAATATGTATGAGTTCATGCAAACCCGTAAATACATTTAAAATAATTAATAATACATTGTTTACGTGGAAATTTCCCCGAAAATGAAAGTCCCGGGAAAATTTTACGTAAAACACTATATATAAGACACAGTAATTAAAATAGGTTTAAAATACATATCAACTCATAAAAATATCATATAATGCATAAAAATTATTGACACTGTATATCCCGATACAGTGTAAAAATATTTTAAAAATACGGGATATTACAGTCTTCCCCCCTTACAGGAATTCGTCCCCGAATTCTAAAAACAAGATTACAGAATCAGGAAGGAAAGAGATACGGGTAAGAAGCTCGCATCTTAGCTTCAGTCTCCCACGTATGCTCTTCAACTCTGTCGCTACGCCACAAAACCTTGACCATCGGAATCTGCTTCGATTGCAACTGTCGAACTTGAAAATCTACGATCGCCACAGGTTCTTCCACAAACGTCAAATCTTCATTCACTTCTACACTGTCAGGTTGCAACACGTGTGAAGGATCTGAGATATACTTCCTCAACATCGAGATATGAAATACTGGATGCACCTGTGACATACTCGGAGGCAAATCCAACCGATATGCAACAGTGCCAACTCTCTCCAGAATCTCAAACGGTCCAATATATCTCGGTGCTAACTTACCCTTCCTGCCAAATCTCATCACACCCTTCATCGGAGATACTTTCAGAAAAACGAAATCTCCAACCTGAAACTCCACATCTCTGCGCCTAGGATCCGCATAACTCTTCTGTCTGCTAACTGCGGTCTCTAACCTGCGCTTAATCACGGTGACTTTCTCTGCAGCATCTTGAACCATCTCTGGTCCAGTCAAAGCTCTCTCACCAATCTCATCCCAACTCAACGGGGATCTACACTTCCTTCCATACAACGCCTCATATGGTGCCATGCCAATACTGCTATGGTAGCTGTTATTATATGCAAACTCAACAAGCGACAAATGATCATCCCAGCTACCTCTCAAATCCAAGACACACATCCTCAACATATCTTCCAGTGTCTGGATCGTCCTCTCAGACTGACCATCTGTCTGAGGATGAAAAGCAGTACTGAAATCCAACCTAGTGCCCATCGCTTCCTGCAACTTCTGCCAAAAACGAGAAGTAAACACCGAACCTCTGTCTGACACAATGGACACAGGTACTCCATGAAGGCATACAATATGCTTCACGTACAACTTCACCAATCTAGCTACAGAATATGTGGCTTTCACAGGCAAGAAATGTGCAGACTTCGTCAATCTGTCTACAATCACCCAGATGGAATCGTATCCATCCTTCGAACGAGGTAAACCGACCACAAAATCCATAGCTATCCTTTCCCACTTCCACTCGGGAATAGGAAGAGGCTGAAGCTTCCCAGAAGGCTTCTGATGTTCGGCTTTCACTTGCTGACACGTCAAGCACTTAGCAACATAATCAGTGACATCCTTCTTCAATCCATCCCACCAGTATAGATCTCTGATACTGTGGTACATCTTAGTAACACCAGGATGAACGCTGTAGGCTGTAGAATGTGCTTCCTCTAGGATCTCTTCTCTCAAATCATCCACATCAGGAACACACAATCTACCACTGATCCACAACACACCATCATCATCGAGTGTGAAATCAGTGAACTTCCCTGCTCTGACATTCTCTGCAAGCTCTTCCAGAATAGGATCTCGGCTTTGAGCTGCTTTAATCCTATCCCTCAGTACAGATCGTACTTTAAATTGAGCTAACAGTCCACCTGATCTACTAATCTTCATCATCAGACCTTGATCCACCATCAGATGCAATTCCTGGATCAATGGTCTCCTCTCAACACCAATGTGAGCAAGACTACCTGAAGACTTCCTACTCAAGGCATCTGCTACCACATTAGCTTTACCCGGATGGTAAAGAATCTCGCAATCATAATCCTTCAACAGTTCCAACCATCTTCTCTGCCTCAAATTCAAATCTCGCTGCTGAAAAATGTACTTAAGGCTCTTGTGATCAGTAAATATCTCACAAGTCACCCCGTACAAATAATGTCTCCAAATCTTCAAAGTAAAGATCACTGCAGCCATCTCTAGATCATGTGTGGGATAGTTCTGCTCATGCTTCTTCAACTGCCTCGAAGCATAGGCTATCACCCTTCCATTCTGCATCAACACACAACCAAGACCAATTCTAGAGGCATCACAGTAAACTGTGAATTTATCCACACTATTAGGCAAAGCTAATACTGGCGCTGTGGTCAACTTCTCCTTCAACAACTGAAAACTATTCTCACAAGCTTCTGACCACTCAAATCTAACATTCTTCTGAGTCAAGCGAGTCATAGGGGCTGCTATCCTGGAAAAATCCTGCACAAACCGCCTATAATACCCGGCTAAACCCAGAAAACTCCGAATCTCAGTAACTGAAGTAGGTCTAGGCCACTCAGATACTGCTTCAACCTTCTGTGGATCAACCTGAATACCTTCTTTAGACACTACGTGTCCAAGAAAAGAAACACTCTCCATCCAGAAATCACACTTCGAGAATTTAGCATAAAGCTGATGATCTCTCAGTGTCTGTAGTACAATCCTCAAATGATATACGTGCTCTTCCATACTCCTCGAATATACTAGTATATCATCAATGAAGACTACCACAAACTGATCCACATACGGTCGGAATACTCTGTTCATCAGGTCCATAAAAGCTGCTGGTGCATTAGTAAAACCAAAAGACATCACCAGAAACTCATAATGACCATATCGAGTACGGAATGCTGTCTTAGGAATATCAGCTTCACTGATCCGCAGCTGATGATAACCTGACCTCAAGTCGACCTTAGAAAAGAACTGTGCACCCTAGAGCTGATCAAACAAATCATCTATCCTCGGGAGAGGATACTTGTTCTTCACTGTCACCTTATTCAACTCTCTCTAGTCAATGCACAGTCTCAGGGTACCATCCTTCTTCTTCACAAACAAGACTGGTGCACCCCAAGGAGAAACACTAGGTCTGATAAAACCCTTATCCAACAACTCTTGCAATTGCTCCTTCAACTCTCTCAACTCTGCAGGAGCCATACGATAGGGTGGCATAGATATAGGAGTAATACCTGGAACCACATCAATACAGAACTCAATCTCTCTATGAGGTGGTAAACCTGGCAACTCCTCGGGAAAAACATCAGGAAACTCACAAGCAACAGGAACATCTGTGAGTGACAACTTCTCCACTGACGTATCCCTAACCAATGCCAAAAACCCTTGACAACCTTTCCTCAACAACTTCCTAGCTGCAATAGCCGAAATAAGATTCTGAGGTGCTGAACTCCTGTCACCAACAAACTTAAATTCTACTTCACCAGGAATTCTGAAAATCACCTCCTTATTCCTGCAATCAACCACGACAAAGTGCTGGGATAACCAATCCATTCCCAAAATAACATCGAACTCCATCACATCCAACAAAATCAAATCGGCAGATAATTCTCTATCTCCCACGAGAACTGGACAACCAGAAAGAACAATATCGGTGTCCAAGGAATCACTCAGAGGAGTGGCAACAGACAAAGGAAAAGCCATCCTCGAAGCTTGCCAACAAGATTTAGAAGCAAAAATAGGAGAAACAAATGAATGCGTGGCACCCCGGATCAAACAAAACCAAAGCATCCAGGTAACAAACAGAAAGAATACCTGCCACGACTGCATTAGATGCCTGAGCATCCTGCTGAGTCAGATGAAAAACTCTGGCCTGGCCTCGACCTCCCTGCTGACTGGTAGAAGCCTGGCCAACACCTCTGGCACCTCCTCTAGTACCTCTACCACGACTCTGCTGTGGAACAAACTGAGTAGAACTCTGATGCTGAGCTGGTGGTAACTGAAATGGCACGGGTGCTGCACTAGCAATCGACTGCTGTGGGAATCGCGGAATCTACTGCTGCTGATATCCAGGATAAGGACACGATCTGGCAAAATGTCCTGTCTGCCCGCATCTGAAACATGTCAATGGTGTCAGATAACACGGTCCCTGATGGAATCTACCACAAGTCTGACAAACACTGGCCGCTGATCCAGAACTACGACCACTGCTGCTGCTCGAAGCACCTGACCCAAATCTGAATGATCTACGCTGACCTCCACGACCATGTCTACTGCTCCGATGCACTCGCTGCTGCTGTCTCTGACTCTGCTGAGTCGAACCTCGCTGCTGACTACTCGAACCAACATGAAAACTCGAATACGGAGTAGCCTGCAATCCACTCGACTGAACTCCCAACTGGTAATAATCAGGCATCGCTCCCTGCCTAACTAATCTCAGCTCAATCTCCTTAGCTAGCTCAATCACCGACTCGAGAGTAAGACCTGCTGTAGGCATACCAGCAAAAGCTGAACCCAAACCAGTAACATAGGTAGTAACAGCGAAATACTGATCTCGCATCAAATCCTCAGCATATCTACCCAAACGAAGAAACTCTCGGGTATACTCCTCTACAGATCGATCTCCACGAGAAATACTGGTCAGTCGAAGACGATAGCTCAAACGAAGAGGCTCTGGACAAAATCTCCTCATGAATCGCTCTCGAAACTGAGCCCATGTCATCGTCATCATATAAGGCTGGATCATCTGAATAAACCAATCCAAGGCTGGTCCCTCGACAGACAACTCAACGATCATGATCCTCTGGTACTCGGTATGAGCAGTCCGAGTCCTAGTCTCAATCGCATGCAGAAAATCTAAAGGATCAGAAGTACCATCAAACGCAATCCTGCCAACTATGGCATAGAATAAAGCTGCCTCAGGGTCAGACATACCCTGCTGATAGGCAGGCTGAACAGGCTGAACAACTGGAGGAGCAGGAACATCAAACTCTGGCTCAACAGGCTCCTCGTCCTGTAACTCTCTCTGCCTACGGTGACCTGCCGCTCTTCGAGGTCTACCCCTGCCACGACCTCTACATCTAACTGGCTGCTCAGGAGGTAAAACCTCGTCCTGAAAAGACTCATCATCCTCGGCCTCAACGATCGGTGGAGCGACACGCGCTCGCCTCCTCATTCTGAAAAGACAAACGGAAAGATTCAGACAAAACAGACAACGGAGGAATAACGCTGAAAACTACAACAAGGAATACTTATCAAGACATACTCGAACCTAATACACTGCAGTAGTCCAACAGAAAACACAACTTTAAAACTAGGGCCACAACTCACATAACTAAGCCCTGACACAGAACTCCACTCTGAAACGAACTTCGCTCTGATACCAACTTTGTCACGACCCAAAACAGGGGCCATGACCGGCGCTAGGGAACGGGAATTCTTTCGAATCCGGAACCCGTAGCAAGCCTAAAAATAAAATAAATATGCAATAATAACCATAAAAATATAATATGCAGCGAAAAATAAAATCATAAATATTACAATATCATCCATAACAACTGGATATAATTCAAAACTCATCACATCGCATATATAATCTCATAAATGTATAATCTTTATACAAATCCAGTTTTAACATAATACATCTCTTTAAACAAATACATAAAATCCAATACTTTAATTTACAACTACTGCAGTGTCTAGATAAAATAAATAAGACTCAAGTAGACAATTTACATAAAGAAGCCGGGGCGGAAGAAATCCGGCGTATCGACCTGCTACTGAGGTCTGAGGAAGTTGACTCTCCTGAAAAATAGTCAACGGAGGGGAGTCAGACCTCACTGAGTGAATTACTATAGTATATATACATACACTCTAAGTGATAATGCATACAGTCAACAGTATATGAGTAATATGTATATATACAGGCAAGTTCATACAGATGCAGAAAAATCATTTTATATATTTTACTGAAAAATCCCAATTTATGAAGGATCACATAGAACCCTAGAATATCGCAACCTCAGAAAAATAGTGTTAAACAACACTCTAGCCATACAGGCTCACTAATTCCAAATATATCCACTTAATCCATATGGACAGTAGACTGGCCCCGAGACACTAAGTCAACCGAGCTCCAGCAGTCTGACTGCCAGTGTGATTGGCCCCGAGACACTTGGTCAACCGAGCTCCAGCAATCACACCCAAACCACATCTCACATATATCAATAATCATAATCAAATCGATATCCACAAATAAGTTAGTAATAAAGCCTAAATACTATAGGCGTACCGGTACGTACTCGGTCCTAGTGCTGCCCACTAGGTAGCACGTTCTATTGATATCCTTCAGTAATAAATAATAAAACATTCATTCACAAATACATGATGCATGAATTTAAATAAATCAACAATATAAACCATATATATACCGAAAATATACCAAACATAAACCAGGTATATTTTGAGTATATATACGTCAAATAAATTCAATCAAATCATGAATTAAACTAAAAATATATTTAAAAACATTTTAAATATATTTTATTAATAAAACATGTATATAATTTATTATATACGAAAAATATACCAAAAATATACTTGAATATAAATCATGTTATTTATGCATATTTAGTCAAAATAAAACATGCATTTTCTAAATCATGCATCCTAAGCATATATATATAATATAGTAACTCACCTAATGCGCTCCACGAGACAGGTCCGACGGGCCTGGTCCACTAACCCTCGATCTCGGCGCAACTAAACAAGAAATAATTAATCGACATCAGAATAACCCTAACAGAAATCCTAGAATTCAATCTAGAGTATTAAAATACGGAAATAGAATTAGGGTTCGACTGGATATCACGTTTTACGAGAATTCTACCGAAAATCCGACAGAACCTCCCCTGTAAAACGGACATCTCTCTACTCAAAAGAGTAGAGCCGACCCTGCAAAGAAAATACACTTCAAAAATAAACACCACAATCACTCACAACCCCTCGGTCGGACTCCAGACTACAATCTGTCGACCGGGGTCCACAAACACAGAAAATATATGTCAAATATACCAAAAATATCCTTAAATCATAAAAATACATTTCATACGTAGAAATTACATAATAAATCTTGAAACACTATAAAAATCGATTAAAACTCATTTTATTAGAAAAACCGTATATTATATATATAATTGAAAATAATTCACGAAAAATAGTTTTAATTAGTTAAAAATACTAAATATTTTGTAGAAATCATTTTTATACCTTAAATAAATATTAAAACGAATTAAATTACATTTTTAGACAATTTAGGGTAAAATTACCAAAATACCCCTATATATATATATATACCTAAATTACTTCAAAAATTCACCAAAAATCATACAATTATCCAAAATTAATTTTCTCAACATATTTATCAATAATATCAATAATTAAACTCAATTAACCAATTAAATTCAAATAAAAACACAATTAACTTAATTTTACAAAATCACATAAACTTCAATAATTAAAAATAAATACTTAGAAATTCATAAAAATTCCAAATAAATTCCTATAATTCATTTCAACACTCAATTCAACCATAAACTCCAATTTCATAATTTAAATAATTAATTTCCGAAAATTCGAAAATAATATTAAAATATTCAAAAATACCCAAAAATCCAAACAATCTCCAAAAATTCTACAAAAATTCATACATGAAGATTAAGCTACCAGGAACAACATTTGTGAAGGAAGTTTCCATGAATCATCCAAATTGAAGCTCAAAAAAATCGAAAACCAAAAGTGGCCGAAATATTCAACTCAAAACCTAAGCAATTCTAGACCGTTTTAGCTCAAACAAAAGCTAGAATAACACTCACCGGAGCTCAAGGAGAAGATAGAGACCGGCGGTGTCGAAAACGGTGGCCGGAGGAGGGAGAAACGACGGTGAGAAGAATGGTGGTGGCGTCGGGCACCCACGGGAAGAAGAAGAAGAAAAAGAAAAAGAAAGAAAAAGGAAAGAGAAAGGAAAAGAAAAAGAAAGAAAAAAGAAAAGAAAAAGAAAAAAAAAAGAAAAAGAAAAAAGAAAAAAAATAATAAATTTTAATAATTTAATAATAAATAAAATAATCAAATAATAATAAATAAATAATAAAATATTAGGGTAATAATAAACCCTAATTAAATAAACATACACACACAGGCTTTATTTAATAATTTAAAAATATGTATGAGTTCATGCAAACCCGTAAATACATTTAAAATAATTAATAATACATTGTTTACGTGGAAATTTCCCTGAAAATGAAAGTCCCGGGAAAATTTTACGTAAAACACTGTATATAAGACACAGTAATTAAAATAGGTTTAAAATACATATCAACTCATAAAAATATCATATAATGCATAAAAATTATTGACACTGTATATCCCGATACAGTGTAAAAATATTTTAAAAATACGGGATATTACAATTACCCTAATATTTTATTATTTATTTATTATTATTTGATTATTTTATTTATTATTAAATTATTAAAATTTATTATTTTATTATTATTTATTTATTAATATTTAATTATTTTAATTTATTTTCTTTTTTTTCTTTTTTTTTCTTTTCCTTTTTCTTTCTTTTTCTTTTTCTTTCTCTTTCCTTTTTCTTTCTTTTTCTTTTTCTTCTTCTTCTTCTTTCTCTCCCGCGGGCGCCGACCACCACCATTTCCTCACCGCCGTTTCTCCTTCCTCCGGCCACCGTTTTCGACACCGCCGGTCTCTATCTTCTCCTTGAGCTCCGGTGAGTGTTATTCTAGCTTTGGTTTGAGCTAAAATGGTCTAGAATTGCTTAGGTTTCGATTTGAATATTTCGGCCTCTTTGGGTTTTCGATTTTTTTGAGCTTCGATTTGGATGATTCATGGAAACTTCCTTCACAAATGTTGTTCCTGGTAGCTTAATCTTCATGTATGAATTTTTACAGAATTTTTGGAGATTTTTTGGATTTTTGGGTATTTTTGAATATTTTAATATTATTTTCTAATTTTCGGAAATTAATTATTTAAATTATGAAATTGGAGTTTATGGTTAAATTAGGTGTTGAAATGAATTATAGGAATTTATTTGGAATTTTTATGAATTTCTAAGTATTTATTTTGAATTATTGAAGTTTATGTAATTTTGGAAAAATTAGGTTAAATGTGTTTTTAATGGAAATTAATTGGTTAATTGAGTTTAAATATTGATATTATTGATAAATATGTTGAGAAAATTAATTTTTAATAAGTGTATGATTTTTGGTGAATTTTTGAAGTAATTTAAGTATATTTATATATATATATAGGGGTATTTTGGTAATTTTACCCTAAATTGTCTAAAAATGTAATTTAATTGGTTTTAATAGTTATTTAAGGTATAAAAATGATTTCTACAAAATATTTGGTATTTTTAACTAATTAAAACTATTTTTCGTGAATTATTTTCAATTATATATATAATATACGGTTTTCTAATAAAATGAGTTTTAATCGGTTTTTACAGTGTTTCAAGGTTAAATATGTAATTTCTACCTATGAAAATGTATTTCTGTGATTTAAGGATATTTTTGTTATATCTGGAATTATTCTGTGTTTGTGGACCCCGGTCGACAGATTGTAGTCTGGAGTCCGACCGAGGGGTTGTGGATTTTGTTGAGCTTGTATTTCGAAGTGTATTTTCTTTGCAGGGTCGGCTCTACTCTTTTGAGTAGAGAGATGTCCGTTTTACAGGGGAGGTTCTACCGGATTTTTGGTAGAATTCTCGTAAAACGTGATGTCCAGTCGAACCCTAATTTTCGATTCTGTGTTTAATACTCTAGATTGAATTCTAGGATTTCTATTAGGGTTACTCTGATATCGGTTATTTATTTCTTGTTTAATTGCGCCGAGACCGAGGGCTAGTGGACCAGGCCCGTCGGACCTGTCTCGTGGAGCGCATTAGGTGAGTTACTATACTATATATATATGCTTAGGATGCATGATTTAGAAATGCATGTTTTATGTTAATTAAATATGCATAAATAAATTGATTATTTCTTAAGTTTATATTAAGTATATTTTCGGTTTATTTTTGGTATATAATAAATTATATGCATGTTTTGTGAATAAAATATATTTAAAATGTTTTTAAATATATTTCCAACTTAAGTTATAATTTGATGGGATTCATTTGACATATATATACTTGAAATATACCTGGTTTACTTTTGGTATATTTCCGGTATATATATGGTTTATATTGTTATTTCATTTACATTCATGCATCATTTATTTTTGTGAATGAATGTTTTACATTATTAATGATGAAGGATATCAATAGAACGTGCTACCTAGTGGGCAGCACTAGGACCGAGTACGTACCGGTACGCCTATAGTATTTAGGCTATATTACTAACTATTTATGGATATCGATTTGATTATGATTATTGATATATGTGAGATGTGGTTTGGGTGTGATTGCTGGAGCTCAGTTGACCAAGTGTCTCGGGGCCAATCACACTGGCAGTCAGACTGCTGGAGCTCGGTTGACTTAGTGTCTCGGGGCCAGTCTACTGTCCATATGGATTAAGTGGATATATTTGGAATCAGTGAGCCTGTATGGCTAGAGTGTTGTTTAACACTATTCTTCTGAGGTTGCGATATTCTAGGGTTCTATGTGATCCTTCATAAAAGTTGATTTTCAGACAAAATATATAAAATGATTTTTCTGCATCTGTATGAACTTGTCTGTATATATACATATTACTCATATACTGTTGACTGTATGCATTATCACTTAGAGTGTATGTATATGTATTATAGTAATTCACTCAGTGAGGTCTGACTCCCCTCCGTTGACTATTTTTCAGGAGAGTCAACTTCCTCAGACCTCAGTAGCAGGTCGATACGCCGGATTTCTTCCGCCCCGGCTTCTTATGTAAATTATATACTTTAGTCTTATTTATTTTATCTAGACACTGCAGTAGTTGTGATTTTCAGTAGTTGTGATTTTCAGCAGTTGTGAATTAAAGTATTTGTTTTAAAGAGATGTATTATAGTAAAACTGGATTTGTATAAAGATTATACATTTATGAGATTATATATGCGATGTGATGAGTTTTGAATTAAATCCAGTTGATATGGATGATATTGTAATATTTATGATTTTTATTTTCCGCTGTATTATATTATTTTTATGGTTATTATTGCATATTTATTTTATTTTTAGGCTTGCTACGGGTTCCGGATTCGAAAGAATTCCCGTTCCCTAGCGCCGGTCATGGCCCCTGTTTTGGGTCGTGACAAAGTTGGTATCAGAGCGAAGTTCGTTTCAGAGTGGAGTTCTGTGTCAGGGCTTAGTTATGTGAGTTGTGGCCCTAGTTTTAAAGTTGTGTTTTCTGTTGGACTACTGCAGTGTATTAGGTTTCGAGTATGTCTTGATGAGTATTCCTTGCTGTAGTTTTCAGCGTTATTCCTCCGTTGTCTGTTTTTGTCTGAATCTTTCCGTTTGACTTTTCAGAATGAGGAGGCGAGCACGTGTCGCTCCACCGGTCGATGAGGCCGAGGATGATGAGTCTTTTCAGGATGAGGTTTTACCTCCTGAGCAGCCAGTTAGACGTAGAGGTCATGGCAGAGGTAGACCTCGAGGAGCGGCAGGGTCGCCGTAGGCAGAGAGAGTTACAGGACGAGGAGCCTGTTGAGCCTGAGTTTGATGTTCCTGTTCCTCCAGTTGTTCAGCCTGTTCAGCCTGCCTATTAGCAGGGTATGTCTGACCCTGAGGCAGCTTTGTTCTATGCCAGAGTTGGCAGGATTGCTTTTTGATGGTACTTCTGATCCTTTAGATTTTCTGCATGCGATTGAGACTAGGACTCAGACTGCTCATACCGAGTACTAGAGGATCATGATCGTTGAGTTGTCTGTTGAGGGACCAGCCTTGGATTGGTTTATTCAGATGATCCAGCCCTATATGATGACGATGACGTGGGCTCAGTTTCGAGAGCGATTCATGAGGAGATTTTGTCCCAGAGCCTCTTCGTTTGAGCTATCATCTCCGTTTGACTAGTATTTCTCGTGGAGATCGATCAGTAGAGGAGTATACCCGAGAGTTCCTTCGTCTGGGTAGATATGCTGAGGATCTGATGCGAGATCAGTATTTCGCTGGTTACTACCTATGTTACTGGTTTGGGTTCAGCTTTTGCTGGTATGCCTACAGCAGGTCTTACTCTCGAGTCGGTGATTGAGCTAGCTAAGGAGATCGAGCTGAGGTTAGTTAGGCAAGGAGCGATGCCTGATTATTACCAGTTGGGAGTTCAGTCGAGTGGATTGCAGGCTACTCCGTATTCGAGTTTTCATGTTGGGTTCGAGTAGTCAGCAGCGAGGTTCGACTCAGCAGAGTCAGAGACAGGCTAGCAGCGAGTGCATCGGAGCAGTAGACATGGTCGTGGAGGTCAGCGTAGATCGTTCAGATTTGGGTCAGGTGCTTCGAGCAGCAGCAGTGGTCGTAGTTCTGGATCAGCGGCCAGTGTTTGTCAGACTTGTGGTAGAGTCCATCAGGGACCGTGTTATCTGACACCGTTGACATGTTTCAGATGCGGGCAGACAGGACATTTTGCCAGATCGTGTCCTTATTCCGGATATCAGCAGCAGCAGATTCCACGATTCCCACAGCAGTCGATTGCTAGTGCAGCACCCGTGCCATTTCAGTTGCCACCAGCCCAGCATCAGAGTTCTACTCAGTTTGTTCCACAGCAGAGTCGTGGTAGAGGTACTAGAGAAGGTGCTAGAGGTGTTGGCCAGGCTTCTACCAGTCAACAGGGAGGGTCGAGGCCAGGCCAGAGTTTTTCATCTGACTCAGCAGGATGCTCAGGCATCTAATGCAGTCGTGGCAGGTATTCTTTCTGTTTGTTACCTGGATGCTTTGGTTTTGTTTGATCCGGGTGCCACGCATTCATTTGTTTCTCCCGTTTTTGCTTCTAAATCTTGTTGGCAAGCTTCGAGGATGGCTTTTCCTTTGTCTGTTGCCACTCCTCTGAGTGATTCTTTGGACGCCGATATTGTTCTTTCTGGTTGTCCAGTTCTCATGGGAGATAGAGAATTATCCGTCGATTTGATTTTGTTGGATGTGATGGAGTTTGATGTTATTCTGGGAATGGATTGGTTATCCCAGCATTATGCCCGTGGTTGATTACAGGAATAAGGAGGTGATTTTCAGAATTCCTGGTGAAGTAGAATTTAAGTTTGTTGGTGACAGGAGTTCAGCACCTCAGAATCTTATTTCTGTTATTTCAGCTAGGAAGTTGTTGAGGAAAGGTTGTCAGGGGTTTTTGGCATTGGTCAGGGATACGTCACTGGAGAAGTTGTCACTCACAAATGTTCCTATTGCTTGTGAGTTTCCTGATGTTTTTCCCGAGGAGTTGCCAGGTTTACCACCTCATAGAGAGATTGAGTTCTGTATAGATGTGGTTCCAGGTATTACTCCTATATCTATGCCACCCTATCGTATGGCTCCTGCAGAGTTGAGAGAGTTGAAGGAGCAATTGCAAGAGTTGTTGGATAAGGGTTTTATTAGACCTAGTGTTTCCCCTTGGGGTGCACCAGTCCTGTTTGTGAAGAAGAAGGATGGTACCCTGAGACTGTGCATTGACTACAGAGAGCTTAATAAGGTGACAGTGAAGAACAAGTATCCTCTCCCGAGGATAGATGATTTGTTTGATCAGCTCCAGGGTGCACAGTTCTTTTTCTAAGGTTGACTTGAGGTCGGGTTATCATCAGCTGCGGATCAGTGAAGCTGATATTCCTAAGACAACATTCCGCACTCGATATGGTCATTATGAGTTTCTGGTGATGTCTTTTGGTTTGACTAATGCACCAGCAGCTTTTATGGGACCCGATGAACAGAGTATTCCGACCGTATGTGGATCAGTTTGTGGTAGTCTTCATTGATGATATACTGGTATATTCGAGGAGTATGGAAGAGCACGTATATCATTTGAGGATTGTACTACAGACACTGAGGGATCATCAGCTTTATGCTAAATTCTCGAAGTGTGATTTCTGGATGGAGAGTGTTTCTTTTCTTGGGACACGTAGTGTCTAAAGAAGGTATTCAGGTTGATCCACAGAAGGTTTGAGGCAGTATCTGAGTGGCCTAGACCTACTTCAGTTACTGAGATTCGGAGTTTTCTAGGTTTAGCCGGGTATTATAGGCGGTTTGTGCAGGATTTTTTCCAGGATAGTAGCCCCTATGACTCGCTTGACTCAGAAGAATGTTAGATTTGAGTGGTCAGAAGCTTGTGAGAATAGTTTTCAGTTGTTGAAGGAGAAGTTGACCACAGCGCCAGTATTAGCTTTGCCTAATAGTGTGGATAAGTTCACAGTTTACTGTGATGCCTCTAGAATTGGTCTTGGTTGTGTGTTGATGCAGAATGGAAGGGTGATAGCCTATGCTTCGAGGCAGTTGAAGAAGCATGAGCAGAATCTATCCTACACATGATCTTGAGATGGCTGCAGTGATCTTTGCTTTGAAGATTTGGAGACATTATTTGTACGGGGTGACTTGTGAGATATTTACTGATCACAAGAGCCTTAAGTACATTTTCCAGCAGCGAGATTTGAATTTGAGGCAGAGAAGATGGTTGGAACTGTTGAAGGACTATGATTGCGAGATTCTTTACCATCCGGGTAAAGCTAATATGGTAGCAGATGCCTTGAGTAGGAAGTCCTCAGGTAGTCTTGCTCACATCGGTGTTGAGAGGAGACCATTGATCCAGGAATTGCATCTGATGGTGGATCAAGGTCTGATGATGAAGATCAGTAGATCAGGTGGACTGTTAGCTCAGTTTAAAGTACGATCTGTGCTAAGGGATAGGATTAAAGCAGCTCAGAGCCGAGATCCTATTCTAGAAGAGCTTGCAGAGAATGTCAGAGCAGGGAAGTTCACTGATTTCACACTCGATGATGATGGTGTGTTATGGATCAGTGGTAGATTGTGTGTTCCTGATGTGGATGATTTGAGAGAGGAGATTTTAGAGGAAGCACATTCTACAGCTTACAGCGTTCATCCTGGTGTTACTAAGATGTACCACAGTATCAGAGATCTATACTGGTGGGATGGATTGAAGAGGAATGTTGCCGATTATGTTGCTAAGTGCTTGACGTGTCAGCAAGTGAAAGCCGAACATCAGAAGCCTTCTGGGAAGCTTCAGCCTCTTCCTATTCCCGAGTGGAAATGGGAAAGGATAGCTATGGATTTTGTGGTCGGTTTACCTCGTTCGAAGGATGGATACGATTCCATCTGGGTGATTGTAGACAGATTGATGAAGTCTGCACATTTCTTGCCTGTGAAAGCCACATATTCAGTTGCTAGATTGGCGAAGTTGTACGTGAAGCATATTGTATGCCTTCATGGAGTACCTGTGTCCATTGTATCAGACAGAGGTTCAGTGTTTACTTCTCATTTTTGGCAGAAGTTGCAAGAAGCGATGGCACTAGGTTGGATTTCAGTACTGCTTTTCATCCTCAGACAGATGGTCAGTCTAAGAGGACGATCCAGACACTGGAAGATATGTTGAGGATGTGTGTCTTGGATTTGAGAGGTAGCTGGGATGATCATTTGTCGCTTGTTGAGTTTGCATATAATAACAGCTACCATAGCAGTATTGGTATGGCACCATATGAGGCGTTGTATGGAAGGAAGTGTAGATCCCCGTTGAGTTGGGGATGAGATTGGTGAGAGAGCTTTGACTGGACCAGAGATGGTTCAAGATGCTGTAGAGAAAGTCGCCGTGATCAAGCGTAGATTAGAGACCGCAGTTAGCAGACAGAAGAGTTATGCGGATCCTAGGCGCAGAGATGTGGAGTTTCAGGTTGGAGATTTCGTTTTTCTGAAGGTATCTCCGATGAAGGGTGTGATGAGATTTGGCAGGAAGGGTAAGTTAGCACCGAGATATATTGGACCGTTTGAGATTCTGGAGAGAGTTGGCACTGTTGCATATCGGTTGGATTTGCCTCCGAGTATGTCACAGGTGCATCCAGTATTTCATATCTCGATGTTGAGGAAGTATATCTCAGATCCTTCACATGTGTTGCAACCTGACAGTGTGGAAGTGAGTGAAGATTTGACGTTTGTGGAAGAACCTGTGGCGATCGTAGATTTTAAAGTTCGACAGTTGCGATCGAAGCAGATTCCGATGGTCAAGGTTTTGTGGCGTAGCGACAGAGTTGAAGAGCATACGTGGGAGACTGAAGCTGAGATGCGAGCTTCTTACCCGTATCTCTTTCCTTCCTGATTTTGTAATCTTGTTTTTGGAATTCGGGGACGAATTCTTGTAAGGGGGGAAGACTGTAATATCCCGTGTTTTTTTTAAATATTTTTACACTGTACCGGGATATACAGTGTCAATAATTTTTATGCATTATACGATATTTTTATGAGTTGATATGTATTTTAAACCTATTTTAATTATTGTCTATTATCTTCAGTATTTTACGTAAAATTTTCCCGGGACTTTCATTTTCGGGGAAATTTCCACGTAAACAATGTATTATTAATTATTTTAAAGGTATTTACGGACTTGCATGAACTCATACATATTTTTAAATTATTAAATAAAGCCTGTGTGTGTATATTTATTTAATTAGGGTTTATTATTACTGTCACGACCCAAAACAGGGGCCATGACCGGCGCTAGGGAACGGGAATTCTTTCGAATCCGGAACCCGTAGCAAGCCTAAAAATAAAATAAATATGCAATAATAACCATAAAAATATAATATGCAGCGGAAAATAAAATCATAAATATTACAATATCATCCATAACAACTGGATATAATTCAAAACTCATCACATCGCATATATAATCTCATAAATGTATAATCTTTATACAAATCCGGTTTTAACATAATACATCTCTTTAAACAAATACATAAAATCCAATACTTTAATTTACAACTACTGCAGTGTCTAGATAAAATAAATAAGACTCAAGTAGACAATTTACATAAAGAAGCCGGGGCGGAAGAAATCCGGCGTATCGACCTGCTACTGAGGTCTGAGGAAGTTGACTCTCCTGAAAAATAGTCAACGGAGGGGAGTCAGACCTCACTGAGTGAATTACTATAGTATATATACATACACTCTAAGTGATAATGCATACAGTCAACAGTATATGAGTAATATGTATATATACAGGCAAGTTCATACAGATGCAGAAAAATCATTTTATATATTTTACTGAAAAATCCCAATTTATGAAGGATCACATAGAACCCTAGAATATCGCAACCTCAGAAAAATAGTGTTAAACAACACTCTAGCCATACAGGCTCACTAATTCCAAATATATCCACTTAATCCATATGGACAGTAGACTGGCCCCGAGACACTAAGTCAACCGAGCTCCAGCAGTCTGACTGCCAGTGTGATTGGCCCCGAGACACTTGGTCAACCGAGCTCCAGCAATCACACCCAAACCACATCTCACATATATCAATAATCATAATCAAATCGATATCCACAAATAAGTTAGTAATAAAGCCTAAATACTATAGGCGTACCGGTACGTACTCGGTCCTAGTGCTGCCCACTAGGTAGCACGTTCTATTGATATCCTTCAGTAATAAATAATAAAACATTCATTCACAAATACATGATGCATGAATTTAAATAAATCAACAATATAAACCATATATATACCGAAAATATAC
This sequence comes from Mallotus nudiflorus, assembly GCA_947683625.1. Lineage (NCBI taxonomy): Eukaryota > Viridiplantae > Streptophyta > Magnoliopsida > Malpighiales > Euphorbiaceae > Mallotus > Mallotus nudiflorus. The sequence goes on along the minus strand of CANTUR010000110.1, from coordinate 140,028 downwards.
CAAACATAAACCAGGTATATTTTGAGTATATATACGTCAAATAAATTCAATCAAATCATGAATTAAACTAAAAATATATTTAAAAACATTTTAAATATATTTTATTAATAAAACATGTATATAATTTATTATATACGAAAAATATACCAAAAATATACTTGAATATAAATCATGTTATTTATGCATATTTAGTCAAAATAAAACATGCATTTTCTAAATCATGCATCCTAAGCATATATATATAATATAGTAACTCACCTAATGCGCTCCACGAGACAGGTCCGACGGGCCTGGTCCACTAACCCTCGATCTCGGCGCAACTAAACAAGAAATAATTAATCGACATCAGAATAACCCTAACAGAAATCCTAGAATTCAATCTAGAGTATTAAAATACGGAAATAGAATTAGGGTTCGACTGGATATCACGTTTTACGAGAATTCTACCGGAAATCCGGCAGAACCTCCCCTGTAAAATGGACATCTCTCTACTCAAAAGAGTAGAGCCGACCCTGCAAAGAAAATACACTTCAAAAATAAACACCACAATCACTCACAACCCCTCGGTCGGACTCCAGACTACAATCTGTCGACCGGGGTCCACAAACACAGAAAATATATGTCAAATATACCAAAAATATCCTTAAATCATAAAAATACATTTCATACGTAGAAATTACATAATAAATCTTGAAACACTATAAAAATCGATTAAAACTCATTTTATTAGAAAAACCGTATATTATATATATAATTGAAAATAATTCACGAAAAATAGTTTTAATTAGTTAAAAATACTAAATATTTTGTAGAAATCATTTTTATACCTTAAATAAATATTAAAACGAATTAAATTACATTTTTAGACAATTTAGGGTAAAATTACCAAAATACCCCTATATATATATATATACCTAAATTACTTCAAAAATTCACCAAAAATCATACAATTATCCAAAATTAATTTTCTCAACATATTTATCAATAATATCAATAATTAAACTCAATTAACCAATTAAATTCAAATAAAAACACAATTAACTTAATTTTACAAAATCACATAAACTTCAATAATTAAAAATAAATACTTAGAAATTCATAAAAATTCCAAATAAATTCCTATAATTCATTTCAACACTCAATTCAACCATAAACTCCAATTTCATAATTTAAATAATTAATTTCCGAAAATTCGAAAATAATATTAAAATATTCAAAAATACCCAAAAATCCAAACAATCTCCAAAAATTCTACAAAAATTCATACATGAAGATTAAGCTACCAGAAACAACATTTGTGAAGGAAGTTTCCATGAATCATCCAAATTGAAGCTCAAAAAAATCGAAAACCAAAAGTGGCCGAAATATTCAACTCAAAACCTAAGCAATTCTAGACCGTTTTAGCTCAAACAAAAGCTAGAATAACACTCACCGGAGCTCAAGGAGAAGATAGAGACCGGCGGTGTCGAAAACGGTGGCCGGAGGAGGGAGAAACGACGGTGAGAAGAATGGTGGGTGGCGTCGGGCACCCACGGGAAGAAGAAGAAGAAGAAGAAGAAAAAGAAAAAGAAAGAAAAAGGAAAGAGAAAGGAAAAGAAAAAGAAAGAAAAAAAAGAAAAGAAAAAGAAAAAAAAAAAGAAAAAAGAAAAAAGAAAAAAAATAATAAATTTTAATAATTTAATAATAAATAAAATAATCAAATAATAATAAATAAATAATAAAATATTAGGGTAATAATAAACCCTAATTAAATAAACATACACACACAGGCTTTATTTAATAATTTAAAAATATGTATGAGTTCATGCAAACCCGTAAATACATTTAAAATAATTAATAATACATTGTTTACGTGGAAATTTCCCTGAAAATGAAAGTCCCGGGAAAATTTTACGTAAAACACTGTATATAAGACACAGTAATTAAAATAGGTTTAAAATACATATCAACTCATAAAAATATCGTATAATGCATAAAAATTATTGACACTGTATATCCCGATACAGTGTAAAAATATTTTAAAAATACGGGATATTACAATTACCCTAATATTTTATTATTTATTTATTATTATTTGATTATTTTATTTATTATTAAATTATTAAAATTTATTATTTTATTATTATTTATTTATTAATATTTAATTATTTTAATTTATTTTCTTTTTTTTTCTTTTTTTTTCTTTTCCTTTTTCTTTCTTTTTCTTTTTCTTTCTCTTTCCTTTTTCTTTCTTTTTCTTTTTCTTCTTCTTCTTCTTTCTCTCCCGCGGGCGCCGACCACCACCATTTCCTCACCGCCGTTTCTCCCTCCTCCGGCCACCATTTTCGACACCGCCGGTCTCTATCTTCTCCTTGAGCTCCGGTGAGTGTTATTCTAGCTTTGGTTTGAGCTAAAATGGTCTAGAATTGCTTAGGTTTCGATTTGAATATTTCGGCCTCTTTGGGTTTTTGATTTTTTTGAGCTTCGATTTGGATGATTCATGGAAACTTCCTTCACAAATGTTGTTCCTGGTAGCTTAATCTTCATGTATGAATTTTTACAGAATTTTTGGAGATTTTTTTGGATTTTTGGGTATTTTTGAATATTTTAATATTATTTTCTAATTTTCGGAAATTAATTATTTAAATTATGAAATTGGAGTTTATGGTTAAATTAGGTGTTGAAATGAATTATAGGAATTTATTTGGAATTTTTATGAATTTCTAAGTATTTATTTTGAATTATTGAAGTTTATGTAATTTTGGAAAAATTAGGTTAAATGTGTTTTTAATGGAAATTAATTGGTTAATTGAGTTTAAATATTGATATTATTGATAAATATGTTGAGAAAATTAATTTTTAATAAGTGTATGATTTTTGGTGAATTTTTGAAGTAATTTAAGTATATTTATATATATATAGGGGTATTTTGGTAATTTTACCCTAAATTGTCTAAAAATGTAATTTAATTGGTTTTAATAGTTATTTAAGGTATAAAAATGATTTCTACAAAATATTTGGTATTTTTAACTAATTAAAACTATTTTTCGTGAATTATTTTCAATTATATATATAATATACGGTTTTCTAATAAAATGAGTTTTAATCGGTTTTTACAGTGTTTCAAGGTTAAATATGTAATTTCTACCTATGAAAATGTATTTCTGTGATTTAAGGATATTTTTGTTATATCTGGAATTATTCTGTGTTTGTGGACCCCGGTCGACAGATTGTAGTCTGGAGTCCGACCGAGGGGTTGTGGATTTTGTTGAGCTTGTATTTCGAAGTGTATTTTCTTTGCAGGGTCGGCTCTACTCTTTTGAGTAGAGAGATGTCCGTTTTACAGGGGAGGTTCTGTCGGATTTTCGGTAGAATTCTCGTAAAACGTGATGTCCAGTCGAACCCTAATTTTCGATTCTGTGTTTAATACTCTAGATTGAATTCTAGGATTTCTATTAGGGTTACTCTGATATCGGTTATTTATTTCTTGTTTAGTTGCGCCGAGACCGAGGGCTAGTGGACCAGGCCTGTCGGACCTGTCTCGTGGAGCGCATTAGGTGAGTTACTATACTATATATATATGCTTAGGATGCATGATTTAGAAAATGCATGTTTTATGTTAATTAAATATGCATAAATAAATTGATTATTTCTTAAGTTTATATTAAGTATATTTTCGGTTTATTTTTGGTATATAATAAATTATATGCATGTTTTGTGAATAAAATATATTTAAAATGTTTTTAAATATATTTCCAACTTAAGTTATAATTTGATGGGATTCATTTGACATATATATACTTGAAATATACCTGGTTTACTTTTGGTATATTTCCGGTATATATATGGTTTATATTGTTATTTCATTTACATTCATGCATCATTTATTTTTGTGAATGAATGTTTTACATTATTAATGATGAAGGATATCAATAGAACGTGCTACCTAGTGGGCAGCACTAGGACCGAGTACGTACCGGTACGCCTATAGTATTTAGGCTATATTACTAACTATTTGTGGATATCGATTTGATTATGATTATTGATATATGTGAGATGTGGTTTGGGTGTGATTGCTGGAGCTCGGTTGACCAAGTGTCTCGGGGCCAATCACACTGGCAGTCAGACTGCTGGAGCTCGGATGACTTAGTGTCTCGGGGCCAGTCTACTGTCCATATGGATTAAGTGGATATATTTGGAATCAGTGAGCCTGTATGGCTAGAGTGTTGTTTAACACTATTCTTCTGAGGTTGCGATATTCTAGGGTTCTATGTGATCCTTCATAAAAGTTGATTTTCAGAAAAAATATATAAAATGATTTTTCTGCATCTGTATGAACTTGCCTATATATATACATATTACTCATATACTGTTGACTGTATGCATTATCACTTAGAGTGTATGTATATGTATTATAGTAATTCACTCAGTGAGGTCTGACTCCCCTCCGTTGACTATTTTTCAGGAGAGTCAACTTCCTCAGACCTCAGTAGCAGGTCGATACGCCGGATTTCTTCTGCCCCGGCTTCTTTATGTAAATTATATACTTGAGTCTTATTTATTTTATCTAGACACTGCAGTAGTTGTGATTTTCAGTAGTTGTGATTTTCAGCAGTTGTGAATTAAAGTATTTGTTTTAAAGAGATGTATTATAGTAAAACTGGATTTGTATAAAGATTATACATTTATGAGATTATATATGCGATGTGATGAGTTTTGAATTAAATCCAGTTGATATGGATGATATTGTAATATTTATGATTTTTATTTTCCGCTGCATATTATATTTTTATGGTTATTATTGCATATTTATTTTATTTTTAGGCTTGCTACGGGTTCCGGATTCGAAAGAATTCCCGTTCCCTAGCGCCGGTCATGGCCCCTGTTTTGGGTCGTGACAGAGTACATACCAGTGTGATAGATTGTAGGTTAAATTACTAACTTATTTATGGATCATGACTTGATTGATTTGATTAATGTGATTGAGGGTGTGATTGTTAGAGCTTGGTTGACTAAGTGTCTCGGGACTAATCACACTGACAGTTAGATTGTTGGAGCTCGATTGACTTAATGTCTTGGGGCTAGTCTACTGTCCAAATGGAATAAGTGAATTTACTTGGAATTAAGTGAGCCAGTATGGCTAAAGTGTTTTCAATTGTTATTTAAGGTTGCGGTAATTTAGGGTTCTATTTGATCCTTCATAAATCGATGTTTTTCAGTATTATACATAAAGTGATTTTCAGCATCTGTGTGCATATGCCTGTATATATATTTATTATATACATATGATTGTTTGCATTTGACATTTAGTATTGCGTGTATATATATATTATAACAATTCACTTAGTGAGGGCTGACTCCCCTCCGTTGATATTTTTATAGAAGAGTCTTCTTCTTTAGACCTCAGCAATAAACCTATCCACCAGATTTCTTCCGCCCTGGCTTTATTATGTAATTTATCTACTTAATTATTTATTATTGTACTATAGAAAATTGCATTAGTTTTATTTGTAATGGTAGTGAGTTTTATTTATATTATTGTAAGAGATTTTAAATTCAGACTTTTTCTTTGAATAATGTATTAAGAAATTATTTTTAGTATATTATGGATTTGAGATTTAAATTATGGCGCATATTGGTTGATTGATTTTATTCATTGTATGTTTTTATTATTTTAAATCTTGCTACGGGTTATGGATTTGAAAGAATTCCCATTCACTAGCACCGGTCATGGCCCTCAGTTTGGGTCATGACAAAGTTAGTATTAGAGCGGAGTTTTGTATCAAGGCCTTAGTTGTTGAGTTGTGCCCCTAAGTTTTTAGTGTTGTGTTTTCTTTTGAAACTACTGCAGTTAATTAGGTTCGAGTATGTCTTGATACGTATTCTTTGATTTTTTTTTCTACATTACCATTAGTTATCTGTTTTGTCTGAATCCTTCTGTTTGTCTTTTCAAAATGAGGAGGTGAGCGTGTGTTGCTCCACCGATCGTTGAGGCCGAGGATGATGAGTCCTTCCAAGATGAGGTTTTACCTCCTGAGCCACCAGCTAAGTGCAGAGGTTATGGTAGAGGTAGACCTCGAGGAGCGGCAGGTCGTCGTAGATAGAGAGAGCTACAAGATGAGGAACCTATAGAGTCTGAGTATGAGGATATTCCAGTACCTCTAGTTGCACCACCTGTTCAGCCTATTTATCAACAGGGTATGTCTGACCCTGAGGTAGCCCTGCTCTATGCCAGAGTCGGTAGGATCACGTTTGATGGGACTTTTGACCCTCTAGACTTTATACATGCGATAGAGATGAGGACTCAGACTGCTCACACCGAGAACCAACAAATCATGATAGTTGAGCTATTAGTAAAGGGACCAGCTCTGGACTGGTTTATTCAGATGATTCAACCATACATGATGACGATGACCTGTGCTCAGTTCAGAGAGTGATTCATGAGAAGATTCTTCCTAGAGCCACTTCGTATGAGCTACAAACTTCGACTGACTAGCATTACTCAAGGTGATAAATCTATTGAGGACTATACCAGAGAGTTCCTTTGACTTGGTAGATGTGCAGAGGACCTAATGCGAGATCAGTACTTCACAATCACCAGTTATGTCACTGGTTTGGGTTCTGCATTTGCTGGTATGCCTACAACAGGCCTTACTCTAGAGTTAGTGGTAGAGTTGGCCAAGGAGATTGAGCTGAGGCTAGTCAGGCAAGGAGCTATGCCTGATTAATATAAGTTGGGCATTCAGATAGGTGGATTTCAGACTACTCCATACTCGAGTTTTCATATTGGTTTGAGTAGTCAACAGAGAGGCCCAGCTCAGCAGAGTCAGAAGCAGTAGCAGAGGGTACATAAGAGTAGTAGACATGGCTGTGGAGGTTAGCGTAGACCGTTCAGACTTGGGTCAGGTGCTTCGAGCAGCAGTATTGGTCGCAGTTCTGGGTCAGCTGCTAGTGTTTGTCAGACGTGTGGCAGAGTCCATTAAGGATCATGTTACATGGCACCATTAACGTGTTTTAGATGCGGACAGATGGGACACTTTGCCAGATTATGTCCCTATTATGGTTATCAGCAGCTGTAGATTCTGTGATTCCCTCAATAGTGGATTGCCAGTGCAGCACCCATTCCTTTTTAGTTGCCTCCAGCCCAGCACCAGAGTTCTACTCAAAATTTTCCTTAGCAAGGTCATGGTAGAGGTACCAGAGGAGGTGCCAGAGGTATTGGCTAGGCTTCTACCAGTCAGCATGGAGGTTGAGGTCAAGCTAGAGTCTTCCATCTTACTTAGCAGGATGCTCAGGCATCTAATGCAGTTGTGGTAGGTATTATTTCTATCTATTACCTGAATGCTTGGGTTCTGTTTGATTTAGGTGCCATGCATTCATTTGTATCTCCTATTTTTGCTTCCAAGTCTCATTGGCAAGCTTCGAGGATGGCTTTTCCTTTGTCTATCGCCACTCCTCTAAGCGACTCTTTGGACATCGATATTGTTCTTTCTGGTTGTCCAATTCTTATCAAAGGTAGAGAATTGTCCGCTGATTTGATTTTATTGAATGTGATGGAATTTGATGTTATTCTAGGTATGGATTGGTTATCTTAGCACTATGTTGTGGTAGATTGTCGGAGTAAAGAGGTGACTTTCAGAATTCCTGGTGAAGAAGAATTTAAGTTTGTGGGTGATAAGAGTTCTGCACCTCAGAATCTCATTTTCGCTATTACTGTTAGGAAGTTGCTGAGGAAGGGTTGTCAGGGTTATTTGGCTTTAGTCAGGGATACTTTAATGGAGAAGTTGTCACTCATAGATGTTCCTATTGCCTGTGAGTTTCCTGATGCTTTTCCTTAGGAGTTGCCAGGTTTACCACCTCACAGAGAGATTGAGTTTTGTATAAATATGGTTCCAAGCACTACCCCTATTTCTATGCCACCCTACAGAATGGCTCCTGCAGAGTTGAAAGAGTTGAAGGAGCAGTTGCAAGAGTTGCTAGATAAGGGTTTTATTAGACCCAGTGTTTCTCCTTGGGGTGCACCAGTCCTATTTGTGAGGAAGAAGAATGGTACCTTGAGACTATGCATTGACTACAGAGAGTTGAACAAGGTGAAAATGAAGAATAAGTATCCTCTCCCAAGGATAGATGACTTGTTTGATCAGCTACAGGGTGCATAATTCTTTTCTAAGATTAATTTGACATCGGGTTCTCATCAGTTGCAGATCAGTGAAGCCGATGTTCCTAAAACGGCATTCCGCACTCGATATGGCCATTATGAGTTTCTGGTGATGTCTTTTAGCTTGACTAATGCACCAGCAGCTTTTATGGACCTGATGAATAAGGTATTCATACCATTTATGGATCAGTTTATGGTAGTCTTCATTGATGATATATTGGTATATTCAAGGAGTATGGAGGAACATGTATATCACTTGAGGACTGTACTACAGACACTGAGAGAACATCAGCTTTATGCTAAATTCTCGAAGTGTGATTTCTGGATGGAGAGTGTTGCATTTCTTAGACACGTGGTGTGAAAAGAGGGTATCCAGGTTGATCTACAGAAGATTGAGGCAGTGTTTAAGTGGCTTAGACCGACTTCAATTATTAAGATTCAGAGTTTTCTAGGTTTAGTTGGGTACTATAGGAGGTTTGTATAGGTTTTTCTAGAGTTACAGCTCTTATGACTCACTTGACTCAGAAGAATGTGAGATTTGAGTGGTCAGAAGCTTGTGAGAACAGTTTCCAATTATTGAAGGAGAAGTTGACCATAGCTCCAATTTTGGCTTTGCCTAATGGAGAAGACAAGTTCATAGTGTATTGTGATGCCTCTAAAGTTGGCCTAGGTTGTGTGTTGATGTAGAATGGTAAGGTGATAACTTATGCTTCGAGGCAGTTGAAGAAGCATGAACAGAACTATCCTACCCACGACCTAGAGATGGCTACAGTGATCTTTGCTCTCAAGATCTAGAGACATTATATGTACGGGGTGACTTGTGAGATTTTTACCGATCACAAGAGCCTTAAGTACATTTTCCAACAGAGAGATATGAATCTGAGGCAGAGGAGATGGTTGGAATTGTTGAAAGATTATGATTGTGAGATTTTATATCATCTAGGCAAGGCTAATATGGTAGCAGATGCCTTGAGTAGGAAGTCCTTAGACAGTCTCGCTCACATCAGTGTGGAGAGGAAACTGTTGATCCAAGAGTTGCATCAGTTAGTGGATCAAGGTCTGATGATGAAGATGAGTAGATTAGGTGGACTGCTAGCTCAGTTTAAGGTGTGATCTATGCTGAGAGATAGGATTAAGGCAACTCAGAGATGACATCCTATTCTAGAAGAGCTTGCAGAGAATGTTCAAGTAAGGAAGTTCACTGATTTCACACTTGATGATGATGGTGTTTTGTGGATCAGTGGTAGATTGTGTGTTCCTGATGTGGATGATTTGAGAGAAGAGATCCTTGAGGAAGCACATTCTACAGCCTACAGCGTACATCCAGGTGTCACCAAGATGTACCATAGTATCAGAGACTTGTATTGGTGGGATGGACTGAAGAAGGATGTAGCTGATTATGTTGCTAAGTATTTGATGTGTCAGCAAGTGAAAGCTGAGCATCAGAAGCCTTCTGGGAAGCTTCAGCCTCTTTCTATTCCTGAGTGGAAGTGGGAAAGGATTGCTATGGATTTTATGGTTGGTTTACCTCATTCTAAGGATGGATACGATTCCATTTGGGTGATTGTAGATAGGTTGACCAAGTCTGCACATTTCTTGCCTATGAAAGCCACTTATTCTATAGTTAGATTGGCAAAGTTGTATGTGAAGCATATTGTGTGCCTTCATGGGGTACCTATGTCTATTGTGTCAGATAGAGGTTCAGTGTTTACTTCCCATTTTTAGCAGAAGTTGCAGGAAGCGATAAGCACTAGGTTGGATTTCATTACTATGTTTCATCCTCAGACAGATGGTCAGTCTGAAAGGATAATCCAAACACTGAAAGATACATTATGGATGTGTTTTTTGGATTTAGGTGGTAGTTGGGACGATCATTTGCCACTCGTAGAGTTTGCATATAATAACATCTACTATAGCAGTATTGGAATGTCACCATACGAGGCTTTGTACGGAAGGAAGTGTAGATCCCCTCTGAGTTAGGATGAGATTAGGGAGAGAGCTTTAACTGGACTTAAGATGGTTCAGGATGCTATAGAGAAAGTCATTGTAATTAAGAGGAGATTAAAGATTGCAGTTAGCAGACAAAAGAGCTATATGGATCCGAGACGCAGAGATATGGAGTTCCAGGTAGGAGACTTTGTGTTTCTGAAGGTGTCTCCAATAAAGGGTGTTATAAGATTTAGCAGGAAGGGTAAGCTAGCACCGAGATATATAGGACCGTTCGAGAGTTCATTGAGAGAGTAGGCACTATTGCATATTGGTTGGCTTTGCCTCTGAATCTATCTCAAGTGCATCTGGTATTTCATATCTCGATGCTGAGGAAGTATGTTTCAGACCCTTTACACATGTTGCAACCCAATTGTGTGGAAGTGATTGAAGACCTGTCATCCATATAAGAACCTGTTGTGATCATAGACTATCAAGTTCAACAGTTGCATTCGAAGCAGATTTTGATGATCAAGGAGTTATAGTGTGGCAACAACGTAAAAAAGCATACCTGGGAGACTACAACTGAGATGTGAGCTTCTTACCCGTATCTCTTTCCTCCTTGAGTCTTGTTTATTCTTTCTTGAATTTGAGGACGAATTCTTATAAGGAGAGGAGACTATAATGACCCATGTTTTTAAATTATTTTATTTTAAAATGGGATATGCAGTATTAATAAATTTGAAACTTATATCAATTTATTTTTGTATTTTGTGAATAATAATAATTATTTTACTTTTAATTATAATTTTCTACGTAAATGTTCATATCAAAGTTTATTATTTTGGACAAGTAATTTACGTTATTTACATTTATTATTTTGGATAATATTATTTTAATAAATTATATTATTGTATTGTATTTTATGTGTTACTATATATATATATATATATATATATATATATATATATATATATATATATATATATATGCACATATATAAATTAGGGTTTATTATTTATGTGTGTGTGTTATATACACATATATGTGTGGTGTGAATTTAGTGTAACATTAAATTATATTATATTATAAAATAAAGTTTTATTAAATTATATAACATAGTATTATATACATATAATGTACATACATTCACAAAACACAGAGTCTTCTTCCTCCTCTCCCCGTGCACAATTCGTACCACACCACCATTGTGCCTCTCACTGCACTTCACCGAATTGCCACCATCCACCATCATCTTCTCCTTCTCCTTGTTGCCTTCCCACCTTCGCCTACACGTTGACCGTTGCCAGAGAAGCAGAAAAATGGCAGTAGCAGTAGATTGAACTCTCTGGCTTTCCAAGCTTTTCTGGCTACCATTCTTCACATTTCTGGTGTCCTTGAGCTCCTCAAGCTCCGGTGAACTCGATCCAAGTTTCGGTTTGAGCTCTAATCCCTCCATTTTTGCTGTTTCTTGAATTTTTGATTTTGAACATTAGGGTTTCATAATTTTTTTAGGTTGATTTTGTTTGACCCAGTCAATCTTCCTTAACAAATATTGTTCCTAGAAGTTTAATCTACATCTCTATATTTTTGTTTTGATTTTTAAAATTTATTTTAATTTTTGTGAATTTTTAAATATTTTATTATTATTTTATTAATTTTATAAATTAACCAAATCATATTATAAATTAAATTACTATTTAAAACATATAATGAAAATGAAAGATCCTAAGTTATGCATCCTATATGCAATGCATATATGTATAGTATAATAACTCACAGATTAGCACTCCACGAGACAAACACATCAGCCCTGATCCATTAGGCCTTGGTCTCAGCGCAACTAGAAAAATAAAATAACATTAACAATTAGAATAAACTTCTAATTCTATGCTTTTAGGATTACTATAGAAAGACTCATAAAAAAAATTCAAAACTAGACCCAGACCGGTTGTCACATTTTACAAGAAATCTACCAAAATTTTGGCATAGTCTCCTCTGTAAAATGGACATCTCCCTACAAAAGTAAGGTTGATCTTGCATAGAAAACACATTTCGAATACAAAATTCACGCAACTCCTCAATCGGGATCCCAAACTACAATTTCCCCTAACTGAGGTCCACAATTCACCACAAGATACAATAAAATATATATAAATTCAACAAATACCAAAAATGCCCTTTAAGTATCAAAATATGGCAATTTAAACATTAAAAACATAAAAAATAATTATTTTACCCATAATTACTTAAAAACTCTAATAATAATATAATATAAATAAAAATTGATATTTCTCGAAAAATACACCAATATTAATAAAAATTCATTTTATAATTCCAAATTACTTAATTAATCCATAAACATATTAAAAGTTACTAAAAACCCATTTATTTACAAAAATAATATATTATATATAATTTGAAATTAATTTTTTGAAAAATAGTATTAATTAGTTAAAAATAGTAAATAATTTATAAAAATCATTTTTATACTTCAAATATTTATTAAAACTAATTAAATTTAATATTTAACCAAAATTATTACCAATTTATGAAAATGCCCCTAATATACAAAAATACACATAAAATACTAATAATATTCAAAAATTCAATAAAAATTATGTAATTACTCAAAATTTATTTCCTCAACATATTATTCATTAAAATCAACAAATACACCTAATTAACCAATAATTTTGTCACGACCCAAAACAGGGGCCATGACTGGCCCTAGGGAACGAGAATTCTTTCGAATCCGGAACCCGTAGCAAGCCTAAAAATAAAATAAAACATGCAATAATAATAATAACGATATCAAATGCAGCGGAAATAAAAATCATAAATCAAATCATAAATATAATAATAACATTTTCATCACTGGATTTAAATCAAATCTCATCTCATATATAAATCTCTTAATACAAATCCAGTTTCAAATAAAACAATATCTCACATAGATAAAATACATAAAATCCCACGATTTAATTCACAACTACTGCAGTGTCTAGATTATATAAAAATAAGACTCAAGTGAGCAGTTGACACAAAGAAGCCGAGGCGGAAGAAATCCGGCGTACAGGCCTGCCACTGAGGTCTGAAGATGTTGACTCTCCTGAAAAATTATCAACGGAGGGGAGTCAGACCTCATTGAGTGAATTACTATAATATATATACATACATACACACTAAATGATAATGCATACAGTCAACAGTATATATCTAATATATATATAATATATATATATACAGGCAATTACACACAGATGCAATAAAATCATTTTATATATTTTATCTGAAAATCATCTTTTATGAAGGATCATATAGAACCCTATGATATCGCAACCTCAAACAGTGTTAGACAACACTCTAGCCATACAGGCTCACTTAATCCAAATATATCCACTTAATCCATTTAGACAGTAGACTGGCCCCGAGACACTAAGTCAATCGAGCTCCAGCAGTCTGACTGCCAGTGTGATTGGCCCCAAGACACTTGGTCAACCGAGCTCCAGCAATCACACCCAAATCACATCACACATATCAATAATCATAATCAATCAATATCCACAAATGGTTAGTAATATAGCCTAAATACTATAGGTGTACCAGTACGTACTTGGTCCTAGTGCTGCCTACTAGGTAGCACGTTCTATCGATATCCTTCATTAATAATATAAATCATTCATTCACAGAAATAGATGATGCATGAAGTTCAATAAAATATCAACATAAACCATATATATACTAGAAATATACCAAAAGTAAATCAGGTATATTTCGAGTATATATATACGTCAAATAAATCCAATCAAATCATAAATTAAACTAGAAATATATTTAAAAACATTTTTAAATATAATTTATTAACAAAACATGCATATAATTTAATATATACCAAAAATAAACCAAAAATATACTTAAATACAAATCACATTATTTATGCATTTTTAATCAAAATAAAACGTATATTTCTAAATCATGCATCCTAAAGCATATATATATAGTATAGTAACTCACAAATTAGTGCGCTCCATGAGATGGATCCGACGGGCCTGGTCCACTAGCCCTCGTTCTCGGCGTAACTAAACAAGCAATAACGACAGACATTAGAATAAACCTAACAGAAAATCCTAGAATTCGATCTAGAGTATTAAACACAGAATTAAGATTAGGGTACGACCGGACATCACGTTTTACGAGAATTCTACCAAAAATTCGACAGAACCTCCCCTGTAAAATGGACATCTCTCTACTCAAAAGAGTAGAGCCAACCCTGCAAAGAAATACACTTCGAAAAACAAGCTCAACACTCAACCACAACCCCTCAGTCGGACTCCAGACTACAATCTACCGACCGGGGTCCACAAACACAGAACAATTCTGAAAATACCAAAAATACCCTTATCTCATAGAAATACATTTTATATATAGAAATTACATAATTAACCTTTAAACACAGTAAAAACCGATAGAAACTCATTTTATTAGAAAAATCGGATATTATATATATAATTGAAAATAGTTCACGAAAAATATTTTAATTAATTAAAAATACTAAATAATTTGTAGAAATCATTTTTATACCTTAAATAACTATTAAAACTAATTAAATTACATTTTTAGCCAATTTAGGGTAAAATTACCAAAATACCCCTATATATATAAATATACTAAAATTACTTCAAAAATTCACCAAAAATTATACAATTATCCAAAAGTAATTTTCTCAACATATTTATCAATAATATCAATAATTAAACCCAATTAACCAATTAAATTCAATTAAAAACACAATTAACCGTAATTTCCCAAAATTACATAAACTTCAATAATTCAAAATAAATACATAGAAATTCATAAAAATTCCAAATAAATTCCTATAATTCATTTCAACACCTAATTTAACCATAAAACACAATTTCATAATTTAAATAATTAATTTCCAAAAATTAGAAAATAATATTAAAATATTCAAAAATACCCAAAAATCCAAACAATCTCCAAAAATTCCACAAAAATTCATACATGTAGATTAAGCTACTAGGATCAACATTTGTGAATGGAGTTTCCATGAATCAATCAATTCAAAGCTCAAAAAAATCAAAAACCCTAATGTGACCGAATTGGAAAATTCGAAACCTAAGCAATTCTAGACCATTTAAGCTCAAACCAAAGCTAGAATCACACTCACCGGAGCTCAAGGAGAAGAAAGAGATCGGCGGTGTCGAAAATGATGGCCGGGATCGTGGTCGACGATGAGGAGAAGAAGTTTTGGCCAAAGGAAGAAAAACATCTCGCCGGCGCTGGGGAAGGAGGCTGCTGACGGCGGGTGACGGGTGAGGACGACGGTGGCAAGCCGGGAGGCACACCGACGGTAGGGGATCGGCGTGACAGACGGTGGTTGGTGGTGAGGGGGTGGTCGGGCGGGGGAGAAGGAAGAAGAAAAAGAAGAAGAAAAAGAAAAAGAAAGAAAAGAAAAAGAAAAATAATAAAATAATATGTATATATTAAAATATAGTGTATAAATAAAATATGTGGGAAAAATACACACCACATATTATTATATTAATTTAAATAAACAATTAATAATAAAATAATAAAATATTAGGGTAATATATTAAACCCTAATTAAATAAATATTGCACACATACACGGTGTTTAGTAATTTAAAAATACGTATGAGTTCATGTAAGTCCGAGAATATATTTAAAATAATTAATAATAAATTATTTACGTGAAAATTTCCCCGAAAATGCAAGTCCCGGGAAAATTTTACGTAAAGCACTGTAAATAAGACATAGTAATTAAAATAGGTTTTAAATACATATCAACTCGTAAAAATATCGTAATATATATACACAAATTATTAACAGTGCATATCCCGATAGAGTGTAAAAATATGTAAAAACACGGGATATTACAGTCTTCCCCCTTTACAAGAATTCGTTCCTGAATTCCAAAAAGAAAAGATTACAGGATTAGGAAGGAAAGAGATACGGGTAAGAAGCTCGCATCTCAACTTCAGTCTCCCACGTATGCTCCTCAACTCTATTGCTACGCCACAGAACCTTGACCATCAGAATCTGCTTCGAACACAACTGTTGAACTTGATAATCAACAATCGCCACAGGTTCTTCCATAAATGTCAAATCTTCACTCACTTCTACACTGTCAGGCTGAAATACATGAGAAGGGTCTGAGATATACTTCCTCAACATCGAGATATGAAATACTGGATGCACTTGTGACATACTCGGAGGCAAATCCAACCGATATGCAACAGTGCCAACTCTCTCCAGAATCTCAAACGGTCCAATATACCTCGGTGCTAACTTACCCTTCTTGCCAAATCTCATCACACCCTTCATCGGAGATACTTTCAGAAAAATGAAATCTCCAACCTGAACTCCACATCTCTGCACCTAGGATCCGTATAACTCTTCTGTTTGCTAACTGCGGTCTTTAATCTGCGCTTAATCACGGTGACTTTCTCTGCAGCATCCTGAACCATCTCAGGTCCAGTCAAAGCTCTTTCACCAATCTCGTCCTAACTCAAAGGGGATCTACACTTCCTTCCATATAACGCCTCATACGGTGCCATACCAATTCTGCTATGGTAGCTGTTATTATATGCAAACTCAACAAGTGGAAAATGATCATCCCAGCTACCTCCCAAATCCAAGATACACATCCTCAACATATCTTCCAGTGTCTGGATTGTCCTCTCAGACTGGCCATCTGTCTGAGGATGAAAAGCAATACTGAAATCCAACCTAGTGCCCATCACTTCCTGCAACTTCTGCCAAAAACGAGAAGTAAACACTGAACCTCTATCTGACATAATGGACACAGGTACTCCATGAAGGCACACAATATGCTTCACATACAACTTCGCCAATCTAGCAACTGAATAAGTGGCTTTCACTGGCAAGAAATGTGCAGACTTCGTCAATCTGTCTACAATCACCCAGATGGAATCGTATCCATCCCTCGAACGAGGTAAACCGACCACAAAATCCATAGCTATCCTTTCCCACTTCCACTCGGGAATAGGAAGAGGCTGAAGCTTCCCAGAAGGCTTATAATGTTCGGCTTTCACTTGCTGACACGTCAGACACTTAGCAACATAATCAACGACATTCTTCTTCAATCCGTCCCACCAGTATAAATCTTTGATACTGTGGTACATCTTAGTGACACCCGGATGAACGCTATAAGTTGTAGAGTGTGCTTCCTCTAAAATATCCTCTCTCAAATCATCCACATCAGGAACACACAATCTACCACTGATCCACAACACACCATCATCATCGAGTGTGAAATCAGTGAACTTCCCTGCTCTGACATTCCCTGCAAGCTCTTCCAAAATAGGATCTTGGCTCTGAGCTGCTTTAATCCTATCCCTCAGTACAGATCGCACTTTAAATTGAGCTAGTAGTCCACCTGATCTACTTATCTTGATCATCAGACCTTGATCCACCAACAGATGCAACTCTTGGATCAATGGTCTCCTCTCAACACCGATGTGAGCAAGACTACCTGAGGACTTTCTACTCAAGGCATCTGCTACAACATTAGCTTTACCTGGATGATATAAGATCTCGCAATCACAATCCTTTAACAGTTCTAACCATCTTCTCTGCCTCAGATTCAAATCTCGCTGCTGAAAAATGTACTTAAGGCTCTTGTGATCAGTAAATATCTCACAAGTCACCCCGTACAGATAATGTCTCCAAATCTTCAAAGCAAAGATCACTACAGCCATCTCAAGATCATGTGTAGGATAGTTCTACTCATGCTTCTTCAACTGCCTCGAAGCATAGGCTATCACCCTTCCATTCTGCATCAACACACAACCAAGACCAATTCTAGAGGCATCATAGTAAACTATGAACTTATCCACACTATTAGGCAAAGCTAATCCTGGCGCTGTGGTCAACTTCTCCTTCAACAACTGAAAACTATTCTCACAAGCTTCTGACCACTCGAATCTAACATTCTTCTGAGTCAAGCGAGTCATAGGGGCTGCAATCCTGGAAAAATCCTGCACAAACCCCCTATAATACCCGGCTAAACCCAGAAAACTCCGAATCTCTGTAACAGAAGTAGGTCTAGGCCATTCAGATACTACCTCAATCTTCTGTGGATCAACTTGAATACCTTCTTTAGACACTACGTGTCCAAGAAAAGAAACACTCTCCATCCAGAAATCACACTTCGAGAATTTAGCATAAAGCTGATGATCTCTCAGTGTCTGTAGTACAATCCTTAAATGATATACATGCTCCTCCATACTCCTTGAATATACCAGTATATCATCAATGAAGACTACCATAAACTGATCCACATACGGTCTGAATACCCTATTCATCAAGTCCATAAAAGCTGCTGGTGCATTAGTCAAACCAAAAGACATCACTAGAAACTCATAATGGCCGTATCGAGTGCGGAACGCTGTCTTAGGAATATCAGATTCACTGATACGCAGCTGATAATAACCCGACCTCAAGTCGACCTTCGAAAAGAACTGTGCACCCTGAACCTGATCAAACAAATCATCAATCCTCGGAAGAGGATACTTGTTCTTCACTGTCACCTTATTCAGTTCTCTGTAGTCAATGCACAGTCTCAGGGTACTATCCTTCTTCTTCACAAACAGGACTGGTGCACCCTAAGGAGAAACACTAGGTCTGATAAAACCTTTATCCAATAACTCTTACAATTGCTCCTTCAACTCTTTCAACTCTGCAGGAGCCATTCTGTAAGGTGGCATAGATATAGGAGTAGTACCTGGTACCACATCTATACAGAACTCAATCTCTCTGTGAGGTGGTAAACCTGGCAACTCCTCGGGAAAAACATCAGGAAACTCACAAGCAACAGGAACATCTGTGAGTGACAACTTCTCCACTGAAGTATCCCTGACCAATGCCAAATATGCCTGACAACCTTTCCTTAACAACTTCCTAGCCGTAATAGCAGAAATAAGATTCTGAGGTGCTGAACTCCTATCACCCACAAATTTAAAATCTTCTTCACCAGGAATTCTAAAAGTCACCTCTTTATTCCTGCAATCTACCACGGTGAAGTGCTGAGATAACCAATCCATTCCCAGAATAACATCAAACTCCATCACATCCAACAAAATCAAATCAGCGGGTAATTCTCTATCTCCCACGAGAACTGGACAACCAGAAAGAACAATATCGGTGTCCAAGGAATCGCTCAAAGGAGTGGCAACAGACAAAGGAAAAGCCATCCTCGAAGCTTGCCAACAACATTTAGAAGCAAAAACGGGAGAAATGAACGAATGCGTGGCACCCGGATCAAACAAAACCCATGCATCTAGGTAACAAACAGAAACAATACCTGCCACGATTGCATTAGATGCCTGAGCATCCTACTGAGTGAGATGAAAGACTCTGGCCTGACCTCGACCTCCCTGCTGACTGGTAGAAGCCTGGCCAACACCTCTGGCACCTCCTCTAGTACCTCTACCATGACTCTGCTGTGGAAAAAACTGAGTGGAACTCTGATGCTGGGCTGGTGGCAACTAAAATGGCACGGGTGCAACACTAGCAATCGACTGCTGTGGGAATCATGGAATCTGCTGCTGCTGATATCCGGAATAAGGACACGATCTGGTAAAATGTCCTGTCTGCCTGCATCTGAAGCATGTCAGTGGTGTCAGATAACACGGTCCTTGATGGACTCTACCATAAGTCTGACAAACACTGGCCGCTGATCCAGAACTACGACCACTGCTACTGCCCGAAGCACCTGACCCAAATCTGAATGATCTATGCTGACCTCCACGGCCATGTCTACTGCTCCGATGCACTCGCTGCTACTGTCTCTGACTCTACTGAGTCGGACCTCGCTGCTGACTACTCGATCCAACATGAAAAATTGAATACGAAGTAGCCTGCAATCCACTCGACTGAACTCCTAGCTGGTAGTAATCAGGCATCGCTCCCTGCCTAACTAACCTCAGCTCAATCTCCTTGGCTAACTCAATCATAGACTCGAGAGTAAGGCCTGCTGTAGGCATACCAGCAAAAGCAGAACCCAAACCAGTGACATACGTAGTGACAGTGAAGTACTGGTCTCGCATCAGATCCTCAGCATATCTACCCAGACGAAGAAACTCTCGGGTATACTCCTCTACAGATCGATCTCCATGAGAAATACTGGTCAAACGAAGATGATAGCTCAAACGAAGAGGCTCTGGATAGAATCTCCTCATAAATTGCTCTCGGAACTGAGCCCAGGTCATCGTCATCATATAGGGCTGGATCATCTGAATGAACCAATCTAAGGCTGGTCCCTCGATAGATAACTCAACGATCATGATCCGCTGGTACTCGGTATGACCAGTCCGAGTCCTAGTCTCAATCGCATGTAGAAAATCTAACGGATCGAAAGTACCATCAAAAGCAATCCTGCCAACTCGGGCATAGAACAAAGTTGCCTCAGGGTCAGACATACCCTGCTGATAGGCAGGCTGAACAACTGGAGGAATAGGAACATCAAACTCAGGCTCAACAGGCTCCTCGTCCTGTAACTCTCTCTGCCTATGGCGACCTGCCGCTCCTCGAGGTCTACCTCTGCCACGACCTCTACGTCTAACTGGCTACTCAGGAGGTAAAACCTCATCCTGGAAAGACTCATCATCCTCGGCCTCAACGACCGGTGGAGCGACATGCGCTCGCCTCCTCATACTGAAAAGACAAACGGAAAGATTCAGACAAAACAGACAATAGAGGAATAACGCAGAAAACTAAGTAAGGAATACTTATCAAGACATACTAGAACCTAATTCACTGCAGTAGTTCAACAGAAAACACAACTTTAAAACTAGGGCCACAACTCACATAACTAAGCCCTGACACAGAACTCCGCTCTGATACCAACTTTGTCACGACCCAAAATAGGGGCCATGACCGGCGCTAGGGAACAGGAATTCTTTCGAATCCGGAACCCGTAGCAAGCCTAAAAATAAAATAAAACATGCAATAATAATAATAATGATATCAAATGCAGCGGAAATAAAAATCATAAATCAAATCATAAATATAATAATAACATTTTCATCACTGGATTTAAATCAAATCTCATCTCATATATAAATCTCTTAATACAAATCCAGTTTCAAATAATACAATATCTCACATAAATAAAATACATAAAATCCCATGATTTAATTCATAACTACTGCAGTGTCTAGATTATATAAAAATAAGACTCAAGTGAGCAGTTTACACAAAGAAGCCGGGGCGGAAGAAATCCGGCGTACAGGCCTGCTACTGAGGTCTGAAGATGTTGACTCTCCTGAAAAATTGTCAACAGAGGGGAGTCAGACCTCATTGAGTGAATTACTATAATATATATACATACATACACACTAAATGATAATGCATACAGTCAACAGTATATATCTAATATATATATAATATATATATATATACAGGCAATTACACACAGATGCAATAAAATCATTTTATATATTTTATCTGAAAATCATCTTTTATGAAGGATCATATAGAACCCTATGATATCACAACCTCAAAGAGTGTTAGACAACACTCTAGCCATACAGGCTCACTTAATCCAAATATATCCACTTAATCCATTTAGACAGTAGACTGGCCCCGAGACACTAAGTCAACCGAGCTCCAGCAGTCTGATTGCCAGTGTGATTGGCCCCGAGACACTTGGTCAACCGAGCTCCAGCAATCACACCCAAATCACATCACACATATCAATAATCATAATCAATCAATATCCACAAATGGTTAGTAATATAGCCTAAATACTATAGGCGTACCGGTACGTACTTGGTCCTAGTGCTGCCCACTAGGTAGCACGTTCTATCGATATCCTTCATTAATAATATAAATCATTCATTCACAAAAATAAATGATGCATGAAGTTCAATAAAATATCAACATAAACCATATATATATACTAGAAATATACCAAAAGTAAACCAAGTATATTTCGAGTATATATATACGTCAAATAAATCCAATCAAATCATAAATAAACTAGAAATATATTTAAAAACATTTTTAAATATAATTTATTAACAAAACATGCATATAATTTAATATATACCAAAAATAAACCAAAAATATACTTAAATACAAATCACATTATTTATGCATTTTTAATTAAAATAAAACGTATATTTCTAAATCATGCATCCTAAAGCATATATATATATAGTATAGTAACTCACAAATTAGTGCGCTCCACGAGATGGATCCGACGGGCCTGGTCCACTAGCCCTCGGTCTCGGTGCAACTAAACAAGCAATAACGACAGACATTAGAATAAACCTAACAGAAAATCCTAGAATTCGATCTAGAGTATTAAACACATAATTAAGATTATGGTTCGACCGGACATCACGTTTTACGAGAATTCTATCAAAAATTCAGCAGAACCTCCCCTATAAAATGGACATCTCTCTACTCAAAAGACTAGAGCCGACCCTGTAAAGAAATACACTTCGAAAAACAAGCTCAACACTCAACCACAACCCCTCGATCGGACTCCAAACTACAATCTATCGACCGGGGTCCACAAACACAGAACAATTATGAAAATACCAAAAATACCCTTATCTCATAGAAATACATTTTATATATAGAAATTACATAATTAACCTTTAAACACAGTAAAAACCGATAGAAACTCATTTTATTAGAAAAATCGTATATTATATATATAATTGAAAATAATTCACGAAAAATATTTTAATTAGTTAAAAATACTAAATAATTTGTAGAAATCATTTTTATACCTTAAATAACTATTAAAACCAATTAAATTACATTTTTAGCCAATTTAGGGTAAAATTACCAAAATACCCCTATATATATAAATATACTAAAATTACTTCAAAAATTCACCAAAAATTATACAATTATCCAAAATTAATTTTCTCAACATATTTATCAATAATATCAATAATTAAACCCAATTAACCAATTAAATTCAATTAAAAACACAATTAACCGTAATTTCCCAAAATTACATAAACTTCAATAATTCAAAATAAATACATAGAAATTCATAAAAATTCCAAATAAATTCCTATAATTCATTTCAACACCTAATTTAACCATAAAACACAATTTCATAATTTAAATAATTAATTTCCAAAAATTAGAAAATAATATTAAAATATTCAAAAATACCCAAAAATCCAAAAAATTTCCAAAATTTCCACAAAAATTCATACATGTAGATTAAGCTACTAGGATAAACATTTGTGAAGGGAGTTTCCATGAATCAATCAATTCGAAGCTCAAAAAAATCAAAAACCCTAATATGACCGAATTGGAAAATTCAAAA
The DNA here is from genome assembly GCA_947683625.1 of Mallotus nudiflorus. Taxonomy (NCBI): domain Eukaryota; kingdom Viridiplantae; phylum Streptophyta; class Magnoliopsida; order Malpighiales; family Euphorbiaceae; genus Mallotus; species Mallotus nudiflorus. The sequence goes on along the minus strand of CANTUR010000110.1, from coordinate 116,603 downwards.
CCTAAGCAATTCTAGACCATTTAAGCTCAAACCAAAGCTAGAATCACACTCACCGGAGCTCAAGGAGAAGAAAGAGATCGGCGGTGTCGAAAATGATGGCCGAAATCGTGGTCGACGGCGAGGAGAAGAAGTTTCGGCCAAAGGAAGAAAAACAGCTCGCCGGCGCTGGGGAAGGAGGCTGCTGACGGCGGGGGACGGCTGAGGACGACGGTGGCAAGCCGGGAGGCACACCGATGGTAGGGGATTGGCGTGACAGACGGTGGTTAGTGGTGAGGGGGTGGTCGGGCGGGGGAGAAGGAAGAAGAAGAAGAAGAAGAAAAAGAAAAAGAAAGAAAAGAAAAAGAAAAGAAAAAGAAAAAGAAAAAGAAAAATAATAAAATAATATGTATATATTAAAATATAGTGTATAAATAAAATATGTGGGAAAAATACACACCACATATTATTATATTAATTTAAATAAATAATTAATAATAAAATAATAAAATATTAGGGCAATATATTAAACTCTAATTAAATAAATATTGCACACATACACGGTGTTTAGTAATTTAAAAATACGTATGAGTTCATGCAAGTCCGAAAATATATTTAAAATAATTAATAATAAATTATTTACGTGAAAATTTCCCCGAAAATGCAAGTCCCGGGAAAATTTTACGTAAAGCACTGTAAATAAGACAGTAATTAAAATCAGTTTTAAATACATATCAACTCGTAAAAATATCGTAATATATATACACAAATTATTAACACTGCATATCCCGATACAGTGTAAAAATATTTAAAAACATGGGATATTACAAATTTCTATAAAAATACATATTTAATCTAATAATTCCAAAATACACATAAATTATATAAAATTCCATAAAAATTATAAAAATTCACAAAAATTATTTTACCAACAAATAGCATTATAATATCAACTCAAACACATAATTAAACTCTAATTTCTACCAAAAATACACATTTAACTCAAAATTCCAAAATTACATAAACTATAAATATTTCTTAAAATTACACAATATTCTCAAAAATTATTTTCTTTACTCTAAAATTAATATTAACTCATAAAAACACTAATTCAAAAAATTTTATAATTAAATAAATAAATTTACAAAAATTAGATAAATAATAATAAAATAATAAAAATTTAACAAAATTTTAAATAAATTCTAAAAATCAAAACAAAAATATAAAGATGTAGATTGAGCTTCTAGGAACAATATTTGTTAAGGAAGATTGACTGGATCAAACGAAATCAACTTAAAATAAATTGTGAAACCCTAATGTTCAACACCAAAAATTCAAGAAACAGCAAAAATGGAGGGATTAGAGCTGAAATCGAAGCTTGGATCGAGTTCACCGAAGCTTAAGGAGCTCAAGGACACCGACATCATGAAAAATGGTGGCCGAAAAAGCTTGGAATGCCGGAGAGTTCAATCTGCTGCTACTGCCATTTTTCTACTTCTCTAGTGACGGTCAATGTGCAAGCAACGACAGAGATGGAGAAGACGACGATGGATGGTGGCGATCTGGTAAAGTGCAGCGAGAGGCACAATGGCGGTTGTAGCTCGAACGTGTGCGCGGGAAGAAGAGGGAGAAGACTATGCCTTTTAGTTGAATGTGTACATGTATAAATATATGTATGTATCATAATTAATACACATTATAATATAATATTATTTTAACCTTAAACATAAAAACTCTCCACCACAAGTACATACATACATACATACATACATACATACATACATATATATATATATATATATATATATATATATATATATATACAAATGGTACTTCGAACTTGGAACGAGCATGAAGAAATTAACGATACTTGAATGAGGTATTCAACTCCAAGGATGAATCGAAAAAGAAATCTTTATTGGTTCTACCTCCTATTTTTTATGAAGAGAATGAATCTTTTTATCGAAGGATCAGAAAAAAATGGGTCTTGATCTCCTGCGAGAATGATTTGGAAGATCCAAAACAAAAAATAGTGGTATTTGCTAGCAATAACATAATGGATTTTTAAAAATCTAGGAATATTAGATTTGTAAAATGAATTTTTAATAATATTTGTGTAATTATTGGAAAAATGGATTTTTAATAATATTATATTATTATTTAGGGTTTTTAAGTAATTATTAGGGAAATAATTATTTTTGGTGTTTTAATGTTAAATATGCTATATTTTGATATTTGGAGGGCATTTATGGTATTTATTGATTTTTAATATATTTTATTTTATTATTGAATTTTTGGTGTATTGTGGACCTCGGTTGGGGAATTTTTGTAGTTCGGGATCCCAACCAAGGGTTGTTTGAATTCTGGAATTAGAAGTGTATTTTTCATGCAGGACCGGCTCTATTTTTTAGTAGAGAGATGTTCGTTTTACAGAGGATTTTCTATCGAATTTTTGGTAGAATTCTTGTAAAACATGACATCAGGTCTAATTCTATTTCTGTGTCCGTTTGTGTTTAGTAATTCCAGATTGAGTCTCTAGAGGTCTAAGTTAAATTAATTTTGATTTCATGATTATTTTTATTGTTTAGTTACGCCGAGACCAAGGTCTAACAGACCAGGCTTGTCGGACCAGTCTGGTGGAGCACATCCCTATGAGTTGTTATTTTATATATACATCACACTTAGGTTACATGTTTTAGAAAATACATGTCTTAAATGTATAATTATTCATAATTGTTTTATTAAATGATTAGTATACCTTAAGTATATTTTTAGTATATTTTAGGTATATTCTAAATAAATGCATGTTATTTTAAATGATTTTTACTTAGCATATTCTTAGTATATTAATGGTTTATTTTTGGTATATTTTATGATTGATTTAATTTATTTGATATATATATATATATATATATATATATATATATATATATACCTGAAATATACGTAGTTTATTTATCCTTTTAAACATTGACTTCACTTATCTTATTTAAGATTGTGGGAATGCTTACAATTATAATGTCACTCGTAAGCGCTTTATTTTCATGTTTTTACAACATTTTGAGCTCCATAACTTCATCCATTAAGTATGCCCTTGATCCTAAATAAGATTCATTTTTAAACAAATAAAATAGTAATAATAATTAATTATTAAAGTCAAAATCAAGGTTAATTTGAAATCGATCACTACCTTGATAATGCAAAGGGCCAATATATATATGTGTCTGTGTGTTACTTTAATTGGATAAAACTCTCATTAATGAAATAGATAATTAAGTCAAAACTTATTGAGTGGTTGTATCTTTAACTATTTTCTTATTTTATTTTGGTGTGAGAAATTTATCATGAATCCATTAATTTTTGCCAGTTCTGTTATTGTTGCAAGTTTGATCATTGGGCTTGCTTCAATTAGACATGGGGCTGATTAAGCTATTACCGTAAGGAATTGCAAAACAACCCGAGGGTAAGGAAAAAATAGGAGGTACTTTATTTTCTAATTTGACTTTTATGGAAGCTTTAACAATTATATATATAAAAAATAAAGTTGGATGTCACTATTAGTGACACTCATGGATGGATATAATTACGAAATAGTCCAATTGATGTCCATTTTATTTTGGCCAAAAATATAAGGAGGGATAAAAATGTAAATTCAAAAAAAATTATCTTTATCTAAACTGTGGGTGTCAATTTTATTTTAAGAACATAAGTAAATTTCATTATTAACATAACAGTATATTATTAAGGAGAAGATAACATCATTTACATTCAAGTTACAAAAAAAGTGAATCAAAACTTAGTACAACTAGGAATATAAGTTGGCATTCAAGTTATAGAGATGGCATTTTCAAGTTAATTATTACATTTGATATTAGTTAATTTCATTTGTTTTTCACTTCTTTTTATTTTTTGATTCTCTCTTATTTATGTTTACAGTTGATTTGAATCTTCTATTGAACCAGGTGCTGCCCATATACTATCAATCGTAATGATCCAAGGATCAACTAGATCAAATTTTTTTGTTATTGGCTTGGTGCATTGCATCTAGGAAGTTATAAATTTCATGCATATATATGGATTTATTTTGGCCAAAGCAAGAATAGCAACGGGAAGAGTCCATAGCCTTTCTCCATAGACTAATCCTGTCACGACCCAAAATAGGAGTCATGACCGACACTAGGGAATGGGAATTCTTTTAAATCTAGAACCCATAGCAAGCCTTAGAAAATAAAACCATGCCATAAATAAATAAAAAGTATGATAGAATTATAATTTTTTGAATTAATATATAAAGTAAATAATCCAAATCCTTTTATAAATGAATATATATTCGTATAGTGTTCAAATACAATTCTCAGAGTATTTAATATCAAAATAAAAATAATACTCTTTTAATACAATAACACTACTACTACAATTTGTAGAATACAATTCAGAGTTCAAAATATACTTTTACATAAAATAGTCGAGACGGAAGGACACTGGCGAGGAACTCTACTACTAAGGTCTGACGATATAGGATCTCTTGAAAAAAAATAATTGAGGGGGGTCAGACCTCACTGAGTGAATTATTATGATATATTTACATGCAATCTAAATCATATCCGATCATGCATTCACATATATATATGTATATTCACGCATTCTACACATATGTCAACTCTGCTTATATAAATATACTAAATGCAGAAAACATTTAGTTTAATTCATTAAGGATCCATAGAACCCTAATAATCATAACCTCAACCAACCACATCATCACTCTAGCCATACAGGCTCACTTGATCCCAAATAGAACACTTATTCCAATTTGGACAGTAGACTGGCCCCGAGACACTACGTCAACCGAGCTCCCACAATTTGACTGTCAGTGTGATTGGCCCCGAGACACTTGGTCAACCGAGCTCCAGAAATCACACTATCTATCATCTCACATCTCAATCAAATCAATAGATCATTTATTCCATTATGGACAGTAGACTGGCCCCGAGACACAAAGTCAACTGAGCTCCAACAGTCTGACTGTTAGTGTGATTGGCCCCACAATCATACTATTAATCACACCATCGATCTTAATAAAATCAATTACAATCACCACAATTGATTCTCACTCAACCCTGATCTATTGCACCGGTATGTACACGGTCCTAGTGCTGCCTACTAGGTAGCACGTTCTATTGATATCCTTCATTTACATTAAATCATTTATAATAGTAGTAAAATAAACCATATATATACCAAAAATATACCTAAAATATACCAAATCTATTTCAGGTATATATATATCAAATAAAATGTGAAATATACTAAAGGTAAAACATTAATATAATTAAAAACAATTTAAGTGCATTTTAAAAATATAACATGTGTTTGCTTAAAAATGCACCTAAATATACTAAAGATATACCCTAAGTACACAGATCATTTAATAAAATATTTATGCATAAATATTCATTTAAATATGTATATGAACTAAAACATGCATTTAGGTTTGACATATATTCATAAATATACCAAAAATAACCTAATTTTCTAGCATGCATATCTCATAAATAAACCCTAAATATACCACTAATATGTTAGATTTGAATCAATAATAAAACATGCATTTATTTGGAAATCTATCCAAAAAATATACCAAAAATATATTGAAAAACAACTTAAGTGTAAGCTAATAATATGGCACGTGATTATTTAGGGATAAACCTAAAATATATTGAAAATATACCTAAAGTATACTAATCATTCCATAAAATAATTATGACTAAATATACATTTAAAACATGTATATGTACTAAAATGTACTAACATAAACCTAATTATTTAACGTACATATATCAAAATAACATGCATAATTATTTAACATGCACATATAAAAGTATAAACCCTAGATATACCAAAAATATGATATTTAAACCACTTTTAAAAACATATAATGAAAATGAAAATCCCTAAGTGATGCATCCTATATGCAATGCATATATATACAGTATAATAACTCATATATTAGCGCTCCACGAGACAAACTCGGTGAGCCTAATCCTTTAGGCCTTGGTCTCGGTGCAACTAGAAAAATAAAATAATAATAACCGTTAGAACAAACTTCTAACTCTATACTTCTAGGATTACTATAGACAGATTCAATTAAGAATTTAGAATTAGACTTGAACTGGTTGCCACGTTTTACGAGAAATCTATAAAAAATTTAATAGAGTCTCCTCTGTAAAATTGACATCTCCCTACAAAAGTAGGGCCGATCTTACACAGAAAACACACTTCAAAAATATACAGCCACATAACCCCTCGATCGGACTCCCAAAGGATAATTTTACCGACCGAGGTTCACAATTTACGAGATAACACATAACACATTTAAAATGCCAAAAATACAAAAAATACCCTTTAATACTCAAAATATAACAAATTAGATATTTAAAACACTGAAAAGAATTATTTAACCGATAATTATAATAAAACCCTAATTATTTAAATGTGTATATATACATGTATATGTATATATTTAATACGATAATTAAAATCGTGCATAGACTCATGCAAATTCACAAAACTGTCCAAAATAGTTAATATTTATTTATTTAAGTTTTAATTTCCCCGAAAATAAAACTCTCGAAAAAATTTTACGTAAGAGACTTAAAATAATTAAAAATGACTTTAATAAATAACAAAATAATTAAATAATCAAATATATATATATAAATTATTAACACTGCATATCCTGATGTAGTTTAAAATTATTTAAAAACTCAGGACATTACAGTCTTCCCCCCTTACAAGAATTCATCCTCAAATTCCAGAAAAAGAATAAATACAAGTCAAGAAGGGAAGAGATACGGGTAAGAAGGTCATATCTCAACTTCAGTCTCCCAGGTAAGCTCTTTCATGTTGTTTCTTCACCACAACATCTTGAGCATCTGAATCTGGTTCGAACATAACTATTGAGCTTGATAATTTACAATTGTAATTGATTCCTTCTTGAACTTCAGATCTTCATTCAGTTCTACATTGTTTGACTGCAATATGTGCGAAGTGTCCGAAATATACTCTCTCAAAATCGAGACATGGAACACTGGATGCACATGAAATAGATTTAGAGGCAAAGCCAACTAATATGCATCTTGCCAAGTCTCATCACACCATTTTTTGGAGACACCTTCATAATTACATTCTTTAATTTGAAAACTCCATATCTCTGCGTTTTTTATCCGCATAGCTCTTCTGCTTATTAGCTGTGGTCTCTAACAACTTCCTTCGCTGCATTCTAAATAATCTCAAGTCTAAATAAGGCTTTCCTTCATACAAGCCTTATATGATGTCATTTCAATACTGTAATGGTAGCTGTTATTATTGGCAGATTCCACAAGTAGCAAATAATTAATCCAGCTACCCCCCAGATCCATAACACATATCTTCAATATTTCTTTTAGTGTTGGGATCATCCTCTCAGACTGTCCATCTGTCTGAGGATGAAAAACAGTACTGAAATCCAACCAGGTGCTCATCACTTCTAGTAGCTTCTATTAAAATTAAGAGGTAAACACTATACCTCTACCATATACAATGAACACAGGTATCCCACACAGGCACACAACGTGCTTCATATATAGCTTAGCCAATTTAGCTACTGAATAAGTGGCTTTCACCAACCAAAATTAGCTAACTTGGTCAATTTATCTACAGTCACCTAGATGGAATTATATTCACCCTTCGAACAAGGAAACCAACCGCAAGAATCATAGTAATTCTCTCTCATTTCCACTCGAAGTTCAAAAGAGATTGAAGCTTCCCAAAAGGATTCTAATGTTTAGTTTTCGCTTGCTGGCAAGTTAATCACTTAGAAATATAATCAGCCACATCCTTCTTCAATCCATTCCACTAGCATTGATTCTTAATATTGTGGTACATCTTGGTAACATATGGATTTACACTATAAGCTCATTTCACAATTTATATAGAATCTCTTTTCTCAAATTTCAACATCAACCCTATTTAATTAACTTGTGCATCTCTTATCAGAAGATCATTTTAAGATGAAATGCCATGATGACATGCTATGATGAATGTTATGATGAAATGCTAGAATGAAATGTCATGATGAGATGCCATGATGATATGATGAAATGTTGTAATGATATTAGATCTTATCCTCTAAAGTTCATGTAACCCTTAGATCAACAGTCTTCTTCAGCACTTGGAAACTGTTCTAACAAACATCTATTCACACAAACTTCACATTCTTCTAAGTTATGCGAGTCATAGGAGCTGTAATTCTAGAGAATTCTGCTCAGATTTCCTATAATACCCAGTTAAACCCAGAAAATTGCAAATCTCCATAGCTATAGTCAGTTTGGGCAACTCAAATACTTCTTCGATCTTTTATGGATCCACTTGAATACTATCTTTAGATGTCACATGTCCAAGAAAAATAACAATCTCTAACTAGAGATCACACTTCATGAATTCAGCATAAAGCTGACATTCTCTTAAGGTCTGTAGTATAGTCCTCAAGTGATATACGTGCCCTTTCATTCACTTTAAATACGCTGGTATATCATCAATGAAGACTACTACAATCTGATTCACAACTAATGATAACATGACTTCAAATCAATTTTAAAAAAGAATTGTACACTTTAAAGTTCATCAAATAGATTGTTTATCCTCGAAAGAGGATACTCATTCGGTTCTATGTAATCAATGCACAGTCTAGGTGTACCGTCCTTCTTCTTCACCATCAGGACTAATGCACCCTAAGGAGAAACATAAGGTCTGACAAAACCCTTGTCTAACAAATCTTATGATTGCTCCTACAGCTCTACTGGAGCCATTTTGTAGGGCTACGTCAAAATAGGAGCTATATCATGAACCACATCGACACATAATTCAATCTCTGTGAGGTGGTAAACCTGGCCACTCATCATGAAAAACATTAGGAAACTCACAGGCAATCGAAACATTTATGAGAAACAACTACTCCACTGAAGTATCCCTGACCTATGCCAAGTATTCCTGATAACCCTTCCTTAGCATCTTCCTAGCAGTGATATTGGAGATAAGATTCTGAGGTGCAAAACTCATGCCACCAACAAATCTAAATTCTTCTTCATCAGGAATTATGAAATCACCTCTTTACTCTAACAATTAACCACTGCATAGTGCTGAAATAACCCTTTTCACATCTTATCATGATTAATTACACCCAAAAGACTGAATTCACAATAACTCTTTAAATCTCAGTTCTTGGTTTAGATGCCCATATATATCAAACTTAATCCTATAACACATAGTTCTACCAGTCTCCTCTTATACTGTATCACGTCTTCAGCATGATGTAACAGATTAAAGAGTTTACGGGTATTCTTCTCAATTGATTACTCTTCTCTTACTCTGTGCAATAGCTGACACAGGTAATTATCCTTCCTTAAAGGTGGATGGAAGTATCTTAGTAATTACTCTTTAACTCAAATTATGTGCTACAGTCAGAATTAACAGCTTACCATTAAGAGTACGAGAGTGTTTCATTTTCATTAGACATCTTCCAATTCTTCGTTAAAGAATACATAAACAATTGTCAAGCTTGGCTAAATGCTATCAAACTCTCATTAATCTCGGCTATCCTAGCCATAATTGCTGCTTGCTAGAGTTTAAAGGGATACTTGTACCTATTACAATGACTACCTCGAACTTTGAGTTACAGTTGCCTCTGACCTACCCCTATAATAGATAGGTGTAGTAGGGTTAAAACTATAACCACAACCTCAAGTTGAAAAGATTGATTACTAATATTGTCTCTACATAAGAAAAAATTCACATTCACTATACTGAAAAGATATGGAAACTCAACAGGATTCAAAATATGGAATATACGCAGAATTGACATATCCTGAGTTCACTACTGAAAAAGAAATTACATCTACTATACAATCGAAGGTATCGACACTACCCCTTGCGAATCTTCTGTTATAGAAGCAATATCATCGTAATGCTAAGCCACCAACTCCTCATTCAGTTATTCCTGCTGTCAACAGTGATTATCAAGCCTTCTAAGTCCATCTTTACCCCTATGCCTAACAGACTACATAGGGGGTATAACCTCATGCTCAAAAGATTATCATCGATCTCATCGATCGATGGAGCGACTCACACTCAAGGCAATTAGCAAAGAGCAAAAAAAAAACAAGTAGTTTAAACAATCATAAACATCAATAAACACCTTAATGGTTACGCAGAATTGCTAATGTAAGGAAGACTTTTCAAAGCCATGATCGAACCTAATTTAACTGCAGTATTTCCAAAGAAAACACAACTCGACAACCTAGGTCCACTTCTCTAAACCTAGGCTCTGATACCAGCTTTGTCACGACCCAAACTAGGAGTCATGATCGACGCTAGGGAACGAGAATTCTTTCGAATCCAGAACCCATAGCAAGCCTTAGAAAATAAAACCATGCAATAACTAAATAAAAAGTATGATATTATTAAAATTTTCTGAATCAATATATAAAGTAAATAATCTAATTCCTTTAAAAAATGAATATATATTCGTACAGTGTTCAAATACAATTCTCAAAGTATTTAATATCAAAATAAAAATAATACTCTTCTCATACAATAATACTACTATTGTAGTTTCTAGAATACAATTCAGAGTTCAAAATATACTTTTACATAAAATAGCCACGATGGAAGGACATTGGCAAGGAACTCTACTACTAAGGTCTGACGATATAGGATCTCCTGAAAAAAAATAATTGAGGGGGGTCAAACCTCACTGAGTGAATTATTATACTATATATACATGCAATCTAAATCATATCTGATCATGCATTCACACACACACACACACACACACACATATATATATATATGTATGTATATTCACGCATTCCACACATATGTCAACTCTGCTTATATAAATATACTAAATGCAAAAAACATTTAGTTTAATTCATGAAGGATCCATAGAACCCTAATAATCGCAACCTCAACCAACCACATCATCACTCTAGCCATACAACCTCACTTGATTCCAAATAGAACACTTATTCCAGTTTGGACAATAGATTGGCCCCGAGACACTAAGTCAACCGAGCTCCCATAGTCTGACTGTCAGTGTGATTGGCCCTGAGACACTTGGTCAATCGAGCTCCAACAATCACACTATCTATCACCTCACATCTCAATCAAATCAATAGATCATTTATTCCATTATGGACAGTAGACTGGCCCCGAGACACTAAGTCAACCGAGCTCCAACAGTCTGAGTGTCAGTATGATTGGCTCCACAATCACACTATTAATCACACCATCGATCTTAATAAAATCAATTATAATCACCATAATTGATTCTTACTCAACCCTGATCTATCACACTAGTACGTACACGGTCCTAGTGCTGCCCACTAAGTAGCACATTCTATTGATATCCTTCATTTACATTAAATCATTTATAATAGTAGTAAAATAAACCATATATATACTAGAAATATACCTAAAATATACCAAGTATATTTCGAGTATATATATGTCAAGTAAAACGTGAAATATACTAAAGGTAAAACATTAATATAATTAAAAACAATTTAAGTGCATTTTAAAAATATAACATGCGTTTGCTTAAAAATGCACCTAAATATACTAAAGATATACCCTAAGTACACAAATCATTTAATAAAACAGTTATGCATAAATATTCATTTAAATATGTATATGAACTAAAACATGCATTTAGGTTTGACATATATTCATAAATATACAAAAAATAATCTAATTTTCTAGCATGAATATCTCATAAATAAACCCTAAGTATACCACTAATATGATAGATTTGAATCAATAATAAAACATGCATTTATTTGGAAATCTATCCAAAAAATATACCAAAAATATATTGAAAAACAACTTAAGTGTAAACTAATAATATGGTGTGCAATTATTTAGGGATAAACCTAAAATATACTAAAAATATACCTAAAGTATACTAATCATTCCATAAAATAATTATGACTAAATATACATTTAAAACATGTATATGTACTAAAATTTATTAACATAAACCTAATTATTTAACGTACATATATCAAAATAACATGCATAATTATTTAACATGCACATATAAAAGTATAAACCCTAGATATACCAAAAATATGATATTTAAACCACTTTTAAAAACATATAATGAAAATGAAAATCCTTAAGTGATGCATCCTATATGCAATGCATATATATACAGTATAATAACTCACATATTAGTGCTCCACGAGACAAACTTGACGGGCCTGATCCTTTAGGCTTCGGTCTCGGCGCAGCTAGAAAAATAAAATAATAATAACCGTCAGAATAAACTTCTAACTCCATACTTCTAGGATTACTATAGACAGATTCAATCAAGAATTCAGAATTAGACTCGGACCGATTGTCACATTTTACAAGAAATCTACCAAAATTTTGGCAGAGTCTCCTCTGTAAAACAGACATCTCCCTACAAAAGTAGAGCCGATCGTGCACAAAAAACATACTTTAAAAATATACAGCCACACAACCCCTCGGTCGGACTCCCAAACTGCAATTTTACCGACTGAGGTTCATAATTCACGAGATAACACATAACACATTTAAAATGCCAAAAATACAAAAAATACCCTTTAATACTCAAAATATAACAAATTAGATATTTAAAACACTGAAAATAATTATTTAACCGATAATTACAATAAAACTCTAATTATTTAAATGTGTAGATATCCATGTATATGTATATATTTTAATACGACAATTAAAATCATGCATAGACTAATGCAAATTCACAAAACCGTCCAAATAATTAATATTTATTTATTTAAGTTTTAATTTTCCCAAAAATAAAGCTCTCGTGAAGATTTTACCTAAGAGACTTAAAATAATTAAAAATGACTTTAATAAATAACAAAATAATTAAATAATCAAATATATATATATAAATTATTAACACTGCATATCTTGATATAGTTTAAAATTATTTAAAAACTCGGGATATTATAAATCCTAAATCAGATATCATTAAGTGAATTATTACAATATATATAAATGCACCTCCTAATGTCATATGCAATCAATCATCAGTATATATATAAATATATAAAGGCACTTCACACAGATGCAAAATTTTTTTTTTATATATATAGAAATGTAGAAAAATGTTTATTTGAATAAAGGATCAAATAGAACCCTAAATATTCGCAACCTCAATCAAAATAATTCACTAGACATACAGGCTCACTTGATTCCAAATTAATTCTCTTATGCCATTTTGGATAGTAGACTAGCCCCAAGACACTAAGTCAGCCGAGCTTTGGTAGTCTCATTGTTAATGTGATTGGCCTTGAGACACTAGGTTAACCGAGCTCCCACAATCACACTACTCAATCACTGAAATTCTCAATAAATCAATGAATCAAATTTCACCTCCAATGATTTCATAAATTCAATCCTAAGATCTATCACACTAGTACATACATAGTCCTAGTGCAGCCCACTAGGTAGCACGTTCTATTGATATCCTTCAATAAAATCGTATATTTATGGAAAATAATAAAATGCACAATTAGAATAAAATGGCATACAATATAAAATAATATACCAAAATATACCAGAAATATACCAAAGGTATACTGAAAATATACCTGATATATATACCACACATATACCAAAATAAACCATGAATATACCAAAAATATACTAAGTGTATATTGAAAATATAAGAAGCATATATGTTGTATATATATTGAAATATACCAAAAATATACTGAAAAAATACCTAACATATACTAAATCATTTAATGAAATAATTCATGTTTAAACATATAATGAAAATGTGAAAATCCTTATTCATGCATCCTATATGCAATGCATATATAGAATAATAACTCATAAGTTTGCGCTCCTCAAGACTGACTCGACGAGTCTGGTTTGATAGGCCTCAGTCTCGGTGCAGCTAGGAAAATAAATAATAATAAAAAAAATCAGAATACATTCGTAACGTATAATTCTAAGAATTCTAAGAAAGACTCAATCTAAGAATTAAAACTCAATTAAAATACAAAAACTTATTATCGACTCGACGTCACATTTTATGAGAATTCATTAAAAAATCAACAGAACCTCCTTTATAAAACGGACATCTCTCTTCTAAAAAGTAGAGTCAATCCTGCAAGAAAATGCACTTCTAAATTCACAAGGCTCAACACCTCGGGTTGGAACCCCGAACTATACAAATTCCCAACTGAGGTTCATAATTCACAATAAAATAAATTTAAATAAAAATATATTAAAATCCTTAAAAAAATCCATAAAATAATTAAAATGCCACAATATAATTTATTTAAACATAAAAACACTAAATATAATTATTTTCACATTAATTAAATAAAATCTCAAATAAATTATATAATATTAATAAAAATTCGATTTTCAATTATTTAACATAAAATAGTGAAATTCACATTTAATTATTCAAATAGTTTAAATATATTATAAAAGTAGTAAAAACCCATTTAATCACCAAAATAGTAAATAATTTATTATTTAAATATAATTTTCAAAAATTAGTATTAATTAGTTAAAAATAGTACATAATTTGTAAAAATTATTTTAATATCATTTATTATCCCAAAATTATTTAACTATAATTTCAATCAAAACACAGAATTTACTCATTAATAAAAAAAATGACATAATACAATATATTATTAAAAAATTATACAAAATTACTAAAAATTATTTTATCAATACTAAAATTACTAACTTAAATTAATAACACTAATTTAACCAAATTCCATCCAAAATAAATAATTAACATAATTAACAAAATTCAATTTAAATTATTAAAATATTCAAAAATACCCATTATCCAAATTAATTCAAAAAACATACAAAAGATATATTTAAGAAGATTAAGCTATCCTAATTCATATTGTCAAAACAAAAATCCAAGAATCAAACAAGAACAAGCTTAAAAAAATAAAACCTAAAATGGACATAAACTAAAATTGAAGAAAACTCACAATCCGGACGTCATAAAGTTGAAACGACTTGAGAATTAAGATGTACATGTCGAGAGGAGTCTAAAAAGCCTAAAAACTTTACCTAAAACCACTAAAAAAATTTTCGATGCTATAGTGACACTCCACAATTTCTTGTAAAAATCCAGCAACTGGAGCTCCTTAGAGGTGACGAGAAGGGAGAGGAGGAAGGTGGTGAGCTTAGGTAGTGTTGGTGGTGGCTGATGGTGCTCGAATGGTGGTTGGTGAAGCTTGGTGGCGTCTACAATGGTGGACAATGAAGGAGAAGAAGAAAAAGAAGAAAGAAAAGAAAAGAAAAAGAGAAGAGAGGTTAACCCTTTTTTACCACTTCTTTCTCTATTTTTTATTTTATACACACACACACACACACATTAACTTAGCCACTTGTCACCCATATATATATATATATATATATATATATATATATATATATATATATATCACATACTAACACAAATACACACACAACAAATGCACTAATAATGAAGATAATAACAATAATAATAATAATAATACTGTTATTTAAAAATAATAACAACGGTAATTACTCTAATATTTTTAGATAATAATGTTTCCAAAATATAATATTTTATGTAAATAAAATACCTAGAATAAAATAAATGAATAGTATACACATATAATGATAATATATAAATAAAATTTAAACTTTTATTAACACTGCATATCTCAAAATAATTTTATATTATTTAAAATATCAGGTCATAACAATCTTCCCTCTTTATAAGAATTCATCCTCCAATTCCAATAAAAAAAATAAAAACAAGAAATCATCGAGGAAAGAGGTAAGGATAGGCAACCCGCATCTTTGCTTCTGCCTCCCAAGTGTGCTCCTCCACGTTATTGCTTTACCACAACTCCTTGACCATCAGAATCTACTTCGAATACAATTGTCTAACTTATAGTCCACAATCGTGACTGGTTCCTCCTCGTACGTCAAGTCTTCATTCACTTCCATACTATCAGGCTACAACATGTGCAAAGGGTTTGAAATATACTTCCTCAGTATCGAGATATGGAACACTGGATGCACTTGAGACAAATTTGGAGGCAAAGTGTCATGACCCAAACCAGAAGTCATGACCGGTACTAGAGAACAAGAATTCTTATTCATGCTTTCTATATGTAATGCATATATAGAATAATAATTCACAAGTTTGCGCTCCTCGAAACTGACTCGACAGGCCTGGTTCGATAGGCCTCAATCTCAGTGCAACTAGAAAAATAAGTAAATAATAATGAAAATCAGAATAAATATTCTAACTTATACTTTTAAGAATTCTAAAAAGACTCGATCTAAGAATTTAAAAAGATCGATCCGATGTTATGTTTTATGAGAATTCTATCAAAAATTCGACAGAACCTCCTATATAAAATGGACATCTCTCTACTAAAAAGTAGAGCTGATCTTGCAAAAAAAATACACTTCTAAATTCTACAAAGCTTATCACCTTGGGTTGGGACCCCGAACTACACAAATTTCCAACCAAGGTTCATAATTTACCAAAAATCAATATAAAATAATAAATATATTAAATTTTGGTATTTTATGGATATTGACCTCACTAGTAGACCTCTACGCTGGACTTCTTCAGCCCTGGCTAGATTATGTAAATTATTTATTTGAACTCTGATTGTATTTTAGAAAACTGCAGTAGTAATGTTAGTGAATCAGTAGAGTGTTGTTTTGGAATTTGAGATTTATGTATCAGAATATTATATGAATATTTTTATTTATAATATGACATTTATATATTTCTTTTTATATCGATTTAAGTTTTAAATTTTGACATATTTTTATATTCTGTTGCATGCATTTTTATTTTTATTTTAGGCTTGCTACAAGTTCCAAATTTAAAAGAATTCTCATTCCCTAGTGTCGATCATGACTCCCCGATTTGGGTCATGACACAAAATGAACCGATATGCAACCATGCCTACTCTCTCCAAAATCTCAAATAGTCCAATATATCTCGGTGTAAACTTCCCTTTCCTACCAAATTTCATCATACCCTTCATTGGAGACACTTTAAAAAACATATAGTCTTCAACTTGAAACTCCACATCTCTGCATCTTAGATCCATATAGTTCTTCTATTTGCTAGCTACCATCTCTAATCTCCTTTTAATCATAATAATTTTCTCAATTGCATCCTGAACCATCTCAGGTCCAGTCAATGCTCTCTCTCCAATCTCGTCCTAACTCAAAGGGGATTTATACAAAGCTTCATACGGTGTCATTCCAATACTGCTATGGTAGCTGTTATTATATGCAAACTCAACGAGTTGCAAATGATCATCCTAGCTACCTCCAAGATCCAATACACACATCCTCAGTATATCCTCAAGTGTTTGGATTGTCCTCTCAGACTGACCATCTGCCTGAAGGTGAAAAGCAGTATTAAAATCAAACCTGGTGCCCATTTCTTCTTGTAACTTCTGCCAAAATCGAGAGGTAAACATTGAACCTCTATAAGATACAATGGACACAGGTACTCTATGAAGACACACAATATGATTAACATACAGCTTCGCCAACTTAGCTATAGAGTAAGTGGCTTTAACAGCCAAGAAATGAGCATACTTAGTTAACCTGTCCATAATCACCCAAATGGAATCATATCCATCCTTAGAATGAGGTAACCCAACCACAAAATCCATAGTAATTCTCTCCCATTTTTACTGAGGAATAAGAAGTGGCTGAAGCTTCCCAAAAGGCTTATGATGCTTAGCTTTCACCTGTTGACATGTCAAGCACTTAAAAACATAATAAGCTACATCCTTCTTCAGTCCATTCCACTAATACAAATCTCTAATGTTGTGGTACATCTTAATGATATTTGGATGTATGCTGTAGTGTAATATCCCATGTTTTTAAATATTTTAATACTGTACCGGGATATGCAGTGTTAATAATTTTTGTATATATATTATGATATTTTACGAGTTGATATGTATTTAAAACCTATTTTAATTATTGTGTATTACTTACAGTGCTTTACATAAAATTTTCCTAAGACTTGCATTTTCGGAGAAATTTTCACGTAAATAATTTATTATTAATTATTTTAAATATATTTACGGACTTGCATGAACTCATACGTATTTTTAAATTACTAAATAAAGCCTATGTGTGTATATATTTATTTAATTAGGGTTTAATTTACTACCCTAATATTTTATTATTTGTTTATTAATTTTATTGTTATTTAATTATTTTATTTATTATTAAATTTTAAATTATTATAATAATGTGTGGTGTGTGATTTTTCCTAAATATTTTATTAAAATTATTTTTTATTTATTTATTTTTCTTTTTTCTTTTTTTTCTTTTTCTTTTCTTTTTCTTTTCTTTTCTTTTTCTTTTCTTTTCTTTTCTTTTCTTTTCTTCTTCTCCTTTCTTCTTCCCCGAGCCCGATCCTTCTCCCCTCCCGCTGCAACTTCGGACCACCTACCGTCGGTGTGCCGCTAGCAGCTTCGCCATCCCCAGCCAGCTGCTCCGCCGCCCCAAGCTTCTTCCCCGGCACCAGTTAACTCCCATTTTCCCCATTTTGGCTAAAACTTCCCTCCTCGCCGTTCACTAACTTTTTGACCACCATTTTCGACACCGCTGATCTCTTTCTTCTCTTTGAGCTCCGGTGAGTGTAATTCTAGCTTTGGTTTGAGCTTAAATGGTCTTGATTTGCTTAGGTTTTGAATTTTTGATTTCGGCCATATTGGGGTTTTTGATTTTTTTGAGCTTCGAATTGATTGATTCATGAAAAATCCCTTCACAAATGTTTATCCTAGTAGCTTAATCTACATGTATGAATTTTTATGGAATTTTTGGAGATTATTTTGATTTTTAGGTATTTTTGAATATTTTAATATTATTTTCTAATTTTCGGAAATTAATTAGTTAAATTATGAAATTGTGTTTTATGATAATTATAGATGTTGAAATGAATTATAGGAATTTATTTGGAATTTTTATGAATTTTTATGTATTTATTTTGAATTATTTAAGTTTATGTAATTTTGGGAAATTAGGGTTAATTGTGTTTTTAATTGAAATTAATTGGTTAATTGAGTTTAATTATTGATATTATTAATAAATATGTTGAGAAAATTAATTTTAGATAATTTTATAATTTTTGGTGAATTTTTGAAGTAATTTTAGTATATTTATATATATAAGGGCATTTTGGTAATTTTACAAAAAATTGGCTAAAAATGTAATTTAATTGGTTTTAATAGTTATTTAAGGTATAAAAATGATTTCTACAAATTATTTGGTATTTTTAACTAATTAAAACTATTTTTCGTGAATTATTTTCAAATATATAGATAATATACGCTTTTTTCTAATAAAATGAGTTTTTATCGATTTTTAATGTATTTAAAGGTTAATTATGTAATTTCTACTTATAAAATGAATTTCTATGTTATAAGGGTATTTTTGGTATTTTCTGAAATTGTTCTGTGTTTGTGGACCCCGGTCAGTAGATTGTAGTTTGGAGTCCGACCGAGGGGTTGTGGATGAGTTGTTGAGCTTGTTTTTCAAAGTGTGTTTCTTTGCAGGGCCGGCTCTACTCTTTGAGTAGAGAGATGTCCATTTTACAGGGGAGGTTCTACCGAATTTTTGGTAGAATTCTCATAAAACGTGATGTCTGGTCGATCCCTAATTCTATTTTTGTGATTAATATTCTAGATCGAGTTCTAGGATTTTCTGTTAGGTTTATTCTGATTTCTGTCGTTATTGTTTGTCTAGTTGAGCCGAGACCGAGGCCTAGTGGACCAGGCCTGTTGGACCCATCTCGTGGAGCGCACTAGTGTGAGTTACTATTTTATATATGTGTGTTTAGGATGCATGATTTAGAAATATATGTTTTATTTTGATTAAAATGCATAAATAATGTGATTTGTATTTAAGTATATCCTTAGTTTATTTTTGGTTTACTTTTGGTATATATTAAATTATATGCATGTTTTATTAATAAATTATATTTAAAATGTTTTTAAATATATTTCTAGCTTAATTTGTAATTTGATTGAATTTATTTGACGTATATATATTCGAAATATACCTGGTTTATTTTTGGTATATTTCCAGTATATATATGTGGTTTATATTGTTATTTTATTTAAATTCATGCATCATTTATTGTGAATGAATGTTTTATATTATTAATGAAGGATATCAATAGAACGTGCTACCTAGTGGGCAGACCGAGTACGTACTGGTATGCCTATAGTATTTAGGCTATATTACTAACCATTTGTGGATATTGATTGAATATGATTATCTGATGTGTGATGTGATTTGGGTGTGATTGTTGGAGCTCAATTGACCAAGTGTCTCGGGGCCAATCATACTGGCAGTCAGACTGCTGGAGCTCGGTTGACTTAGTGTCTCGGGGCCAGTCTACTGTCTAAATGGATTAAGTGGATATATTTGGAATAAGTGAGCCTGTGTGGCTAGAGTGTTTTCTAACACTGTTATGAGGTCTTGATATTTTAGGGTTCTATTTGATCCTTCATAAACGATGATTTTCAGTAAAATATATAAAATGAATTTCTTGCATCTGTGTGTATTTGCCTATATATATACATATTATATATACTTTTGACTGTGTGCATTGTCATTTAGTATCCATGTATATATATTATAGTAATTCACTCAGTGAGGTTTGACTCCCCTCTGTTGACTATTTTTCAGGAGAGTCATCATCTTCAGACCTCAGTAGCAGGCCTGTACGCCGGATTTCTTTTGCCCCGGCTTCTTTGTGTAAACTGCTTCTCTGAGTCTTGGATTTATTTTATCTAGACACTGCAGTAGTCATTAAATATTTAAAGAGATGTTGTATTATATTGAACTGGATTTGTATTAAAAGATTTATATATATGAAATGATGAGGATTTGATTTAAATCCAGTTGGTGCATATGCTATTATTATATTTATGATTTTTATTTCCGTTCCATTATATATTGTTATTATTATTACATGTTTTATTTTATTTTTAGGCTTGCTACGGGTTCCGGATTCGAAAGAATTCCCGTTCCCTAGCACCGGTCATGGCCCCTATTTTGGGTCGTGACATGTAGGCTGTAGAATGTGCTTCCTCAAGGATCTCTTCTTTCAAATTATCCACATTAGGAATGCATAATCTACCACTAATCCACAAAGCAGCTTCATCATCAAGTGTGAAATCTGTGAACTTCCCTGCATGAATATTCTTTATAAGCTCAACTAGAATAGGATCTCGGTGCCCTGAGCTACCTTAATCCTATCTCTCAGCACTGATCAGACTCTAAACTGAGCTAATAGTCCTTCTGATCTGTTAATCTTCATCATCAGACCTTGATCCACTAACTCGTGCAACTCTTGGATCAAAGGTCTCCTCTCCACACTAATGTAAGCAAGAATACCCAAGGACTTCCTACTCAAGGCATTTGCTACCAAATTAGCCTTGTCTGTATAATAAAGAATCTCGCAGTCATAATCCTTCAGGAGTTTTAACCATATCCTCTACCTTAGATTCATATCTCTTTACTGGAAAATGTACTTAAGGCTCTTGTGATCTGTGAAAATCTCACAAGTCACCCCATACAGATAATGTCTCCAAATCTTGAGAGCAAAGATCATTACAGCCATCTTTAGGACGTGAGTAGGATAATTTTGTTCATACTTCTTCAACTGGCTCGAAGCATATGTTATTACCCTACCATTCTACATCAACACATAACCTAGCCCAACTTTAGAGGAATCACAATATATAGTGAACTTATCTACTCCATTAGGCAAAGCCAAAACTGGAGTTGTGGTCAACTTATCCTTTAGTAACTGGAATCTATTTTCACAAGCTGACCACACAAACTTCATATTCTTCTGAGTTAGGCAAGTCATAGGAGCTGTAATTCTAGAAAAATATTGCACAAATCTCCTATAATACCCAGCCAAACCTAGAAAACTCTGAATCTTCATGACTGTTATCAGTCTGGGCCACTCAGACACTACCTCTATCTTTTGTGGAACAATCTAAATACTGTCTTTAAAAACTACATCTCCAAGGAATGCAACACTCTCTGACCAAAAATTGTACTTTGAGAATTTAATATAGAGCTGATGTTCTCTTAGTGTTTGTAGTACTGTCCTCAAGTGATATACATACTCCTCTATAGTCTTTGAATACAGTAGTATATCATCAATGAAGACTACTGTAAACTGATCCATAAACGGTCTAAATTCCTTATTCATCATATCCATAAAAGTAGCTGGTGCATTAGTTAACCCAAATGACATCACTAGAAACTCATAGTGGCCATATCAAGTGTGAAATGCTGTCTTAGGAACATCAGCCTCACTGATCCTCAACTAATGATAACCTAACCTCAAGTCAATTTTAGAAAAGAATTATGCACCCTAAAGTTGATCAAACATGTCATCTATCCTCGGAAGAGGATACTTGTTCTTCACTATCACCTTATTCAGCTCTATATAATCGATGCCCAATCTCAGGGTATCATCCTTCTTCTTCATAAATAGGACCGGTGCACCCTAAGGAGAAACACTGGGTCTGATGAAACCCTTATCTAATAAATTCTACAACTGCTCCTTTAACTCCTTCAACTCTATAAGAGCCATTCTGTAAGGTGGCATCAAAATATGAGTAGTGCATGGAACCACATCTATACAGAACTCAATCTCTCTGTGAGGTGGCAAACCTGGCAACTCCTTAGGAAAAACATGAGGAAACTCACAGGCAACTGGAACATCTGTGAGTGACAACTTCTGTATAAAAGTATCTCTAACAAGTGCCAAGTATCCTTGACAACCCATCCTCAGCATCTTCCTAGCCGTGATAATGGAGATGGATTCTGAGGTGCAAAACTCTTATCACCCATAAACTTAAACTCTTTTTCATTTGAAATTTTGAAAATCAGCTTTTTACTTTAATAATCCATAATGGTCTAGTGTTGAGACAATCAATCCATACCAAGAATCACGTCGAACTCCATCACATCTAACAACACCAATTTTGTTGGCAGTTCTCTACCCCAACTAACACTAGGCAATCAGAAAGAACAACATCATTATCTAATAAATCTCTTAAAGGAGTGGTGACAAATAAAGGAAAAGCCATCCTTTTAGCTTGCCAACAGGACTTTGAAGCAAAAACAGGGGACACAAAAGAATGTGTAGCACCCAAATCAATTAAAACCAAAGCATCCAAGTAACAGACTGGAATAATACCTACAACGATGGCATTAGATGCCTGAGCATCCTGCTGAGTGAGGTGGAAAACTTTGGCCTGACCTCAACCTCCTTGCTGATTGCTGGAAGCCTGGTCAAAACCTCTAGCCACCCCCTTTAGTACCTCTTCCATGCCCCTACTGGGCAATAATCTACGTTGTACTCGGATACTAAGCTAAAGGCAACTGAAAAGGAGCTGGTGCTGCACTAGCAATCAACTGTTGTAAAAATTGCTATGGTTGAAAACTAGAATATGGGCATGATCTAGCAAAATGTCCCATTTGTCTGCATCTAAAGCATGTTCCAGGAGTCATATAGCACGGTCCCTAATGGACTCTGTCACACATCCAACAAGCACTGGTTGCTGATCCTGTACTGCTGTAACTAGAACTCCAACCACTACTACTGCTAGAAGCACCTGACCCAAATCTAATAGGTCTACAAGGTCCAACACGACCATGTTTGCTACTCTTATAGACTCTCTTTTGCTGCCTCTGACTCTACTATACTAAGCCTCTCTGCTGACTACTGGAACTAATATGAAAAGTCAAATATGGAGTAGTCTGGAGTCCTCCTAACTGAACACCTCCCAACTGATAATAATTAGGCATTGCTCCTTTCCTGACTAATCTTAGTTCTATCTCCTTGGCCAACTCGATCATAGACTTGAGAGTAAGGTCTGCAATAGGCATCCCAGCAAAAGCAAAACCTAGACCAGTGGCTTAAGTTATAACAATGAAATACTGGTATCGCATCAAATCCTCTGCATATCTACCTAGTCGAAGAAACTCTTTGGTGTAGTCCTCAACAGATCTATCACCTTTAGAAATGATGGCCAATCTAAGTCTGTAACTCATCCGTAGTGGCTCTGGATAGAATCTCCTTATAAACCTCTCTCGGAACTAAGCCCAGGTTATCATCGTCATTTATGGCTGAATAACCTAAATGAACCAATCCAAGGTTGGTCCCTCTACAGATAGCTCAACTATCATGATCCACTGATACTCAGTGTGAGCAGTTCAAGTCCTCATCTCAATAGCATACAAAAAATTCAAAGAGTTTGAAGTCTCATCAAAAGCGATATGGCCAACTCTGGCGTAGAACAACACTGCCTTAAGGTTAGACTTACCCTGCTGATAGGCAAGTTGCATCTGCAGTGCAACTGGAGGTATCTTAGCTTCCTCATACTATGGCTTTATACGTCATGACCCAAATCAGGAGTCATGACCGATGCTAAGGAACGAGAATTCTTTTGAATCTGGAACCCGTAGCAAGCCTTAAAAGATAAAAGCATTAAATAATTAAAATAAAATATGCACCATATAAAATCTCAAACCATATATATATATATATATATATATATATATATATATATACAATATTCAGAGAAAGGCCTCTGAATTAACATCCAACATACAACAAAACCTAAATACAACTCACTACTGCAGTTATCTATAGTACAAATAAAGTCAAGTAAGTAGTTTACATAAACAAGCTGGGGCTGAAGAAATCTGGCAGATGGGCCGACTGTTAAGGTCTGAAGAAGAATCTCTTAAAAAATCAACTGAGGGGAGTCAGACCTCATAGAGTGAATTGTTATAATATATATACATGCATTTCCTAATGTTAAATGCAATCAATAATTCGTATATAATAAATATATATACAAGTATTTCACACAGATGCTGAAAATTACTTTATATAATAATACTAAAAAATCATTTATTTATGAGGGATCAAATAGAATCCTATATAATCGTAACCTCGATCAACAATAACTCTCTAGCTATACAGGCTCACTTAATTCCAAAAAAATTTCACTTATTCCATATGGACAGTAGACTGGCCTTGAGACACTAAGTCAATTGAGCTCCAGCAATCTAACTATTAGTGTGATTGGCCCCGAGACACTAGGTCAACTAAGCTCCAGCAACCACACTATCAATCATATCACATCTTAATCAATCAATCAGATCATAATTGCCATAAGTAATTCTTATTCAACCCTAACTCTATCACACCGGTACGTACACAGTCCTAGTGTTGCCCATTAGGTAGCACGTTCTGTCAATATCCTTCATTTAAAATAAGTCATTCATACGGGAAAATAAATAATGTAAAATGACATTCATAATAGCAAAATAAACCATATATATACTAGAAATATACCTAAAATAAACTAAGTATATTTTGAGTATATATATGTCAAATAAATTCAAATCAACCATGAAATATACCAAAAATAAACCAATAATATACTTAAAAACAATTTAAGTATAACATTCATTTATTTAGAAATATACCAAAAATATACCTAAAATATACTTAAACATTTAATAAAACAATAATGAATAATCACAAATCAAAACATAAATATTCTAAAACATGCATGCTAAATGCAACATATATGTAAAATAACAACTCACAAGTTTGCGCTCCTCAAGACTGGTTCAATGGGCCTGGTCCACCAGGCCTCGTTCTTGATACAACTAAACAATAAAATGACAATGAAATCGGAATGAATCTAACCAAATATTCTAAGAATTTCTAAAGAAGACTCTAATGGAGGATTGAAAACTCAAACAGACACAGAATTTCAGAATCGACCTGATGTCACGTTTTATGAGAATTCTACTGAAAATTCGGCAGAGCGTCCTCTGTAAAACGGACATCTCTCTACTAAAAAGTAGAGCTGATCCTGCAAGGGAACACACTTCTAGAAATAGAACACTTAACATCTTCGGTTGGGACCCCGAACTATACAATTCTTAATCGAAGTCCACAATTCACCAAAAACCAAACAATACAATAAATATATTAAAAACTAATAAATTCCACAAATATCCTCAAAATGGAAAAATATATTTAAACATTAAAACACTAAATATAATTAATTTTCACAATAATTAAATAAAAATCCTAAAATAATAATATAATATTATTAAAAATAAAATTTCTCAATAATTCACTATAAATTAGTAAAAATCACTTTTATATATTCAAATAACTTAAATAGCCAAAATATAGATTAAAAGTAATTAAAAACCCATTTAATTACCAATTTAGTAAATAATATATTATTTGAAAATAATTTTCAAAAATTAGTATTAATTAGTTAAAAATAGTAATTAATTTATAAAAATCATTTTATTACCTTAAATAATTCTAAAACCAATTAAAACATAATATTTAACTATAATTTTAACAAAATTACACAATTAATCCAATAATTCAAAATACACATAATATAATTAATATTCCTCAAAAATTATATAAAATCATTAAAATTATTTTACCAACATATATTATACTAATATTATCTAAAATACATAATTAATCAATAATTTCAACAAAAATATGCATTTAACCTAATAATTCAATATTTACATGAACTAAAAATATTCATAAGAATTATATAATATTCTCATAAATTATTTTCTCAACTCCAAAATGAATATTAACCTAATATAACACCAAATCAACCAATTTTATAATTAAATAAATTAATTTACAAAAATTAAAAAAAAATAAAAAATTCACCAAAAAATAAAATAAATTCCAAAAATTGTAAAAAAATATTTGCATGAAGCTTAAGCAACCAAGATCGACATTTTTAAAGTGAGTTTCCATAAATCAACTAAAAAAATAAAAAATAAAAACAAAAAAAAAGCTTAAAACCAAAAAATCAAGAAAACTCATAAATGATCGGGTTTAAGCTTAAACGGAGCTTGGAATCGAGATCATCAGAGCTCAAACAGTTGAACGATACCGGCGATGCAAATTGAGGTGATCAGATTCATCACCGGCGACCAAGAGCTCAATTTTTGATCAACAATGGCTTCTAGCGGTGCAGGCAGCGTTCTAGCGTGCTGGCGATGGCAGACGGCTGTTGGAGGAAAGGGGAAGCGACGACGGTACTAGGTGGTGGTTGGGCGGCTTCGGACAGGCGGGGATGGAAGTTGCCGAGAGTGAGAAGGAAGAAGAAGAAAAAGAAAAAGAAAAAGAAAAAGAAAAAAAAAGGAGGAGAAGAAAGTTGACCCCGATTTTGACCATTTTGTGTATATATATATATATATATATATAATGTAAAATTACCAAAATTCCCTCCAACCAAAATTAATAATAAAATAATAATAATAATAATAATAATAATAATAATAATAATAATAATAGAATAATGTAACAATAATAATAATGAAATAATAATAATAGTAAATACAATATTATAAAAAAATACTATTAATAATAATAATAGTAATAATAAAAATCTCACGTAAAATAAATTATTTTTACGTAAATAATTTCCTTAAAATAAAATATGTAATTAATATTAGTAATTAATGATGATAATACACAATTAAATTTTAAAATTATTAATACTGCATATCGTGAAATATATTTAAATAATTTAAAAATAAGGGTCATAACACTATAGGTTCCTCATCTTGTAGCTCTCGTTGTTTACGATGACCTGCTGTTCCTCGAGGTCTACCTCTGCCTTTACCTTTACACCTCGCTAGCGGCTTAGGAGGTAAAACCTCATCTTGAAAAGACTCATCATCCTCGGCCTCAACCATCAGTGGAGTGACATGCGCTTGCCTCTTTATTCTGAAAAAATAAAAACCAACACGATTCAAATAAAATAGACAACAAACAGACAACCTAATAATCATGCGGAATACTAAGTCAAGGAAAACTTATCAAAGACATAATCGAACCTAATTCACAGCAGTAGTTTCACAGAAATCACAACTCCAAAAACCTAGGTCCATAACTATAATAACCTAACCTCTGATACAAACTTTGTCACGACCTAAACTGGGAGTCATGACTGGTGCTATGGAATGAGAATTATTTCAAATCTGGAACCAGTAGCAAGCCTTAAAAATAAAAAAAACATGCAATAAATAAATAAAAATACACCAAAATTAAAATTTAAATTAATATAAAAATAAATACTTAAATGTCATACCATAATAAAATATTCATATAGTATTCTAACACAGAAATCTCAAAATCCAAAACAACACTCTACTAATTCAATAACATTACTACTATAATTTTCTAGAATACAATAAGAGTTTAGATAATAAAATTACATAGTCTAGCCAGGGCTGAAGAAGACCAGTGTAAAGCATTACTAGTACATCTAACAAATAAGACTCTCCTAAAAAAAAATGGTTGAGAGGAGGTCAGACCTCACTGAGTGAATTATTATAATATATATACATGCACCTCTTAATGTCATATACAATCAATCATCAATATATGTATAAATATATACATGCACTTGACACAGATGCAAAAATCCATTTATATATATATAAATATAGAAAAATGATTATTTGAATGAAGGATCAAATAGAACCCTAAATATTTGCAACCTCAATCAAAATAATTCACTAGACATACATGCTCTCTTGATTCCAAATTAATTCTCTTATTCCATTTTGGACAGTAGACTGACCCCAAGACACTAAGTCAACTGAGCTCCCATAGTCTTACTGCCAGTGTGATTAGCCTTGAGACACTAGGTCAACTGAGCTCCCACGATCACACTTTAATGATCCAGTATTTTAAATAAAATAATATTATTTTGGAATATGCACTGTTAATAATTTTAAATTTTATTTGTATATTATTATTGATATTCGCTAATATTATTTATGTATTTTATTCTAAGGAATTGTTTACGTAAAATAATTTATTTTACGTGGGATTATTTGATAATATTAAAGTTAATTGTATTATTATTATTATTATTGTTATTAATATTAATATTATTATTGTTATTGTTGTTGTTAACATTATTGTTATTATTATTATTATTATTATTATTATTATTATTATTATTATTGTTTTGATTGAAGGGAAATTTAGTCATTTCATAATTAAATTAAAAAAATTAAAAGTCAAAAATCAAAAACCGGGTCAAAGCTTTCTTCCTTCTTCTTCTTCTTCTTCTTCTTCTTGGTCAGCCTTGCCAGTGTCACCGGAGTTGCCCCAACTATCACCACTGACCGCCACCACTTCTAGTCAACTCCAGCTACCGTCCACCACCAGGAAAGCTGCCTGAAGATGCCGAGAACCGCTGGAAATAGAGGAGGATGAGAGAAGCTACCATCAATACTAGTGAGGATTTCAGCCATCGTTGGTCTTCATTCTAGTCTCTTTTGAATGCTCTTGATCCAATGAGTCCATTTCCAAGCTCTATTTGAGCTCAAATCCTTTTGATTTTTAGTTTATGTGTTTTAGGGTTTTTAATTTTTTTTTGAACTTGATAATGTTTGATTTATGAAAACTTGCTTCATAAATGTTGTTTGTGGTAGCTTTAACTTCTCAAATATTTTTTTTGTATTTTTTTGAATTAATTTGAATTTTTGAGAATTTAGTTTTAAATATTATGTTAATTAATTAGTTTTAATGAGAATTTAGTTAAATTAGTGTTAGTAATTTGAGTTAATAATTTTAGAATTATTAAAATAATTTTTGGTGAATTTATATAATTCTTGAGAATATTATTTATATTATGTAAATTTTGTATATATAGGTTAATTGTGTAATTTTATAGAAATTATAGTTAAATAATATGTTTTAAATGGTTTTAGAATTATATATAGTATTAAAATGATTTTTATAAATTATTTACTATTTTTAACTAATTAATACTAATTTTTGAAAATTATATTCAAATAATATATTATTTACTATTTTGGTGATTAAATGGATTTTTAATTGCTTTTAATATATATATTTCAGCTATTTGAGTATATATATGTGAATTTTTACTATTTGATATGGAATTATTAAAAAAACTTGATTTTTATTAATATTATATTATTATTTGAGATTTTATTTAATTATTGTGTAAATATTGGTATTTAGTGTTTTAATGTTTAAATATATTATATATTGGTATTTTATGGACATTTATGGAATTTAATGATTTTTAATATATTTATTATTTTATTTGTATTTTTTATGAATATGTGAACCTCGGTTGGGGAATTGTGCAGTTCGGGGTCCCAACCCGAGGTGTTAAGCCTTGTGTTTTAGATGTGTGTTCTTCTTGTAGGATCAGCTCTACTTTTTAGTAGAGAAATGTCCATTTTACAAAGGAGGTTCTGCCAAATTTTTGATAGAATTCTTGTAAAACGTGATGTCGGGTTGATCCTGAATTTTTGTGTTTGTCTGAGTTTTATATTCCTAGATTGAGTCTTCTTTAGAATCTTTTAGAAGTATAATTTAGGAATTTATTCTGATTTGTTATTATTATTTATTTTCTAGTTGCATCGAGATCGAGGCCTATCAGACCGAGCTTATCGAGCCAGTCTCAAGGAGCGCAAACTTGTGAGTTATTATTTCATATATACATTGCAAATAGTGCATGATTATAAATAATTATGTTTTGATATGAATTATTTCATTAAATGGTTTAATATATTTTTGGTATACTTTCAGTATATTTTGACATATATGCAATGACATATACTTGATAATTTCTCAATATGCATTCTGGTATATTTTGGTATATTTATGGTTGATTTTGGTTATATGTAGATATATATACTTGAAATATATTTAGTATATTTTTAGTATATTTCAGGTATATATATGGTATATTTTTCTATTATGAATGTTATTTATGTTTAATAATGAATTTATTTATTTTCCATAAATAGACAATTTTATTCGAAGGATATCAATAGAATGTGCTACCTAGTGGGCTGCACTAAGACTGTGTATGTACTAGTTTGTTAGATTTTAGGGTCAATATTGTGAAAATTATTTGAGGAGAATTTGATTGGTTGATTATTGAGATCTTATGTGAGTGAATAGTGTGGTTGTTGGAGCTCGGTTGACCTAGTGTCTCGGGGCCAATCACACTGATAATGAGACTGCTGGAGATCGGTTGATTTAATGTCTCATGGCCAGTCTACTGTCCAAAATGGAATAAGAGAATTTATTTAGAATTAAGTAAGCCAACATGGAGAGTGAGATATTCGTTTGAGGTTATGAATATTTAGGGTTCTATATGATCCTTCACCTAAATAAGTGTTTTCTGCATTTATAAATATATAAGTGGATTTTAGCATTTGTGTGAAATATGTGTGTGTGTGTGTGTATATATATATATATATATATATATATATATATATATTTATTTATTTATTTATTTATTTACTGATGCCTGACTGGATATATTTTAGATTTTATGTATATATATTATAATAATTCACTCAGTGAGGTTAGACTCCCCTCAATATTTTTTTCAGGAGATTCCTCATCATCATACCTCAGTAGTAGACCTTTATGCCAGACTTCTTTAGCCCTAGCTAGATTATATAAATCATTTATCTAAACTTTTATTTTATTCTAGAAAACTGCAGTAGTAGTGCTTTGTATCTGTAGAATGTTGTTTTAGTAAGAGACCTTTCTCTGAATATTGTATGGAAATATTTTTATTTTATGATATGACAATTAAGTATTTATTTTTTTATCGATTTAAATTTTAATTATGGTGTATTTTTATTTATTTATTGCATGCTTTTTATTTTTAAGGCTTGCTACAGGTTCTGGATTTAAAAGAATTCCTGTTCCCTAGCACTAGTCATGACTCCTGGTTTGGGTCATGACAAAGTTGGTATTAGAGCCTAGGTTTGGTGCTGTGGACCTAGGTTTTTAGAGTCATGTTTTTATTAAAACTACTGCAATTTATTAGGTTCAATCATGTCTTTAATAATTTTTCCTTGATTTAGTATTCCTTGCAACTGCTAGATTGTTTGTTTTGTTTGAAACTTTTTAGTTTTGTCTTTTCATAATAAGGAGGTGAGCGCATGTCGCTCCATTAATTGTTGAGGTTGAGGATGATGAGTCCTTTCAGGATGAGGTTTTACCTCTTAAGCCGCCAGCTAGGCACAAAGGTCAAGGTAGAGGTAGACCTCGAGGAGCAGCAGGTCATCGTAGATAGTGAGAGCTACAAGATTAGGAACCTATAAAGCTAGAATACAAGGAAGCTATGATACCTCTAGTTGCACCACCGATATAACTTGCCTATTAGCAGGGTATGTCTAACCCTGAGGCAGCACTATTCTATACTAGAGTCGGCAGGATAGCTTTTGATGGGATCTCAAATTCGTTAGACTTTCTATATGCTATTAAGACAAGGACTCGGACTGCTCACACCGAGTACCAACGGATCATGATAATCGAGTTGTCTATTGAGGGACCAGCCCTGGATTGGTTCATCTAGGTGACTCATCCATACATAACTACAATGACTTAGGCTCAGTTCAGAGAGAGATTTATGAGTAGATTCTATCTAGGGCCACTTTAGTTGAGTTATAGACTTCGGCTGATGAGCATTACTAGAGGTGATAGATCTGTCAAGGATTATACCAGAGAGTTTGGCCAATTTGACAGATATGCAGAGGATTTGATACGAGACCAATATTTTGCTATCACAATGTATGTCACTGATCTGGTTCTACATTTGCTGGGATGCCTACTATGGGCCTTACTTTAGAGTCGATGATAAAGTTGGCCAAGGAGATAGAGTTGAGGCTAGTCAGGAAAGGAGATATGCCTAATTGCTATCAATTGGGTATTTAGCCAAGAGAATTCTAGACTACTCCATATTTGACTTTCCATATTGGTTCTAATAATTAGCATAGAGGCTCAATACAATAGAGCCAGAGGCAGCAGCAGAGAGTGCATAGGAGTAGCATACATGGCTGTGCTGGACCTCTTAAACCTATTAGATTTTAGTCAGGTGCTTTTAGCAGTAATAGTGGTTGGAGTTCAGGATAGGCAGCACAAGATTAACAGCCAGCGCCTATCAGACTTATGGTAGAGTCCATCAAGGACCTTGTTATATGGCGCCACTAATGTGTTTTTTATGCTAAAAGATGGGACACTTTGCCAAATCATATCCATATTTTAGTTTTCAGCCATAGTAGTTTCCGTAGCAATCGATTGCTAGTGCAGTACCAGTTCCTTTTCAATTACCTCCAGGACCCGAGTTCGACTTAGATTGTTGCTCAGCAGGGACATGGTAGAGGTACCAGAGGAGGTTCCAGAGGTTTTGGCCAGGCTTCCATCATTCAGCAGGCAGGTCGAGGTCAGGCTAGGGTTTTCCACCTCACTTAGCACGATGCTCAGGCATCTAATGTCATCGTTGTAGGTATTATTCATGTTTGTTACTTGGATGCTTTAGTTTTATTTGATCCATGTAATATCCTGAGTTTTTAAATAATTTTAAACTGCATCGGGATATGCAGTGTTAATAATTTTTGTATATACTTATGATTATTTTCATGAGTTGTTATTTATTAAGTCATTTTAATTATTTTTAATTATTTTAAGACATTTACATAAAATTTCCTAAGAAATTTATTTTTGGGAAATTCAAAACCTAAATAAATATTTATTATTTACATTAGTCCATTGTATATAATTGCATGAGTCCATGTGCTATTTTAATTGTCATATTAAAATATATACATATATTTAATAATTTTACGGTTTATATTAATTAACTAAATATTATATATTAAACATTTTTATTTAATTAATATGTATATATATATATATATGTGTGTGTGTGTGTGTGTGTGTGTGTGTGTGTGTGTAATATCTCGAGTTTTTAAATAGTTTTATACTGTATCAGGATATGCAGTGTTAATAATTTTTGTATATATTTATGATATTTTATGAATTTTTTATTTAATTAAAATTGATTTTAATTATTTTATGTTATTTTAAGTGCTTTACGTAAAATTTTTCCGAAAATTCTATTTTCGGGGAAATTAATACGTAAATAATTTAATATTAAATATTTTTAAAAAATTCATGAATTGCATGAACTCATATATATTTTTAAAGTGCTAAAATAAAGTGTATATATGTGTATATATTTAAATTAAACTAGGGTTAATTAATTACCCTAATTTTTATTATTTATTATTTAGTTTTCATATTATTTAATTATTTTTAAGTGTATAAAATTATTAATATATTAAACTATATGTGTGTGGAGTATATTAGCCTTGCCCGGATGATATAAAATCTCATAGTCATAATCTTTCAACAATTCCAACCATCTCCTCTACCTCAGATTCATATCTCTTTGCTGGAA
Source organism: Mallotus nudiflorus (assembly GCA_947683625.1). Lineage (NCBI taxonomy): Eukaryota > Viridiplantae > Streptophyta > Magnoliopsida > Malpighiales > Euphorbiaceae > Mallotus > Mallotus nudiflorus. Next base: position 82,161 of record CANTUR010000110.1, on the reverse strand, counting down.
AATGTACTTAAGGCTCTTATGATCAGTAAAAATCTCATAAGTCACCCCGTACAGATAATGTCTCCAGATCTTAAGAGTAAAGATCACTGTAGCCATCTCAAGGTCATGTGTAGGATAGTTCTGCTCATGCTTCTTCAACTGCCTCGAAGCATAGGCTATCATCCTACCATTATGCATCAACACACAACCAAGGCCAACTCTAGAGGCATCACAATACACTGTGAATTTGTCCATACCATTAGGCAAAGCTAACACTAGGGCTATGGTTAACTTCTCCTTCAACAATTGAAAACTATTCTCACAAGCTTCTGACCACTCAAATCTTACATTCTTCTGAGTCAAGCGAGTCATAGGAGTTGCAATTCTAGAAAAATCCTATACAAACCTCCTATAGTACCCGGCTAAACCCAGAAAACTATGAATCTCTATAACAGAAGTCGGTCTAGGCCACTCAGACACTACCTCAATCTTCTATGGATTAACCTGGATACCTTCTTTAGACACCACATGTCCAAGAAAAGAAACACTCTCCATCCATAAATCACACTTCGAGAATTTAGCATAAAGTTGATGTTCTTTCAGTGTCTATAGTACAGTCCTCAAGTGATATACATGCTCCTCCATACTCCTCGAATACACCAGTATATCATTGATGAAGACTACCACAAATTGATCCATATATGGTTTGAATACCCTGTTCATCAGGTCCATAAAAGCTGCTAGTCCATTAGTCAAGCCCAAAGACATCACCAAAAACTCATAATGACCATATTGAGTGCAGAATGTCGTTTTAGGAACATCGACTTCACTAATCCGTAATTGATGATAACCCAACCTCAAATCGATCTTAGAAAAGAATTGTGCACCCTGTAGCTGATCAAACAAGTCATCTATCCTCGAGAGAGGATACTTGTTCTTCACTGTCACCTTGTTCAGCTCTCTGTAGTCAATGCACAATCTCAAGGTACCATCCTTCTTCTTCACAAACAGGACTTGTGCACCCTAAGGAGAAATACTAGGTCTAATGAAACCCTTATCCAATAACTCTTGCAACTGCTCCTTCAACTCTTTCAATTCTGCAGGAGCTATTCTGTAGGGTGGCATAGATATAGGAGTATACAGAACTCAATATCTCTATGAGGTGGTAAACTAGGCAACTTCTTAGGAAAAACATTAGGAAACTCACAAGCAACAGGAACATTTGTAAGTGACAACTTCTCCACTGAAATATCCCCGACCAATGCCAAATATCTAGGACAACCTTTCCTCAACAACTTCCTAGCCATAATAGCAGAATTAAGATTCTATGGTGTTGAACTCCTATCACCCACAAACTTAAATTCTTCTTCACTAGGAATTTTGAAAGTCACCTCTTTACTCCAACAATCCATAATGGCATAATGTTGAGATAACCAATCCATACCCAAAATGACATCAAACTCCATCACATCCAGTAGAATCAAATTAGCAGATAATTCTTTACCTCCAACAAGAACTAGACAACCAGAAAGAACAACATCGGTGTCTAAAGAATCACTTAGAGGAGTGGTGACAGATAAAGGAAAAGCCATCCTTGAAGCTTGCCAACAAGACTTGAAAGCAAAAATAGGAGAAACCAATGAATGCATGGCACCCGGATCAAATAGAACCCATGCATTTAGGTAACAGATAGAAACAATACCTGCCACGACTGCATTGGGTGCCTAAGCATCATGCTAAGTGAGATGAAAGACTCTGGCCTATCCTCAACCTCCCTGCTGGCTGGTAGAAGCCTGGCCAACACCTTTGGCACCTCCTCTAGAACCTCTACCATGACCTTGCTGGGGAACAAGCTGAGTAGAACTTTGATGCTGGGCTGGAGGCAACAAAAAGGAACAAATGCAACACTAGCAATCGACTGTTGAGGAAATCACGAAATCTGCGACTGCTGATACCCAAAATAAGGACACGATCTAGCATAATGTCTTGTCTGCCCGCATTTGAAACATGTTAGCGATGTGATGTAACACGATCCCCGATGGACTCTACTGTAGGTTTGCCAAACACTAGTAGCTGATCCGGAACTACATCCATTGCTGCTGCTCAAAGCACTTGACCTGAGTCTGAATGGTCTATGCTAACCTCCACGGCCATGTCTACTACTCCGATGTACTTACTGTTGCTGTCTCTAACTCTACTGACTACTCGATCCAATCTAGAAACTTGAATACTGAGTAGTTTGGAATCCACCTGACTGAACACCCAACTGGTAATAATCAGGCATAGCTCACTGCCTGACTAGCCTCAGCTCAATCTCCTTGGCCAGCTCAATCACCGACTATAGAGTAAGGCCCGATGTAGGCATACCAGCAAATATAGAACCCAATCCGGTGACATATGTAGTGACTGTGAAATACTGGTCTCGTATAAGATCCTCTGCATATCTACCAAGTCGGAGGAACTCTCAGGTGTACTCCTCAACAGATCAATCACCGGGAGATATACTGGTCAATCGGAGACAATAACTCATACGAAGCAGCTATGGGCAGAATCTCGTCATGAATCGCTCTCTGAATTGAGCCTAGGTCATCATCATAATTTAAGGCTGGATCATCTAAATAAACCAGTCCAGGGCTGGTCCCTCAATAGAAAGCTCAACGATTATTATCCGCTAGTACTCGGTGTGAGCAATCCGAGTCCTAGTCTCGATCGCATGTAGAAAGTCTAAAGGGTCGGAAGTCCCATCAAAAGCGATCTTGCCAACTCTGGTATAGAATAGAGCTGCCTCAAGGTCAGACATACCCTGCTGATAGGCAGGCTGAATAGGTTGAACAACTAAAGGTACAGGAACATCCTCGTACTCAGGCTCTACAAGCTCCTCATCCTATATCTCTCTCTATCTACGGTGACCTACCGCTCCTCGAGGTCTACCTCTACCATGACCTCTGCGTCTAACTTGCAGCTTAGGAGGTAAACCCTCATCCTAAAAGGACTCATCATCCTCAACCTCAATGACCGGTGGAGCGACATGCACTCACCTCCTCATTCTGAAAAAATAAACAGAAGGATTCAGACAAAACAAATAATGGAGGAATATGTAGAAAACTAAATCAAGGAATACGTATCAAGACATACTCGAACCTAATTCACTATAGTAGTTTTGAAAGAAAACATAAAACTGAAAACTAGGGCCACAACTCACACAACTAAGCCTTGACACAGAACTCCGCTCTGATACCAACTTTGTCATGACCCAAAACAGGAGCCATGACCGACGCTAGGGAATGGGAATTCTTTCAAATCCGGAACCCATAGCAAGCCTTAAAAATAAAATAAAAGCATGCAATAATAATAACATAAATAAAATATCTTGCAGCGGAAATTAAAATCTCATATCCAATAAATATAATCCACCAAATCATTTAATAAAATAACTCATCAAATATATATATAATATCTTTCAATACAATTTTTGTTCAACTCTTTAAAATACATATCTCAAACATATATAAAACATACTACTCACTAAAATAACTACTGCAGTGTCTAGAATACAAAATAAAATCAAGTAAGCAGTTTACATAATAAAGCCAGGGTAGAAGAAATCCGACGTAAGGGTCTACTACTGAGGTTTGAAGATGAAGACTCTCCTAAAAAATAGTCAACGAAGGGGAGTCAGACCTCATTGAGTATATTATTATAATATATATACATGCATAGCTAAATGGAAAATGCAAACATTCAATAGTATTGTAATATCCCGTGTTTTTACATGTTTTTATACTGTATCGGGATATGCAGTATTAATAATTTTGGATATGTATATATACGATATTTTTACGAGTTGATATGTATTTTAAACCTATTTTAATTATTGTGTATTATTTTCAGTGTTTTACGTAAAATTTTCCCGGGACTTTCATTTTCGGGGAAATTTCCACGTAAACAATGTATTATTAATTATTTTAAATGTATTTACGGGTTTGCATGAACTCATACATATTTTTAAATTATTAAATAAAGTAGGTGAGTGTTATTCTAGCTTTGGTTTGAGCTAAAATGGTCTAGAATTGCTTAGGTTTCGATTTGTAAATTTCGGCCTATTAGGGTTTTCGATTTTTTTGAGCTTCAAATTGGATGATTCATGGAAACTTCCTTCACAAATGTTGTTCCTAGTAGCTTAATCTACATGTATGAATTTTTGTAGAATTTTTGGAGATTGTTTGGATTTTTGGGTATTTTTGAATATTTTAATATTATTTTCTAATTTTCGGAAATTAATTATTTAAATTATGAAATTGGAGTTTATGGTTGAATTGGGTGTTGAAATGAATTATAGGAATTTATTTGGAATTTTTATGAATTTCTAAGTATTTATTTTTAATTATTGAAGTTTAGGTGATTTTGGAAAATTAGGTTAATTGTGTTTTAAATTGAATTTAATTGGTTAATTGAGTTTAATTATTAATATTATTGATAAAAATGTTGAGAAAATTAATTTTGGATAAGTGTATGATTTTTGGTGAATTTTTGAAGTAATTTAAGTATATTTATATATATAGGGGTATTTTGGTAATTTTAACCTAAATTGTCTAAAAATGTAATTTAATTGGTTTTAATATTTATTTAAGGTATAAAAATGATTTCTACAAATTATTTAGTATTTTTAACTAATTAAAACTATTTTTCGGGAATTATTTTCAATTATATATATAATATACGGTTTTTCTAATAAAATGAGTTTTAATCGGTTTTTATAGTGTTTCAAGGTTAATTATGTAATTTCTACGTATAAAATGTATTTCTGTGATTTAAGGATATTTTCGGTATATCTGGAATATTGTTCTGTGTTTGTGGACCCCGGTCGGTGGACTGTAGTTTGGAGTCCGACCGTGGGATTTTGATTGTGTTGAGCTCGTTTTTCGAAGTGTGTTTCTTTGCAGGGTCGGCTCTACTCTTTTGAGTAGAGAGATGTCCGTTTTACAGGGGAGGTTCTGTCGGATTTTCGATAGAATTCTCGTAAAACGTGATATCCAGTCGAACCCTAATTTTCGATTCTGTGTTTAATACTCTAGATTGAATTCTAGGATTTCTGTTAGGTTTATTCTAATGTCGGTTATTTATTGCTTGTTTAGTTGCGCCGAGACCGAGGGCTAGTGGACCAGGCCCGTCGGACCTGTCTCGTGGAGCGCATTAGGTGAGTTACTATATTATATATATATGCTTAGGATGCATGATTTAGAAAATGCATGTTTTATTTTGACTAAATATACATAAATAATGTGATTTATATTCAAGTATATTTTTGGTATATTTTTGGTATATAATAAATTATATACATGTTTTGTAAATAAAATATATTTAAAATGTTTTTAAATATATTTTTAGTTTAATTCATGATTTGATTGGATTTATTTGACATATATATACTCAAAATATACCTGGTTTATGTTTGGTATATTTTCGGTATATATATGGTTTATATTGTTGTTTCATTTATATTCATGCATCATTTATATTTGTGAATGAATGTTTTATTATTTATTAATGAAGGATATCAATAGAACGTGCTACCTAGTGGGCAGCACTAGGACCGAGTACGTACCGGTACGCCTATAGTATTTAGGCTATATTACTAACTATTTGTGGATATTGATTTGATTATTGATATGTGAGATGTGGTTTGTGGGTGTGATTGCTGGAGCTCGGTTGACCAAGTGTCTCGGGGCCAATCACACTGGCAGTCAGACTGCTGGAGCTCGGTTGACTTAGTGTCTCGGGGCTAGTCTACTGTCCAAATGGATTAAGTGGATATATTTGGAATAAGTGAGCCTGTATGGCCAGAGTGTTGTTTAACACTATTATTCTGAGGTTGCGATATTCTAGGGTTCTATATGATCCTTCATAAAAGATGATTTTCAGATAAAATATATAAAAAATGATTTTATTGCATCTGTGTGTAATTGCCTGTATATATATATATTATATATACTGTTGACTGTATGCATTATCACTTAGTGTGTATGTATATATATTATAGTAATTCACTCAGTGAGGTCTGACTCCCCTCCGTTGACTATTTTTCAGGAGAGTCAACTTCTTCAGACCTCAGTAGCAGGTCGATACGCCGGATTTCTTCCGCCCCGGCTTCTTTATGTAAATTGTCTACTTGAGTCTTATTTATTTTATCTAGACACTGCAATAGTTGTGAATTACAGTATTGGATTTCATGTACTTTATTTTAAAGGAGATATATTATGTTAAAACTGGATTGTATTAAAAAGATTTTATGTATGGGATGAGATATTTATTTATATCCAGTTGATATGGATAATATTATGATATTATGATTTTTATTTCCGCTGCATATTATATGGTTATTATTATTATTGCATGATTTATTTTATTTTTAGGCTTGCTACGGGTTCCGGATTCGAAAGAATTCCCGTTCCCTAGCGCCGGTCATGGCCCCTGTTTTGGGTCGTGACAAAGTTGGTATCAGAGCGAAGTTCGTATCAGAGTGGAGTTCTGTGTCAGGGCTTAGTTATGTGAGTTGTGGCCCTAGTTTTAAAGTTGTGTTTTCTGTTGGACTACTGCAGTGTATTAGGTTCGAGTATGTCTTGATGAGTATTCCTTGCTGTAGTTTTCAGCGTTATTCCTCCGTTGTCTGTTTTGTCTGAATCTTTCCGTTTGTCTTTTCAGAATGAGGAGGCGAGTGCGTGTCGCTCCACCGGTCGTTGAGGCCAAGGATGATGAGTCTTTTCAGGATGAGGTTTTACCTCCTGAGCAGCCAGTTAGGCGTAGAGGTCGTGGCAGAGGTAGACCTCGAGGAGCGGCAGGTCGCCGTAGGCAGAGAGAGTTACAGGACGAGGAGCCTGTTGAGCCTGAATTTGATGTTCCTGTTCCTCCAGTTGTTCAGCCTGCCTATCAGCAGGGTATGTCTGACCCTGAGGCAGCTTTGTTTTATGCCAGAGTTGGCAGGATTGCTTTTGATGGTATTTCTGATCCTTTAGATTTTCTGCATGCGATTGAGACTAGGACTCGGACTGCTCATACCGAGTACCAGAGGATCATGATTGTTGAGTTGTCTGTTGAGGGACCAGCTCTAGATTGGTTTATTCAGATGATCCAGCCCTATATGATGACGATGACATGGGCTCAGTTTCGAGAGCGATTCATGAGGAGATTTTGTCCAGAGCCTCTTCGTTTGAGCTATCGTCTTCGTTTGACTAGTATTTCTCGTGGAGATCGATCTGTAGAGGAGTATACCCGAGAGTTTCTTCGTCTGGGTAGATATGCTGAGGATCTGATGCGAGATCAGTATTTCGCTGTTACTACGTATGTTACTGGTTTGGGTTCAGCTTTTGCTGGTATGCCTACAGCAGGTCTTACTCTGGAGTCTGTGATTGAGCTAGCTAAGGAGATCGAGCTGAGGTTAGTTAGGCAGGGAGCGATGCCTGATTATTACCAGTTGGGAGTTCAGTCGAGTGGATTGCAGGCTACTCCATATTCGAGTTTTCATGTTGGTTCGAGTAGTCAGCAGCGAGGTTCGACTCAGCAGAGTCAGAGACAGCAGCAGCGAGTGCATCGGAGCAATAGACATGGCCGTGGAGGTCAGCGTAGATCGTTCAGATTTGGATCAGGTGCTTCGAGTAGCAGTAGTGGTCGTAGTTCTGGATCAGCGGCCAGTGTTTGTCAGACTTGTGGTAGAGTCCATCAGGGACCGTGTTATCTGACACCACTGACATGTTTCAGATGCGGGCAGACAGGACATTTTGCCAGATCGTGTCCTTATTCTGGGTATCAGCAGCAGCAGATTCCGCGATTCCCCCAGCAGTCGATTGCTAGTGCAGCGCCCATGCCATTTCAGTTGCCACCAGCCCAGCATCAGAGTTCTACTCAGTTTGTTCCACAGCAGAGTCGTGGTAGAGGTACTAGAGGAGGTGCCAGAGGTGTTGGCCAGGCTTCTACCAGTCAGCAGGGAGGTCGAGGTCAGGCCAGAGTCTTCCATCTGACTCAGCAGGATGCTCAGGCATTTAATGCAGTCGTGGCAGGTATTCTTTCTGTTTGTTACCTGGATGCTTTGGTTTTGTTTGATCCGGGTGCCACGCATTCGTTTGTTTCTCCTATTTTTGCTTCTAAATCTTGTTGGCAAGCTTCGAGGATGGCTTTTCCCTTGTCTGTTGCCACTCCTCTAAGCGATTCTTTGGACACCGATATTGTTCTTTCTGGTTGTCCAGTTCTCGTGGGAGATAGAGAATTACCCGTTGATTTGATTTTGTTGGATGTGATGGAGTTTGATGTTATTTTGGGAATGGATTGGTTGTCTCAGCACCTCAGAATCTTATTTCGGCTATATCAGCTAGGAAGTTGTTGAGGAAAGGTTGTCAGGGGTTTTTGGCATTGGTCAGGGATACGTCAGTGGAGAAGTTGTCACTCACAGATGTTCCTGTTGCTTGTGAGTTTCCTGATGTTTTTCCCGAGGAGTTGCCAGGTTTACCACCTCACAGAGAGATTGAGTTCTGTATAGATGTGGTTCCAGGTACTACTCCTATATCTATGCCACCTTATCGTATGGCTCCTGCACAGTTGAGAGAGTTGAAGGAGCAGTTGCAAGAGTTGTTGGATAAGGGTTTTATCAGACCTAGTGTTTCTCCTTGGGGTGCACCAGTCTTGTTTGTGAAGAAGAAGGATGGTACCCTGAGACTGTGCATTGACTACAGAGAGCTGAATAAGGTGACAGTGAAGAACAAGTATCCTCTCCCGAGGATAGATGATTTATTTGATCAGTTACAAGGTGCACAGTTCTTTTCTAAGGTTGACTTGAGGTCAGGTTATCATCAGCTGCGGATTAGTGAAGCTGATATTCCTAAGACAGCGTTCCGCACTCGATATGGTCATTATGAGTTTCTGGTGATGTCTTTTGGTTTGACTAATGCACCAGCAGCTTTTATGGATCTGATCAACAGAGTATTCAGACCGTATGTGGATCAATTTGTAGTAGTCTTCATTGATGATATACTAGTATATTCGAGGAGTATGGAAGAGCATGTATATCACTTGAGGATTGTACTACAGACACTGAGAGATCATCAGCTTTATGCTAAATTCTCGAAGTGTGATTTCTGGATGGAGAGTGTTTCTTTTCTTGGACACGTAGTGTCTAAAGAAGGTATTCAGGTTGATCCACAGAAGGTTGAGGCAGTATCTGAGTGGCCTAGACCTACTTCAGTTACGGAGATTCGGAGTTTTTTGGGTTTAGCCGGGTATTATAGGCGGTTTGTGCAGGATTTTTCCAGGATTGCAGCCCCTATGACTCGCTTGACTCAGAAGAATGTTAGATTCGAGTGGTCAGAAGCTTGTGAGAATAGTTTTCAGTTGTTGAAGGAGAAGTTGACCACAGCGCCAGTGTTAGCTTTGCCTAATAGTGTGGATAAGTTCACAGTTTACTGTGATGCCTCTAGAATTGGTCTTGGTTGTGTGTTGATGCAGAATGGAAGGGTGATAGCCTATGCTTCGAGGCAGTTGAAGAAGCATGAGCAGAACTATCCTACACATGATCTTGAGATGGCTGCAGTGATCTTTGCTTTGAAGATTTAGAGACATTATCTGTACGGGGTGACTTGTGAGATATTTACTGATCACAAGAGCCTTAAGTACATTTTCCAGCAGCGAGATCTGAATTTGAGGCAGAGAAGATGATTGGAACTGTTGAAGGATTATGATTGCGAGATTCTTTACCATCCGGGTAAAGCTAATGTGGTAGCAGATGCCTTGAGTAGGAAGTCCTCAGGTAGTCTTGCTCACATCGGTGTTGAGAGGAGACCATTGATCCAGGAGTTGCATTTGTTGGTGGATCAAGGTCTGATGATGAAGATTAGTAGATCAGGTGGACTGTTAGCTCAGTTTAAAGTACGATCTGTACTGAGGGATAGGATTAAAGCAGCTCAGAGCCGAGATCCTATTCTGGAAGAGCTTGCAGAGAATGTCAGAGCAGGGAAGTTCACTGATTTCACACTCGATGATAATGGTATGTTGTGGATCAGTGGTAGATTGTGTGTTCCAGATGTGGATGATTTAAGAGAAGAGATCTTAGAGGAAGCACATTCTACAGCTTACAGCGTTCATCCAGGTGTTACTAAGATGTACCACAGTATCAGAGATCTATACTGGTGGGATGGATTGAAGAAGGATGTTGCTGATTATGTTGCTAAGTGCTTGACTTGTCAGCAAGTGAAAGCCGAACATCAGAAGCCTTCTGGGAAGCTTCAGCCTCTTCCTATTCCCGAGTGGAAGTGGGAAAGTATAGCTATGGATTTTGTGGTCAGTTTACCTCGTTCGAAGGATGGATACGATTCCATCTGGGTGATTATAGACAGATTGACGAAGTCTGCACATTTCTTGCCTGTGAAAGCCACATATTCAGTTGCTAGATTGGCGAAGTTGTACGTGAAGCATATTGTGTGCCTTCATGGAGTACCGGTGTCCATTGTGTCAGATAGAGGTTCGGTGTTTACTTCTCGTTTTTGGCAGAAGTTGCAGGAAGCGATGGGCACTAGGTTGGATTTCAGTACTGCTTTTCATCCTCAGACAGATGGTCAGTCTGAGAGGACGATCCAGACACTGGAAGATATGTTGAGGATGTGTGTCCTGGATTTGGGAGGTAGCTGGGATGATCATTTGTCGCTTGTTGAGTTTGCATATAATAACAGCTACCATAGCAGTATTGGCATGGCACCATACGAGGCGTTGTATGGAAGGAAGTGTAGATCCCTGTTGAGTTGGGATGAGATTGGTGAGAGAGCTTTGACTGGACCAGAGATGGTTCAGGATGCTACAGAGAAAGTCGCCGTGATCAAGCGAAGATTAGAGACCGCAGTTAGTAGACAGAAGAGTTATGCGGATCCTAGGCGCAGAGATGTGGAGTTTCAGGTTGGAGATTATGTTTTTCTGAAAGTATCTCCGATGAAGGGTGTGATGAGATTTGGCAGGAAGGGTAAGTTAGCACCGAGATACATTGGACCGTTTGAGATTCTGGAGAGAATTGGCACTGTTGCATATCGGTTGGATTTGCCTCCGAGTATGTCACAGGTGCATCCAGTATTTCATATCTCGATGTTGAGGAAGTATATCTCAGATCCTTCACACGTGTTGCAACCTGATAGTGTGGAAGTGAGTGAAGATTTGACGTTTGTGGAAGAACCTGTGGCGATCGTTGATTTTCAAGTTCGACAGTTGCGATCGAAGCAGATTCCGATGGTCAAGGTTCTGTGGCGTAGTGACAGAGTTGAAGAGCATACGTGGGAGAATGAAGCTGAGATGCGAGCTTCTTACCCGTATCTCTTTCCTTCTTGATCTTTTCTTTTTAGAATTCGGGGACGAATTCCTGTAAGGGGGGAAGACTGTAATATCCCGTGTTTTTACATGTTTTTATACTGTATCGGGATATGCAGTATTAATAATTTTGGATATGTATATATACGATATTTTTACGAGTTGATATGTATTTTAAACCTATTTTAATTATTGTGTATTATTTTCAGTGTTTTACGTAAAATTTTCCCGGGACTTTCATTTTCGGGGAAATTTCCACGTAAACAATGTATTATTAATTATTTTAAATGTATTTACGGGTTTGCATGAACTCATACATATTTTTAAATTATTAAATAAAGTAGGTGAGTGTTATTCTAGCTTTGGTTTGAGCTAAAATGGTCTAGAATTGCTTAGGTTTCGATTTGTAAATTTCGGCCTATTAGGATTTTCGATTTTTTTGAGCTTCGAATTGGATGATTCATGGAAACTTCCTTCACAAATGTTGTTCCTAGTAGCTTAATCTACATGTATGAATTTTTGTAGAATTTTTGGAGATTGTTTGGATTTTTGGGTATTTTTGAATATTTTAATATTATTTTCTAATTTTCGGAAATTAATTATTTAAATTATGAAATTGGAGTTTATGGTTGAATTGGGTGTTGAAATGAATTATAGGAATTTATTTGGAATTTTTATGAATTTCTAAGTATTTATTTTTAATTATTGAAGTTTAGGTGATTTTGGAAAATTAGGTTAATTGTGTTTTAAATTGAATTTAATTGGTTAATTGAGTTTAATTATTAATATTATTGATAAAAATGTTGAGAAAATTAATTTTGGATAAGTGTATGATTTTTGGTGAATTTTTGAAGTAATTTAAGTATATTTATATATATAGGGGTATTTTGGTAATTTTAACCTAAATTGTCTAAAAATGTAATTTAATTGGTTTTAATATTTATTTAAGGTATAAAAATGATTTCTACAAATTATTTAGTATTTTTAACTAATTAAAACTATTTTTCGGGAATTATTTTCAATTATATATATAATATACGGTTTTTCTAATAAAATGAGTTTTAATCGGTTTTTATAGTGTTTCAAGGTTAATTATGTAATTTCTACGTATAAAATGTATTTCTGTGATTTAAGGATATTTTCGGTATATCTGGAATATTGTTCTGTGTTTGTGGACCCCGGTCGGTGGACTGTAGTTTGGAGTCCGACCGTGGGATTTTGATTGTGTTGAGCTCGTTTTTCGAAGTGTGTTTCTTTGCAGGGTCGGCTCTACTCTTTTGAGTAGAGAGATGTCCGTTTTACAGGGGAGGTTCTGCCGGATTTTCGATAGAATTCTCGTAAAACGTGATATCCAGTCGAACCCTAATTTTCGATTCTGTGTTTAATACTCTAGATTGAATTCTAGGATTTCTGTTAGGTTTATTCTAATGTCGGTTATTTATTGCTTGTTTAGTTGCGCCGAGACCGAGGGCTAGTGGACCAGGCCCGTCGGACCTGTCTCGTGGAGCGCATTAGGTGAGTTACTATATTATATATATATGCTTAGGATGCATGATTTAGAAAATGCATGTTTTATTTTGACTAAATATACATAAATAATGTGATTTATATTCAAGTATATTTTTGGTATATTTTTGGTATATAATAAATTATATACATGTTTTGTAAATAAAATATATTTAAAATGTTTTTAAATATATTTTTAGTTTAATTCATGATTTGATTGGATTTATTTGACATATATATACTCAAAATATACCTGGTTTATGTTTGGTATATTTTCGGTATATATATGGTTTATATTGTTGTTTCATTTATATTCATGCATCATTTATATTTGTGAATGAATGTTTTATTATTTATTAATGAAGGATATCAATAGAACGTGCTACCTAGTGGGCAGCACTAGGACCGAGTACGTACCGGTACGCCTATAGTATTTAGGCTATATTACTAACTATTTGTGGATATTGATTTGATTATTGATATGTGAGATGTGGTTTGTGGGTGTGATTGCTGGAGCTCGGTTGACCAAGTGTCTCGGGGCCAATCACACTGGCAGTCAGACTGCTGGAGCTCGGTTGACTTAGTGTCTCGGGGCCAGTCTACTGTCCAAATGGATTAAGTGGATATATTTGGAATAAGTGAGCTTGTATGGCCAGAGTGTTGTTTAACACTATTATTCTGAGGTTGCGATATTCTAGGGTTCTATATGATCCTTCATAAAAGATGATTTTCAGATAAAATATATAAAAAATGATTTTATTGCATCTGTGTGTAATTGCCTGTATATATATATATTATACATACTGTTGACTGTATGCATTATCACTTAGTGTGTATGTATATATATTATAGTAATTCACTCAGTGAGGTCTGACTCCCCTCCGTTGACTATTTTTCAAGAGAGTCAACTTCTTCAGACCTCAGTAGCAGGTCGATACGCCGGATTTCTTCCGCCCCGGCTTCTTTATGTAAATTGTCTACTTGAGTCTTATTTATTTTATCTAAACACTGCATTAGTTGTGAATTACAGTATTGGATTTCATGTACTTTATTTTAAAGGAGATATATTATGTTAAAACTGGATTGTATTAAAAAGATTTTATGTATGGGATGAGATATTTATTTATATCCAGTTGATATGGATAATATTATGATATTATGATTTTTATTTCCGCTGCATATTATATGGTTATTGTTATTATTGCATGATTTATTTTATTTTTAGGCTTGCTACGGGTTCCGGATTCGAAAGAATTCCCGTTCCCTAGCGCCGGTCATGGCCCCTGTTTTGGGTCGTGACAAGTATATTTAATAAATATATATACAGGCAAAAACACACAGATGTAGCAAAATCATTTTATATATATATTGAAAATAATATCCGATTATGAATGATCAAATAGAACCCTAAATGATCGCAACCTCAAGTAGTGTTAGACAACACTCTAGCCATACAAGCTTACTTATTCCAAATAAATTAACATGTTCCATTTGGACAGTAGACTGGCCCCGAGACACTAAGTCAACTGAGCTCCAGCAGTCTGACTGTCAGTGTGATTGGCCCCGAGACACTTGGTCAACCGAGCTCCAACAATCATACTCTCAAATCACATCTCACATCAAATAAATCAATCTAATCATAATCCATAAATAAGTTAGTAACTTAACCTAAATTCTATTGTCGTACCGGTATGTACTCGGTCTTAGTGTTGCCCACTAGGTAGCTCGTTCTATTGATATCCTTCATTTAAAAATAAATCCTTACATTCATGAAATAAATGATGCATGACATTAATTAAAATGGCAATATAAACCATATATATACTAGAAATATACCAAGAATAAACCAAGTATATTTTGAGTATTTATACGTTAAACAAATTCAGTTTAATTATAAAATAAACTATAAATATACTTAAAAACATTTTTGGTATAATTTCATAATAAAACATGCATTTAATTTAAAATATACCTAAGCAATTATTAAACATTTATGCATATTTAATAAAATTTAAACATACATTTCTAAAACATGCATCCTACAACACTTACATATAAAATAACAACTCACAGTTGTGCGCTCCTTGTCACGACCCAAAACACGGGCCATGACCGGCGCTAGGGAACGGGAATTCTTTCGAATCCGGAACCCGTAGCAAGCCTAAAAAATAAAATAAATCATGCAATAACAATAACCATATAATATATATGCAGCGGAAATAAAAATCTTAAATATCGCAATATCATTTTCGTCACTGGATTTAAATAAAAATCTCATCTCATAGATACATAATCTCTTTGGTACAAATTCAGTTTCAATATAATACATCTCTTTAAAATAAAATGCATGAAATCCAATACTTTAATTCACAACTACTGCAGTGTCTAGATAAAATAAATAAGACTCAAGTAGACAGTTTACATAAAGAAGCCGGGGCGGAAGAAATCCGGCGTATCGACCTGCTACTGAGGTCTGAGGATGTTGACTCTCCTGAAAAATAGTCAACGGAGGGGAGTCAGACCTCACTGAGTGAATTACTATAATATATATACATACACACTAAGTGATAATGCATACAATCAACAGTATATATATAATATGTATATATACAGGCAAATACACACAAATGCAGAAAATCGTTTTATATGTTTTATTAAAAATCATCTTTTATGAAGGATCACATAGAACCCTAGAATATCGCAACCTCAGAAAGTAGTGTTAAACAACACTCTGGCCATACAGGCTCACTTATCCAAATATATCCACTTAATCCATTTAGACAGTAGACTGGCCCCGAGACACTAAGTCAACCGAGCTCCAGCAGTCTGACTGCCAGTGTGATTGGCCCCGAGACACTTGGTCAACCGAGCTCCAGCAATCACACCCACAACCACATCTCACATATCAATAATCATAATTAAATCAATATCCACAAATAAGTTAGTATTATAGCCTAAATACTATAGGCGTACTGGTACGTACTCGGTCCTAGTGCTGCCCACTAGGTACCACGTTCTATTGATATCCTTCATCAATAAATAAATCATTCATTCACAAAAATCAATGATGCATGAATTTAAATGAAATAACAATATAAACCATATATATACCGAAAATATACCAAACGTAAACCAGGTATATTTCGAGTATATATATGTCAAATAAATCCAATCAAATCATAAATTAAATTAAAAATATATTTAAAAACATTTTAAATATATTTTATTAATAAAACATGTATATAATTTATTATATACCAAAAATAAACCAAAAATATACTTAAATACAAATCACATTATTTATGCATTTTAATCAAAGTAAAACATATATTTCTAAATCATGCATCCTAAGCATGTATACATAGTACAGTAACTCACCTAGTGCGCTCCACGAGACGGGTCCGACGGGCCTGGTCCACTAGCCGTCGATCTCGGCGCAACTAAACAAGAAATAAGTAATCGACATCAGAATAACCCTAACAGAAATCCTAGAATTCAATCTAGAGTATCAAAATACGGAAATAGAATTAGGGTTCGACTGGATATCACGTTTTACGAGAATTCTACCGAAAATTGGGCAGAACCTCCCCTGTAAAACGGACATCTCTCTACTCAAAAGAGTAGAGCCGACCCTGC
The DNA here is from genome assembly GCA_947683625.1 of Mallotus nudiflorus. Classification (NCBI taxonomy): domain Eukaryota; kingdom Viridiplantae; phylum Streptophyta; class Magnoliopsida; order Malpighiales; family Euphorbiaceae; genus Mallotus; species Mallotus nudiflorus. The sequence goes on along the minus strand of CANTUR010000110.1, from coordinate 65,706 downwards.
AAAGAAACACACTTCGAAATACAAGCTCAACAAACATCCACAACCCCTCGGTCGGACTCCAGACTACTGTCTACCGACCGGGGTCCACAAACACAGAATAATTTCGAGAATACTAAAAATATCCTTATATCACAGAAATACATAATTAACCTTTAAACATATTAAAAACCGATAAAAATTCATTTTATTTGAAAAACCGTATATTATATATATAATTGAAAATAATTCACGAAAAATAGTTTTAATTAGCTAAAAATACCAAATAATTTGTAGAAATCATTTTTGTACCTTAAATAACTATTAAAACCAATTAAATTACATTTTTTTGCCAATTTAGGGTAAAATTACCAAAATACCCCTATATATATAAATATACCTAAATTACTTCAAAAATTCACCAAAAATCATACAATTATTCAAAATTAATTTTCTCAACATATTTATCCATAATATTAACAATTAAACCCAATTAACCAATTAAATTCAAATAAAAACACATTTAACCTAATTTTCTCAAATTCACATAAACTCAAATAATTAAAAATAAATACTTAGAAATTCATAAAAATTCTAAATAAATTCCTATAATTCATTTCAACACCTAATTTAACCATAAAACACAATTTCATAATTTAAATAATTAATTTCCGAAAATTAGAAAATAATATTAAAATATTCAAAAATACCCAAAAATCCAAACAATCTCCAAAAATTCTACAAAAATTCATACATGAAGATTAAGCTACTAGGATAAACATTTGTGAAGGGAGTTTCCATGAATCAATCAATTCGAAGCTCAAAAAAATCAAAAACCCTAATAGGCCGAAATAGAAAAATCAAAACCTAAGCAAATCTAGACCAATTCAGCTCAAACCAAAGCTAGAATCACACTCACCGGAGCTCAAGGAGAAGAAAGAGACCAGCGGTGTCAAAAACGGTGGCCGGAATCGGCGTGATCGACGGTGGATCGATTTTCGGCTTCTCCGGCCAAAATCGATCTCTAGACGCCGGAAACGGCCTCCTCAAGCGGCGAAATTGGTCGGGGAAGACGGTGGCACACCGGACGGCACACCCACGGTGAAGGAACGGCACGGCAGCGACCGAAAATGGAGAAGGGAGAATCGGGAGGAAGAAGAAGAAGTCGGGGGCAAAATGGTAATTTTCCAAACTTTTTGATTTTTTGACAAATATATGTATATATATATACTTTATACTATATATTAAAATAATATTAAATTACACACATCAAATATACACCACACACATAAAAATATTAATATTTTAATAATTTATACTAAATAAAATTAATTAAATAACAATAAAACAATTAAATACTTAATAAAATATTAGGGAAATAATAAACCCTAATTAAATAAATATACACACACCGGCTTTATTTAATAGTTTAAAAATATGTATGAGTTCATGCAAGTCCGTAAATACATTTAAAATAATTAATAATACATTGTTTACGTGAAAATTTCCCCGGAAATGAAAGTCTCGGGAAAATTTTACGTAAAACACTGAAAATAATACACAATAATTAAAATAGGTCTAAAATACATATTAACTCGTAAAAATATCATATAAAATACAGAAATTATTAACTCTGCATATCCCGGTACTGTGTAAAAATATTTTAAAAACACGGGATATTACACTCCTCGAGACGGGTCCGACGGGCCTGGTCTACTAGGCCTCGGTCTCGGCGTAACTAAATAAACAAATGACAATACGAAATTAGAATAAGTCTAACAAAATTCTAAAGACTCGATCTAGAAATACCAAACACATAATAGGAATAAGGATTCAATCGGATGTCACATTTTACGAGAATTCTACCAAAAATTCGGCAGAACCTCCCCTATAAAATGAACATCTCTCTACTCAGAACGTAGAGTCAGTCCTGTAAGAAAACACACTTTGAAAAGTACACAATCTCACAACCTCTCAGTCGAACTCCGAAACTATAATTCGACCGACCGAGGTTCACAATTCACGAAGTATCACAGAACACATGAAAATGCCAGAAATACCAAAAATATCCCTTAATAATCAAAATATAGCAAATTAGATATTTAAAAAATTGAAAATAATTATTTTACCGATAATTACAATAAAACCCTAATTTTTAATAAAATATTATTAAAAATCAATAATTCTTGATAAATTCACAAATATTAGCCAAAATACATTTTATAACTCCAAATTACATAATTAGCCCTAAAACATATTAAAAATCAATAAAAACTCATTTATTTACAAAAATAGTATATTATATATAATTTGAAAATAATTTACGAAAAATAGTTTTAATTAGTTAAAAATACTAAATAATTTGTAAAAATCATTTTTATACCTCAAATAATTGTTAAAACCATTTAACCATTTTAGTACCAAATTACCAAAACACCCTAGTTGTATATAATTTCACATAATTCACTATAATTATACAAAAATTCACTAAAAATAAGATAATCACTCAAAATTAGTTTCTCAACATATAATTCAATAAAATCAATAATTATACTCAATTAACCAATTAATTTCAACAAAATACTTAATTAACCTAATTTTCTAAAAATCACCTAAACTAAATAAATTCACAATAATATATACGAAAATCATAAAAATTAAAATTAAATTCTGAAATTCATTTTAACACCTATAAACACCATAAATCACAATTTCATAATCCATTTAATTAATTTACGAAAATTAGAAAATATTAATAAAATAATAAAACAAATTCACAAAAATCAAAATAATTCCCAAAAATTCCAAAAAAATTACAAGATATAGATTGGGATACTAGGATCAATCTTTGTGAAGGAAGTAAGCTTGAATCATTAGAATCGAAGCTTAAAAACTTAAAAAAAACTCATAGTGGCTGAATGAAAATCAATCTTAAATCCTTACCAAATTGAGTTTTCAAGCTACAAGGAGCTTATAATAGGCTTCTATGGAGTTCTAGGAGTAAAACCACACTAGAATCATAAAAAATGGTGGCCGAAATATACTTGATCGGAGCTAGCTTTAAGCTTCGATTTTTTTGGCTTTTCATGGCCAAAACTCACCAGAAAAGGGAAGAGAGGGTGGCAGAATGGGCTAGAGAGGATGGTGGCTGGTTGAGAGGCACTCCAACGACAAGAAAATGGGAGTTGCAGTGGCAGTGGCAGTGGCGAAGGGAGGGCATCGGGAACGTTGGAGAAGAAGACGATGGCAGTATGGTAATTAATCAAACTTCATTTTTTTGTATATATATATATATATATATATATATATATATATATATGTAACTTTAACTTTAATTATTATAATATATTAATATAATATTCAAAAATAATTACACACCACATGTTAAAATAATAATATCTATATACATATACATATATATAAGACACAATAATTTATCAAAACTATATAATATAGGTTTAATAAAAAAAATAAACCCTAATTTATTAAATGTGTATATATATATTCATGTATATGTATGGATATTAATACGACAATTAAAATCATGCATAGACTCATGCAAATTCACAAAACCGACCAATATAATTAATAATTATTTATTTAGGTTTTAATTTTCCCAAAAATAAGATTCTTAGGAAAATTTTACGTAAAAAAACTTAAAATAATTAAAAATGACTTTAATAAATAATAAACTAATTAAATAATCAAATATATATATAAATTATTAACACTACATATCCCGATGCGATTTAAAATTATTTAAAAACTCAGGATATTACATAAACGATTAGGATTAAACTCGAAAGGAGCTTGGAACAAGGACCATCGAAGCACAGGGAGTTAAAAGAGAGTGGTGGAGCTCGAAATGGTGGCTGGAGGAGGAAGAACGCCGAAAAATGAAGTTACTATTGTTGCTCTGTTTCTGCGTTCCGGTGACCGGAGAAGGAGGAGGAAGGCGACAGAGCTGGCAAAGGAAGGAGGCCGGTCTAGCGAGCAAGGGCATAATAACCCTTGTTTTCAAATTATTTTAATATATAACGAGATATGCATTATTAATAAATTTAAAAGTTATATTTAATTATTTTACTATTTTGTGATTAATAATTATTATTTTATGATTAAATTATATTTTCTACGTAAATATTTATTTTAGAAAATTATTATTTTAAACAATTAATTTGCATTATTATTAAAATTATTTAATGAGTATTGTTTATATTGTTGATTTTTTTTACTGTTATTTTATGTATATATATTAATATATGTTTGTGTATATTATTGTGTATATGTGTGTGTGTGTGTTTATATATATGTGTGAATATATATGTATGTATGTATATATATATATATATATATATATAATATATATATATATATATATACATACATACATACATATATACATACAAACTGAAATAAAAGAATAAGAAAACACTGCAAAACCTTCTCCCTCCTACTACAACCCGTACCCCTACCGTCAATGTGCCTCCCACGCCACCGGCTGACCACCACCTCCTTCTAGCCTCACCGCCACCTTTTTCTTCCTCTCCTCCGGTCACCGGCAACTGCTAAAAGGCGGAAACAGAACAATGACAACAACTCCATTTTTTTCGACCATCCTTGATTTCGGCCACCGTTTCAGGCATTTTCGGTCTCTATCAACTCATCTAGCTCTAGTGAAGTTGATTCTAAGCTCCGTTTGAGCTTAAACCTGATCGTTTGTGAATTTTCTTGATTTTTCATTTTTTGAGCTTTAAGGTTTTCTAATTTTTTTTTAGGTTGATTCAAGCAAACTCCCTTAACAAATGTTGATTCTAGTAGCTTAATCTCCATGAATATATTTTTGTTATAATTTTTGGAATTTATTTTAATTGTGCTGAATTTTTTATTATTTATTTAATTTTCGTAAATTAATTTATTTAATTTTAACATTTTTTGATTTGGTGTTATTATGAGTTGATATTAATTTTAGAGTAAAGAAATTAATTTTTGTGAATATTATATAATTTTTAGTAATATTTATAGTTTATGTAAATGTTGAAAAATTAGGTTAAATATATATTTTTGTTGAAATTATTGGTTAAATATGTGTTCTAGATAATATTAGTATAATATCTGTTGGTAAAATAATTTTAATGATTTTATATGATTTTTATATAATTTTTGAAGAATATTAGTTATAATATGTGTATTTTGATTTAATAGGGTAATTGCGTAATTTTGTTAAAATTATAGTTAAATATTATGTTTTAATTGCTTTTAGAATTATTTAAGGTAATAAAATGATTTTTATAAAATATTACTATTTTTAACTAATTAATACTAATTTTTGAAAATTATTTTAAAATAATATATAATTTAGTAAATTGGTAATTAAATGGGTTTTGTTAATTACTTTTAATATATATTTAGGCTATTTTAGCTATTTGAATATATAAAGAGATTTTTTACTATTTAATATTGAATTATTACGAAATTTGGATTTTTAATAATATTATATTATTATTTTGGAATTTTTACATAATTATTGTGAAATTGATTATATGTAATATTTTAATGTCTTAATATGCTATATTTTGATATTTTGAGGATATTTGTGGAATTTATTGGTTTTTAATATATTATTATATTATTTAATTTTTAGTGGAATTGTGGACTTTGGTTGGGAATTGTGTAGTTTGGGGTTCCAACCGAAGGTGTGAATATTTTGTTGTTTAGAAGTGTGTTTCCTTGCAGGACCGACTCTACTTTTTAGTAGAGAGATGTTCGTTTTACAGAGGAAGCTCAATCGAATTTTTGATAAAATTCTCGTAAAATGTGACATCGGATCAATCCTAAAATTCTGTGTCTGTTTGTGTTTTGTATTCTTATATTGAGTCTCCATAGAAGTTTAAGTTAGAATTATTATGATTTTATTGTTTAATTGCACCAAGATCGAGGCCTAGTGGACTGGGCTCGTTGAGTTGTTATTTTATATATACATCGCACTTAAGTTACATGTTTTAGTATTTATTCATAATTTTTTATTAAATGTTTAAGTATATTTTTAGTATATTTTGAAATAAATGCATGTTATACTATTGATTTATACTTAAATTGTTTTTAAGTATATTATTGGTTTATTTCTGGTATATTTCATGGTTGATTTGAATTTATTTAACATATATATACTTAAAATATACTTGGTTTATTTTAGATATATTTTTTGTATATATATAGTTTATTTTGTTATTATGAATGTATTTTGCATTATTTATTTTTCCTGTATGTATGTTTTATTTAAATAAAGGATATCGATAGAACGTGCTACCTAGTGGGCAGCACTAGGATCATGTACATACCGGTCTGATAGATTTAGGGTTGAGTGAGAATTACGTGTGGTGAATTATGATATGATTGAGATTGATTGATTGAAATGTTATGTGATTGAATAGTGTGGTTACTGGAGCTTGGTTGACCTAGTGTCTCGGGACCAATCACACTAACAATTAGACTGCTGGAGCTCGGTTGACTTAGTGTCTCGGGGCCAGTCTACTGTCCATATGGAATAAGTGAATTTATTTAGAATTAAGTGAGCCTGTATGGCTAGAGTGATATTGTTGATTGAGGTTGCATTTAAATAGGGTTCTATTTGATCCTTCATAAACAAATGATTCTTCAGTATTATTATATAAAGTGATTTTCAGAATCTATGTGAAATGCTTGTATATATATTTATTATATACGAATGATTAATTGTATTTGACATTAGGAAATGCATGTATATGTGTTATAACAATTCACTTAATGAGGTTTAACTCCCCTCATTTGATTTTTTAGGAGATTCTTTTTCTTCAGACCTTTGCAGTAGGCCTATCTGCTGGATTTCTTTTGCCCCGGCTTGTTTATGTAAACTACTTACTTAATTTTATTTATACTCTATAAAACTATAGTAGTGAGTTGTATTTTATACTTATTGTTTGTTAGTTATGAATTCAGAGGCCTTTCTCTGAATACTGTATAAATATATTTTATTTTATGATATGAGAAGTTTATTTTTATCATATTGATTTGAGTTTTATCCTCGTTTGCATATTTTATTTTAATTATTGCATGTTTTTATTTTTAAGGCTTGATGATATATATATATATATATATATGAATGATGTGTGGTGGAGTTTTATTTGACTATATTAACATATACACATATATAATTAACAATAAATAATAATGATAATAATACAAATAATGTAATTTAATAAAAATAATAATATTAAAATAATAATGCACTAAAATTAATATTATTAAAATAATACCATCCGAAATAATAAATAATGTAAATTAAACATTTAAAATAATAAGTTTCAAAAATAAAATGTTTACGTAGAAAATATAATTTAATCATAAAATAATAATTATAAACCACAAATAATAAAATAAATAAATATGACTTTTAAATCATTTAAAAATATGGGTTATTAAAGTCTCCCCTCATAGGAATTCGTCCCTGAATTCAAAGAAAGAATAATTACAAGAGTCAACTAGGAAAGAGATATGGGCAAGAAGCTTGCATCTTTATTTTGGTCTCCCAGGTATGCTCTTCTATGTTGTTGCTTCGCCACAACACCTTGACCATTGGAATCTGCTTTGAATGCAATTGTCGAACTTGATAGTCTACGATCGCAACAGGTTCTTCCACAAACGTCAAGTCTTCACTCACTTCCACACTATCGGGCTATAACACGTGTGAAGGGTCTGAAATATACTTCCTCATCATCAAGATATGGAACACTTGATGTGCACTTGAGACAAACTTGGAGGCAAAGCCAATCGATATGCAACAATGCCCACTCTTTTTAGAATCTCGAACGGTCTAATATACCTCGGTGCTAGCTTACCCTTCTTACCAAATCTCATCACACCCTTCATCGAAGACACCTTCAAGAACACATAGTCTCCTACCTAGAATTCCACATCTTTGCATCTCGGATCCATATAGCTCTTCTGTCTGCTAACTGCGGTCTTTAATCTCCTTTTAATCATAATAGCTTTCTTTGCAGCATCATGAACCATCTCAGGTCTAGTCAATGCTCTCTTCCCAATCTCATCCCAACTCAGAGGGAATATACACTTCCTTCCATACAAAGCCTCATATGGTGCCATCCTAATACTGCTATAGTAGTTGTTATTATAAGTGAACTCCACAAGCGACAAACTATCATCCCAACTACCTCCCAGATCCAAAACACATATCCTCAACATATCTTCCAGTGTCTAGATCGTCCTCTTAGACTGACCATATGTCTGAGGATGAAAAGCAGTACTGAAATCTAGCCTAGTGCCCATCACTTTTTACAACTTTTGCCAAAAACGAGAAGTAAACACTGAACCTCTATTAGACACAATGGACATAAGTACATCGTGAAGGCACACAATATGCTTCACATATAGCTTTACCAATCTAGCTACAGAATAAGTGGCTTTCACAGGTAAGAAATGTGCAGACTTGGTCAACCTGTCCATAATCACCCAAATAGAATAGTATCCATCCTTGGAACAAGGTAAATGAACCATAAAATCTATAGCAGTCCTTTCCCACTTCCACTCAGGAATAGGAAGAGGTTGAAGCTTCCCAAAAGGCTTTTGATGTTCAGCTTTCACCTGCTGACACGTCAAACACTTAATAATATAATCAGCTACATCCTTCTTTAGTCCATCCCACCAGTACAAGTCTCTGATACTGTGGTACATCTTAGTAACACCTGGATGTATGATGTAAGATGTATAATGTGCTTCCTCAAGGATCTCTTCTGATAAATTATCCACATCAGGAACACACAATCTGCCATTGATCCATAAAACACCAACATCATCAAGTGTGAAATCAGTGAATTTCCCTACTCGAACATTCTCTACAAGCTCTTCTAGAATAGGATCTTAGCCCTGAGCTGCCTTAATCTTATCTCTTAACACATATTTGACTTTGAATTAAGCTAACAGTCCACCAGATCTACTCATCTTCATCATCAGACCTTGATCCACTAACTGATATAACTCTTGGATCAACAGTCTTCTTTCCACACTAATGTGAGCAAGACTACCTGAGGACTTCCTACTCATTGCATCTGCTACCACATTAGCCTTGCCTGGATGATAAAGGATCTCACAGTCATAATCTTTCAATAGTTCTAACCATCTCCTCTGCCTCAGATTCAAATCTCTCTACTGGAAAATGTACTTAAGGCTCTTATGATCAGTAAAAATCTCACAAGTCACCCTGTATAGATAATGTCTCCAGATCTTAAGAGCAAAGATCACTACAGCCATTTCTAGGTCGTGGGTAGGATAATTCAGTTCATGCTTCTTCAACTACCTCGAAACATAAGCTATCACCCTACCATTCTGCATCAACACACAACCTAGTCTAACTCTAGAGGCATCACAATACATCATGAACTCATCTACTCCATTAGGCAAAGCCAAAACTGGAGCTGTGGCCAACTTTTCCTTCAACAACTGAAAACTATTCTCTTAAGCATCTAACCACTCAAACTTCACATTCTTCTAAGTCAAGCGAGTCATAGGAGCTGTAATTCTAGAAAAATTATGTACAAATCTCCTATAATACCCAACTAAACCCAAAAAACTATGAATCTCAGTAATTGTAGTTAGTCTAGGCCACTCAGACACTGCTTTAATCTTCTGTGGATCAACTTGAATACCATCTTTAGACACCACGTGTCTAAGGAATGCAACACTCTCCAACCAGAAATCACACTTCTAGAATTTGGCATAAAGTTGATGTTCTCCCAGTGTTTATAGTACAATCCTGAAGTGATATACATGTTCTTCCATACTCTTTGAATACACCACTATATCATCAATGAAGACTACTACAAACTGATCCATTTATGGTATGAATAACCTGTTCATTAGATCCATGAAAGCTATTGGGGCATTAGTCAAGCCAAATGACATAAACAGAAATTCATAATGGCCATATCGAGTGCAAAATGCCATTTTAAGAACATCGGCTTCAGTGGTTCATAACTGATCATAACCCAACCTCAAATCAATCTTAGAAAAGAACTATGCACCTTGAAGTTGATCAAACAAATCATCTATCCTTGAGAAAAGGTACTTTTTCTTCATTATCACCTCATTCAGCTCTCTGAAGTCTATGCACAGTCTTAGGGTACCATCCTTCTTTCTCACAAATAGGACTGGTGCACCCCAAGGAGAAACACTAGGTCTGATAAAACCCTCATCCAATAATTCCTACAACTACTCCTTTAACTATACAGGAGCTATTCTATAGGGTGGCATGGAAATAGGGGTAGCGCATGGAACCACATCTATACAAAACTCAATCTTTTTGTGAGGTGATAAACTTGGTAACTCCTCAGGAAAAACATCAGGAAACTCATAAGCAACAGGAGCATCTGTGAGTGACAACTTCTCCATTGAAGTATCCTTGACTAATGCCAAATAACCCTAACAACTGTTCCTCAGCATCTTCCTAGTTGTGATAGTGAAGATGAGATTCTGAGGTGCAGAACTCTCATCACCAACAAACTTAAACTCTTCTTCATTAGGAATTATGAAAATCACCTCTTTACTCTGACAATCCACAATGGCATAATGTTGAGACAACCAATCCATACTGAGGATAACATCAAATTCCATCACATCCAATAACACTAACTCTGTAGGCAATTCTCTACCTTCGATGAAAACTGGACAACTAGAAAGAACAACATCAGTGTCCAAAGAATCGCTTAGAGGAGTGGCAAAAAACAAAGGAAAAGCCATCCTCAAAGCTTGCCAACAAGATTTCAAAGCAAACACAGGAGATACAAAGGAATGCGTGGTACTCAGATCAAACAAAACCCAAGCATCCAAGTAACAAATAGAAATAATACCTACCATGATTGCATTAGTTGCCTGAGCATCCTATTGAGTGAGATGGAAAACTTTGGCCTGACCTTGACCCCCCTACTAACTGGTAGAAGCATGGCCAAAACCTCTGGCACCTCCTCTAGTACCTCTACCACGTCTCTGCTGAGCAACAATCTGAGTCAAACTCGAGTGCTGAGCTGGAGGTAACTGAAAAGGAATTGGTGCTGCACTAGCGATCGACTGCTGTAGAAATTATAGAATCTATTATGGCTGATAACCAGAATAGGGACATGATTTGGCATAGTGTCCTGTATGTTCGCATCAAAAACAAGTTAGTGGCACCATGTAGCACGATCCCTGATGGACTCTACCACACATCTAGCAAACACTGGCTGCTGACCCAGAATTGTGACCACTACTGCTGCTAGAAGCACCTGACCCAAATCTGATCGATCTATGCTAACCCCCACGGCCATGTCTACTACTCCTGTGCACTCTCTGCTACTGTCTCTAGCTCTACTGTACTGGTCCTCTCTACTGACTACTCGAACCAATCTAAAAATTTGAATATGGAGTAGTCTAAAATCCTCATAATTGAGTGCCCAGCTGGTAATAATCAAGCATAGCTGCTTGCTTGACTAGCCTCAACTCAATCTCCTTGTCCAACTCTATTACTGACTCTAGAGTAAGGCCTACTGTAGGCATCCTAACAAAAGCAGAACCCAAACCAGTAACATATGTGGTGACTACAAAATATTGATCCCTCATTATATCCTCTACATATCTATGGAGTCGAAGAAACTCTCTGGTGTAGTCCTCAATAGATCTATCACCTCTGGATATACTCATCAATCGGAGTCTGTAACTCATATGAAATGGCTCTAGGCAGAATCTCCTCATAAATCTCTCTTTGAACTATGCCCAGGTCATGGTAGTCATGTACGGTTGAATGATCTGTATAAACCAATTCAGGGCTGGTCCCTCTACTGATAACTCAATGATCATAATCTACTGGTACTCGGTGTGAGCAGTCTGAGTCCTCATCTTAATTGCATGCAGAAAATCTAACAGGTCTGATGTCCCATCAAAAGCTATATGACCAACTCTAGCGTAGAACAGTGCTGCCTCAGGGTCAGACATACCTTGCTGATAGAGAAACTAAATTGGCGGTGCAACTGGAGGTATAAGAGCAACCTTATACTTTGGCTCTACAGGTTCCTCATCCTGTAGCTCTCGCTATCTACAGTGACCTACCGCTCCTTGAGGTTTACCTCTACCTCGATGTAATATCTCGTGTTTTTAAATATTTTTATACTGCATCAGGATATGCAGTGTTAATAATTTTTGTATATATTTATGATATTTCATGAGTTGCTACTTAATTAAAATTGATTTTTAATTATTTTATGTTATTTTAAGTATTTTACATAAAATTTTCCCAGGACTTGTATTTTCGGAGAAATTTTTACTTAAATAATTTACTATTAATTATTTTAATTAGATTTACGCATTTGCATGAACTCATATATTTTTAAAGTACTAAATAACGTATATATGTGTATTTATTTAATTAGGGTTTAATTAATTACCCTAATATTTTACTATTTATTAATTAGTTTTATTGTTATTTAATTATTTTTATTTAGTATATAAATTATTAAATATTAAATTATATGTGTGTGGTGGGTAATTTTTCCAAGTATTATATTAATATACTATATTATAAATTATTAAACTATTATTAATATTATAATATATATATATATACATATAATTCATTTTTTTTTCTTTCCTTCCCCGACTTCCCTCCATCAATCCTCACCCTCACCGTCTGTAACTTCCGACCACAGGCCATCAGAGTGCCTCCTGGCATGCCACCATCTTCTCTAGCAGCTCCACCATTCCGGTCATCTTCCCCGGCGCCGATCAGCTTGTCTTCCACTATTTTTGGAAGAAAGTTTCATTTTCTTCACACCTCATGATTCCGGCCACCAAATTCCCTCATTCCGGTGTTGTTGGACTCCCCTGAAGCCATAGAAGATGATTCTAAGCTTTGTTTAAGCTTAAAACTTGATTTGGTATGGTTTTTCTTAATTTTTCAATTTTGGCCATAATTGATTTTTGAATTTGTTTTTGAGCTTTTATTTGTGATTCATGTAAATTCCCTTAACAAATGTTGATCCTAGTAGCTTAATCTACATGTGTTAATTTTTTTAGAATTTTTGGGAATTATTTTGATTTTTGGGTATTTTTGAATATTTTATTATTATTTTCTAATTTTCGAAAATTAATTAATTAAATTATGAAATTGTGTTTTATGATAAATATAGGTGTTGAAATGAATTATAGAAATTTATTTGGAATTTTTATGAATTTCTATTTATTTATTTTGAATTTAATTAGTTTATGTAATTTTTTAAAAATAGGGTTAATTATGTTTTTAATTGAAATTAATTAGTTAATTGAGTTTAATTATTGATATTATTGACAAATATGTTGAGAAAATTAATTTTGTGCAATTATATTATTTTTGGTAAAGTTTTGGAGTAATTTTAGTATATTTATATATATAGGGGTATTTTGGTAATTTTACCCTAAATTGACTAAAAATGTAATTAAATTGCTTTTAATAGTTATTTAAGGTATAAAAATGATTTCTACAAATTATTTAGTATTTTTAACTAATTAAAACTATTTTTCGTAAGTTATTTTCAATTATATATATAATATACGATTTTTCTAATAAAATGAGTTTTTATCGGTTTTTATTGTGTTTTATGGTTAATTATGTAAATTCTACTTATAAAATGTATTTTTATGATATAAGGGTATTTTCGGTAGTTCTATATTGTTCTGTGAATTGTGGACCCCGGTCGGTAAACTATAGTTTGGAGTTCGACCGAGGGGTTGTGATTGTAGTTTTGCGTTTATTTTCGAAGTGCATTTCTTTGTAGGGCTGGCTCTACTCTTTAAGCAGAGAGATGTTCATTTTACAGGGGAGGTTCTGTCGGATTTTCGATAGAATTCTCGTAAAACATGATGTTCGGTCGAACCCTAATTCTGATTCTATGTCTAATATTCTAGATCGAGTTTCTAGGATTTTCTGTTAGGTTTATTCTGATGTCTGTTATTTTTGTTTGTTTAGTTGCACCGAGACCAAGGCTTAGTGGACCAGGCCCATCGGACCCATCTCGAGGAGCGCACTAAGTGTGAGTTACTATTTTATATATATGTGCTCTAGGGTGCATGATTTTAGAAATATATGTTTTATTTTGATTAAATATGCATAATGATTTAATTAGTACTTAAGTTTATTTTTGGTTTATTTTTGGTTTATTATTGGTATATTTTAAACTATATGCATGTTTTATTAATGAATTATGTTTAAAATGTTTTTAAGTATATTTCTAGTTTATTTTGTAATTATATTGGATTTATTTGACGTATATATACTCGAAATATACCTGGTTTACTTTTGGTATATTTCTAATATATATATATATATATATATATATAGTTTATGTGGTTATTTTATTCAATTCATGCATCATTTAATTTTATGAATGTATGCTTTATATTTAATAATGAAGGATATCAATAGAACATGCTACCTAGTGGGCGGCACTAGGACCGAGTACGTACCTGTACGCTTATAGCATTTAGGCTATATTACTAACCATTTGTGGATATTAATTGGATATGATTATTTGATGTGTGAGATATGGTTTGGGAGTGTGATTGCTGGAGTTCGGTTGACCAAGTGTGTCGGGGCCAATCACACTGACAGTCAGACTGTTGGAGCTTGGTTGACTTAGTGTCTCGAGGCCAATCTATTGTCCAAATGGGATCAAGTGATTTTATATTGGAATAAGTGAGCTTGTATGGCTAGAGTGTTGTCTAACACTGTTTGAGGTTGCGATTTTCTAGGGTTCCATTTGATCCTTCATAAACAGTGATTTTCAATAAATATATATATAATGATTTTATTGCATCTGTGTGTATTTGCTTGTATATATACATATTATATATACTTTTGATTGTGTGCATTGACATTTAGTATGCATGTATAAGTAATTCACTCAGTGAGGTCTGACTCCCCTCAGTTGACTATTTTTCAGGAGAGTCGTCTTCATCAGACCTCAGCAGCAGGCTTGTACGTCGGATTTCTTCCGCGCCTGCTTCTTTATGTAAATTGCTCACTTGAGTTTTATTTTTATAATCTAGACACTGCAGTAGTTGTAAATATATTGAGGGATTTATGTATTATATTTATGTGAGTTATGTATTTTAAGAATTTGAACTGAAACTTGTATTAAAGAATTTATTTATATGTGAGATATGGATTTGATTTAAAATCCCGTGGTGGATTATTATTTTGATATTTATGATTTTATTTCTGCTGCATTAAATACTATTATTATTACTATTGCATGTTTTATTTTTATTTTAAGCTTGCTACGGGTTCCGGATTCGAAAGAATTCTCGTTCCATAGTGCCAATCATGGCCCCCGTTTTGGGTCGTGACACTCGACCTTTGCACCTCACTAGTGACTCTGGAGGTAAAACCTTTTCCTAAAAGGACTCATCATCCTCGGCCTCAACGACCGGTGGAGCAACACACACTCGTCTCCTCATTTTGAAAAGACAAACAGAAAAATTCAGAAAAAATAGACAACTAACGATAATGCAAAAAACTAAATCAAGGAAAACTTATCGAAGACATACTCGAACCTAATAAACTGCAATAGTTTCAAAGAAAACACGAGTCTTAAAACTTAGGGCCACAACTCTAACAAACCTAGGTCGTGATACAAACTCTACTTTTATACCAACTTTTTCATGACCTAAATCGAGAGTCATGACTGGTGCTAAGGAATGGGAATTCTTTTGAATCCGGAACCCATAGCAAGCCTTAAAAAATAAAAGAATGCAATAATAAATAAAATATGCACCATAATTTAAATCTCAAACCAATATAATAAAAATAAACTTCTCATATCATAAAATAAACTATATTACACAATATTTAGAGAAAGGTCTCTAAAATTACATCCAACATACAGTAAATACAAAATACAACTCACTACTGCAGTTTTCTAGAGTACAAATAAAATCAAGTAAGTAGTTTACATAAACAAGCCGGGGCTGAAGAAATCCAACGGATGGGCCTACTGTTGAGGTCTGAAGAAGAATCTCCTGAAAAAATCTACTGAGGGGAGTCAGACCTCACTGAGTGAATTGTTATAATATATATATATATATATATGAAAACACTTAATATATAAATGCTGAAAAACATTATTGTTGAAGGATAAAAAAGAACCCTATTAAGTTACAACTTCAAACAACAATAACTCTCTAGCCATACAGGGTCACTTAATTCCAAATTAATTCACTTATTCCATATGGACAATAGATTGGCCTCGAGACACTAAGTCAACCGAGCTCCAACAGTCTAACTGTCAGTGTGATTGGCCTCAAAACACTAGGTCGATCGAGCTCCAGCAACCACACTATTCAATCACATCAAATCTCAATCAATCAATCAATCAAATATCATCAAATATCTCAAGTAATCCTCACTCAACCCTAAATCTAGCACACCAGTACGTACATGGTCCTAATGCGACCCACTAGGTAGCATGTTCTATCTTTATCCTTCATTTAAAATAAATCATTCATATAGAAAATAAATAATGCATAATAACAGTCATAATGATAAAATAAACCATATATATACTAGAAATATACCTAAAATAAACTAAGTATATTTCAAGTATATATATGCCAAATAAATTCAAAATCAATCATAAAATATGCCAAATGTAAACCAATAATATACTAAAAACATGCTAAGTATAAGTCAATAATATAACATGCATTTATTTTAAAATATACCAAAAATATATTAAAAATATACCTAAAATACTTTAAACATTTAATTAAAAAATTATGAATAAATGCAATCAAAACATGAATATATACTAAAACATGCATCCTAAATGCGATGTATATATAAAATAATAACTCATAAGTTTGTGCTCCTTGAGACTGGTTCGACGGGCCTGGTCCACTAGGCCTTGGTCTCGACACAACTAAACCATAAAATAATAATGACAATCAGAATAAATCTAACCAAATATTCTAACAATTTCTAAAAGAAAACTGTAACAGAGGATTGAAAACACAGATAGACACAGAATTTTAGGGTCAACCTGGTGTCACATTTTATGAGAATTTTACCAAAAATTTGGCAGAGCTTCCTCTGTAAAATATCTCTCTACTAAAAAGTAGAGCCGGTCCTGTAAGAAAACACACTTCTAGAAACAGAACACTCAACACCTTCAGTTGGGATCCCGAACTACACAATTCCCAACTGAAGTCCACAAATCCACCAAAAATCAAATAATACAATAAAAATATTAAAAATTAACAATTGCCATAAATATCCTCAAAATATCAAAATATAACATATTTAACATTAAAACACTAAATATAATTATTTGAAAATAATTTTCAAAAATTAGTATTAATTAGTTAAAAATAGTAAATAATTTATAAAAATCATTTAATACCTTAAATAATTCTAAAACCAACTAAAACATAATATTTAATTATAATTTTAACAAAATTACACAATTACCCTAATAATTCAAAATATCCATAATACTAAATAATTTCCTAAAAAAATATATTAAATCATTAAAATTATTTTATCAATATATAATATACTAATATAAACTAAAACACATTATTAAACAATAATTTCAACAAAAATACATATATAACCTAATTATCCAATATTTACATAAACTAAAAATATTCATAAAAATTATATAATATTCTCAAAAATTAATTTCTCAACACTAAAATTAATATCAACCTAATATAACACCAAATCAACCAAATTTATAATTAAATAAATAATTTACGAAATTAAATAAATAATAATAAAATATGAAAAAATTCACCAAAAATAAAATAAATTCTAAAAATTATAACAAAAATATATTCATGAAGATCAAGCTACTAGAATCAAAGTTTGTAAAGGAAGAATTCAAAAATCAATCGAAAATCAACTAAAAAATAATAGCTCAAAACTGAAAAATTAATAAAACTCACAAACGATCGGGATTGAACTTGAAAGGAGCTTAGAACAAGGACCACCGGAGCTCAGGGAGTCGAAAGAGATTGGTGGAGCTTGAAATGGTGGATGAAGGAGGAAGAACGCTGAAAAAATGGCGTTACTGTCGTTGCTTTTTTTTCTGAGTTCCAGTAACTGGAGAAGGAGGAGGAAGGTGGTGGAGCTGGGAGAGGAAGGAGGGTGGTCCGACGAGCAAGGGGAGGAGGCACACCGACGGTAGGAAGATCGGACGGTGAGCAGTGGGAGGGGGAAGGAGGTTCTTCACGTTTTTTTTTTCTTTATATATATATAACACATATATTAACATATACACATATATAATTAACAATAAATAATCATGATAATAATACAAATAATGTAATTTAATAAAAATAATAATATTAAAATAATAATGCACTAAAATTAATATTATTAAAATAATACCATCTGAAATAATAAATTTAAATAATGTAAATTAAACATTTAAAATAATAAGTTTCAAAAATAAAATGTATACATAGATAATATAATTTAATCATAAAATATTTATTATAAACCATAAAATAATAAAATAAATAAATATGACTTTTAAATTTATTAATACTGCATATCTCGATTTATATTAAAATAATTTAAAAATATGGGTTATTACAATATGGTTTATTTCATTGTTATGAATGTTAATATGTTTAATTATGCATTATTTATTTCCCATATGTATATTTAATTTTATTTGAAGGATATCAATAGAACGTGCTATCTAGTGGGTAGCACTGGGACCGTGTATGTACCAGTGTGATAGATTTTAAGGATTAGTTATTAAATCACTTGATGTGACATTTATTTAATTGATTGATTTTGAGATTGACATTATTGAGTAGTGTGATTGTAGGAGCTCGGTTGACCTAGTGTCTCGGGGCCAATCACACGGTCATGCTGGACCTCGTAGACCTATCAGATTTGGGTTAGGTGCTTCTAGCAGTAGTAGTGGTTATAGTTTTAGTTATGACAGCATAGGATCAACAACTAGTGCTTATCAAATATATGGGAGAGTCCATCAAGGACCATGCTATATGGCTCTTGGAGCATGTTTTCAATGCAGACAGACTTGACATTTTGCTAGAGCATGTCCGTATTCTAGTTTTCAGCCACAACAATTTCTATAGTAGTTGATTACCAGTGCAGCACTAGCACCTTTTCAGTTGCCTCCAATTTAGTATCCGAGTTTGACTTAGATTATTGCCCAACAGGGGCGTGGTAGAGGTACTAGAGGAGGTGACAAAGGTTTTGGCCAGGCTTCCACCAATCAATAGGGAGGTCAAGGTCAAGCCAGGGTTTTCCACCTCACTCAATAGGATGCGCAGGCATCTAATGTTGTTATTGTAGGTATTATTCCAGTATGTTACTTGGATGCTAGAGTTTTGATTGATCTAGGTGCTACGCACTGTTTTATGTCGCTTATTTTTACTTCGAAGTCGTGTTGGTAAGCTTCAAGAATGGCTTTTCCTTTGTCTGTCGCCATTCCTCTAAGTGATTCATTGGATGCCAATGTTGTTCTTTTTGGTTGTCCAGTGTTTGTCGGAAGCAGAGAACTACCAGCAAAATTAGTATTATTAGATGTGATGGAGTTCGATGTTATTTTTGGTATGGATTGGTTGTCTCACCACTATGTCGTTATGGATTGTTGAAGTAAAGAGGTGATTTTCAGAATTCTAGATGATGAAGAGTTTAAGTTTATAGGTGATAAGAGTTCTGCACCTCAAAATCTCAACTCTGCTATCACAGCTAGGAAGATGCTAAAGAAGGGTTGTTAAGGATACTTGGCACTTGTCAGAGATATTTCTGTGGTAAAGTTATCACTCACTGATGTTCCTGTTGCCTGTGAGTTTCCTGATATTTTTCTTGAGGAGTTGCTAGGTTTACCACCTCAAAGAGAGATTGAGTTCTGTATAGATATGGTTCCAAGCACCACTCCTATTTTAATGCCACCTTACATAATGGCTCCTGTAGAGTTGAAAGAGTTGAAGGAGTAGTTGTGGGATTTGCTAGATAAGGGTTTCATTAGACTTAGTGTTTCTCCTTGGGGTGCACCAGTCCTATTTGTGAGGAAGAAGTATGGTACCCTGAGACTGTGCATTGATATAGAGCTTAATAAGGTGATAGTGAAGAACAAGTATCCTCTCTAGAGGATAGATGATATGTTTGATAAGCTTCAGGGTGCACAATTCTTTTCTAAGATTGACTTGAGGTCTGATTATCATCAGTTGTGGATCAATGAAGCCGATGTTCCTAAAATGGCATTTCACACTTGATATGGTCACTATAAGTTTCTGGTGATGTCATTCAGGTTAACTAATGCACCAGCTACTTTTATAGATCTGATGAATAGGGTATTTAGACCATTTATGGTAGTCTTCATTGATGATATACTGGTGTATTTAAAGAGTATGGAGGAGCACATATATCACTTGAAGACTGTATTGCAGACACTGAGAGAACATAAGCTTTATGCTAAATTCTCAAAGTGTGATTTCTAGTTGGAGAGTGTTGCATTCCTTGGACATGTAGTGTCTAAAGATGGTATTCAGGTTGATCCATATAAGATAAAGACAGTGTCTGAGTGGCCCAAACCGACGACAGTCATAGAGATTTAGAGTTTTTTATGTTTGGCTAGATATTGCAGGAGATTTGTGTAGGATTTCTCAAGAATTGCAGCTCCTATGACTCGCTTAACTTAGAAAAATATGGGGTTTGAGTGGTCAAATGCTAATGAGAATAGTTTCCAATTATTTATGGAGAAATTAACTACAACTCCAGTTTTGGCATTGCCTAATGGAGTAGATAAATTCACTGTGTATTATGATGCCTCTAGAGTCGGCTTAGGTTGTGTGTTGATGTAGAATGGTAGGATGATAGCATATGCTTTAAGGTAGTTGAAGAAGCATGAATAGAATTACCTTACCCATAACCTAAAGATGGCTATAGTGATCTTTGCTCTCAAGATTTGGAGACATTATCTATACGGGGTGACTTGTGAGATTTTCATTAATCATAAGAGCCTTAAGTACATTTTTCAGCAGAGAGATTTGAATCTGAGGTAGAGGAGATGGTTAAAACTCCTAAGGATTATGATTATGAGATTTTTTATCATCCAGGCAAGGTTAATGTGGTAGCAGATGCCTTGAGTAGGAAGTCTTCAAGTAGTCTTGCTCACATTAGTATGGAGAGGAGACCGTTGATCCAAAAGTTACACCAGTTAGTGGATCAAGGTTTGATGATGAAGATTAGTAGATCAGGAGGACTGTTAGCTTAGTTCAGAGTTCGATCAGTGCTGAGAGATAGGATTAAGGTAGCTCAGGGCCAAGATCCTATTCTAGCAGAGCTCGTAGAGAATGTTCATACAGGGAAGTTAACTGATTTCACACTTAATGATGATGGTGTTTTATGGATTAGTGGTAGTTTATTCATTCCTAATGTGGATAATCTGAGAGAAGAGATCCTTGATGAAGCACATTCTATAGCCTACAATATACATTCAGGTGTCACTAAGATGTACCATAGTATTAAAGACTTGTATTGGTGGGATGGAGTGAAGAAAGATGTAGCTTATTTTTTTTATCTGCTTGACGTGTCAATAAGTGAAAGATGAACATCATAAGCCTTCTGGGAAGCTTCAACTACTTCCTATTCATGAGTGGAAGTAGGAGAGAATTACTATGGATTTTTTGGTTGGGTTACCTCATTCTAAGGATGGATATGTTTCCATCTAGGTGATTGTGGACAGGTTGACCAAGTCTGCTCATTTCCTACATGTTAAAGCCACTTATTATGTAGCTAAGTTGGTGAAGCTATATGTTAAGCATAATGTGTGTCTTTATGGAGCACTTGTGTCCATTGTGTATGATAGAGGTTCACTGTTTACCTCTCGATTTTGGTAAAAATTGCAGGAACCAATGGGCACCAGGCTTGATTAAAGTACTGCTTTTCACCCTCAGACAGATGGTCAGTCTGAGAGGATGATCCAAACACTTGAAGATATGTTAAAGATGTGTGTATTAGATCTTAGTGGTAGCATGGATGATCATTTGCGGCTTGTGGAGTTTGCATATAATAACAGCTACCATAGCAATATTGGGATGGCACCGTATGAGGCTTTATATGGAAGGAAGTGTAGATCCCCTCTGAGGTGGGATAAGATTAGAGAGAAAGCATTTACTAGACTTGAGATGGTTCAAGATGTTGTTGAGAAAGTTATTGTAATGAAAAGGAGATTAGAGACCATAACTAGTGGATAGAAGAGCTATATGGATCCGAGACACAAAGATGTGGAGTTTCAGGTTAGAGACTATGTATTTCTGAAAGTGTCTCCCATTAAGGGTGTGATGAGAATTGGTAAGAAGGGGAAATTAGCACCGAGATATATTGGACCATTTGAGATTCTAGAGAGAGTGGGCATGGTTGCATATCGATTGGCTTTGCCTTTGAATTTTTCTCAAGTGCCTCAAGTGTTCCATATCTTAATGCTGAGAAAGTATATTTCAAACCCTTCACATGTGTTGCAGCTTAATAGTGTGGAGGTGAATGAAGACTTGATGTTTGAGGAGGAACCAATTGCGATAATGGACTATCAAGTTTGACAGTTGTGTTCGAAGCAAATTCTAATGGTCAAGGTGTTATGGCAAAGCAACAACGTGGAGAAGCACACTTGGGAGATTGAAGTTGAGATGCGAGTTGCCTATCCTTACCTTTTTCCTCGATGAATTCTTGTTTCTGATCTTTTTTTTTTTTAATTTGAGGCCGAATTCTTATAAAGAGGAAAGATTGTAATAACCCAATATTTTTTTAAATTATTAAAATATATTTTGAGATATGCAATGTTAATAATATTTTAAATTTATATATATTATAATTATTTGTGACTAGTATTTATTTATTTTACGTAAAATAATTTATTTGGGAGTTCTATTATTTAAATATATTAAAGTTATGATCATTACTATTATTTTAAATAGTATTATTATTATTTTTATTGTTATTATTATTATTATTATTATTTGTTATTATTATGATTATTATTATTGTTATTATTGTTACTATAATAATAATAATTAATTGTTATTATCCTTATTCTAATGTGCATGGTGTGCATGAGTTGTGTTGTATATATATATATATATATATATATATATATATATATATATATATATATATAAGTGTTGTTAATATGTGTGTGTGTGTATATATATATATAATAAAAAATAGTATAGAAAAGGGGGTCAAGACAAATCAGGTGTTAGACCATTTCTTCCTTTTTTTTTCTTTCTTTTCTTTTTTCTTCTCTTTTCTTTTGTTTTTCTTCCCTGCCACTGCGCGATTTTGCAGAGCCCCTTCACCATCGCTAGAGCACCACTAACCACCACCATCGAACACCATCAACTCCTCTCTTCCTCCTTTACCTCTCTGCCACCTTCAGCTCATCGGGAAGCCACCAGAACGCACCGAAAACAGCAGCAATAGTAGGTGACCACCATTATTTTTGGTAAAGCTTTTGACCACCATAGGTCTTTATTTTGGTCTCATTTGAATGCTCTTTCTTTGGTAAAGCTAGTTCTAAGCTCAGTTTGGGCTTGAATCCTCTTGTTTGTGTGTTATCTTTAATTTTTATTTATGTGTATTTAGGGTTTTGATTTTTTTGTGTTGGATATTGTTTGATTTATGGATTCTTGCTTTGATAATGTTATTTATGGAAACTTAATCTTCCTATATATAATTTTTGTTTATTTTTTTGAATTATTTTGAATTATGGGTATTTTTTAATATTTTAATAATAATAAATTGAATTTTCATTAATTATGTTAAATAATTATTTGGATGCAAATTTGGTTAAATTAGTATTAATAATTTAAGTTATTAATTTTAGAATTTAGAAAATATTTTTTGGTAATTTTATATAATTTTTGAGAATATATTAGTATTATGTGATTTTGGAAATTATAGGTTAATTGTGTAGTTTTGTTGAAAATAAAGTTAAATAATAGGTTTTAAATGATTTTTGAATAATAGTCTAATGACCCTGTATTTTTAATATATATAATTAATTTGAGATATGCAGTGTTAATAAATTTTTAAATTTTATTTATATATTATTATTATTAATTGTGAATATTATTTATTTATTTTATTCTAAAAGTTTTATTTACGTAAAATATTTATTTTGGGAGTTCTATTATTTAAAAATACTAAAGTTATTATTAATGCGATTGTCATTTTTATTATTATTATTATTATTATTATTATTATTATTATTATTATTATTATTATTATTATTATTATTATTATTATTATTATTATCATTATCACTATTATTATTATTATTAGCATTATTGTTATTGTTATTTTATTAGGTTTAGTAATATTATTATGTGTTATTGTGTTATATGCATGTGTTGTATATATATATATATATATATAAAGAAAAAAATTGGGTTAAACTCATTTTCTCTCTCCCTCTTTCTTTTTATTTTATTTTCTTTTTCTTTTTCTTTTTCTTTTTCTTCTTCTTCTTCTTCTTCTCTTGCCCTTTGCCATTACCGACGCCTGAAGCTTCACCAATGCCACTAGCCACCACTTGATCAACTCCGGAGCTCATCGCCACCTCCTCCTTCCCTTCTACCGCTCCAGGTCACATCAGAAGCCGTCGGAACCGCCAGAACCAACAGTTGCACTATGAGGCTGCCATTGTTACTAGTGGTGCTTCCAGCCATCCTAGCTCGTCGCTCCAATCTCATCTGACTGCTTGAACTCCAATAAGTTCATTTACAAGCTCCGTTTGAGCTTAAATCCCCTTGTTTTTGAGTTATAGCTATATTTTAGTTTGTGTTTTAGGGTTTTGATTTGTTTTGAACTTGATATTGATTGATTTACAAATTCTTACTTTACAAATGTTGATCATGGCAACTTAATCTTCCTAAAAATAATTTTTAAATTTTTTGAATTAATTTGAATTATGGGTAATTTTTTATTATTTTAATATTAAATATTGAATTTTTGATAATTATGTTAATTAATTATTTTTAATGGAAATTTAGTTAAATTAGTGTTATTAATTTGAGTTAATAATTTTAGAATTATTAAAATAATTTTTATTGAATTTATATAATTTTTGAGAATATTATTGGTATTATGTAAATATTGGATAATGAGTTAATTGTATATTTTTGTTGATATTATAGTTAAATAATATGTTTTAAATTATTTTAGAATTATATAGGGTATTAAAATGATTTTTATAAATCATTTACTATATTTAACTAATTAATACTAATTTCTGAAAATTATATTCAAATCATATATTATTTACTATTTTAGTGATTAAATTGATTTTTAAATACTTTTATTATATAATTAAGTTATTTGAGTAATTAAAAGTGAATTTTACTATTATTTGTGGAATTATTAAAAAATTGATTTTTATTAATATTATATTATTATTTGAGATTTTTTATTTAATTATTGTGAAAGTAATCATATTTAATGATTTAATGTTTAAATATATTATATTTTGGTATTTTATGGATATTTATGGAATTTAATGATTTTTAATATATTTATTATTTTATATTGATTTTTGATCAATTGTGAACCTCGATGAGGAAATTGTGCAGTTCGGGGTCCTAACACGAGGTGTTGAGCTTTGTGGTATTAGAAGTGTGTTTTCCTTACAGGATCGGCTCTACTGTTAGTAGAGAGATGTCCATTTTACAGAGGAGGTTCTACCAAATTTTTGGTAGAATTCTCGTAAAACGTGACATCGGGTCGATCCTGAATTTTTGTGTTTGTCTAGATTTTGAATTCCTAGATCGAGTCTTCCTTTATAATTCTTAGAAGTACAAGTTAGAAATTATTCTGATTATTATTGTCACGACCCAAAACCAGGGCCATGACCGGCGCTAGGGAATGGGAATTCTTTCGAATCCGGAACCCGTAGCAAGCCTAAAAATAAAATAAAACATGCAATAGTAATAATAACAACACAATTAAATTAAATACTGTGCAGCGGAATAAAATCATAAATATAAAAATAATAATCCACCACGGGATTTAAATCAAATCCTTGTCTTATATATAACTAAATCCTTTAATACAAGTTTCAATTCAAATTCTTAAAATACATAACTCACACAAATATATACATAAAACCCACAATTATTTACAACTACTGCAGTGTCTAGATTGTAAAAATAAAACTCAAGACTAAAATAAGCAGTTTACATAAAGAAGCTGGGACGGAAGAAATCCGGCGTACAGGCCTGCTACTGAGGTCTGAAGACGATGACTCTCCTAAAAAATAGTCAACGGAGGGGAGTCAGACCTTATTGAGTGAATTACTATAATATATATACATGCATACTAAATGACAATGCATACAATCAACATTATATATCTAATATGTATATATACAGGCAAATACACACAGATGCAATAAAATCATTTTATATATATTTCATTGAAAATCATTGTTTATGAAGGACCAAATAGAACCCTAGAAAATCGCAACCTCAAAACAGTGTTAGACAACACTCTAGCCATACAAGCTCACTTATTCCAAATATGGTCACTTGATCCATTTAGACAGTAGACTGGCCCCGAGACACTAAGTTAACCGAGCTCCAGCAGTCTGACTGTCAGTGTGATTGGCCCCGAGACACTTGGTCAACCGAGCTCCAGCAATCACACTCCCAAATCATTTCTCACACATCAAATAATCAAATCTCATCAATATCCTCAAATAGGTTAGTAATATAGCCTAAATGCTATAAGCGTACCGGTACGTACTTTGTCCTAGTGCTGCCCACTAGGTAGCACGTTCTATCGATATCCTTCATTAAAATATAAAGCATACATTCTTAAAAACAAATGATGCATGAACTTAAATAAATAGCAACATAAACCATATATATACTAGAAATATACCAAAAGTAAACCAGGTATATTTGGAGTATATATACGTCAAAGAAATCCATATAGATTATAAAATAAACTAGACATATATTGAAAAACATTTTAAACTTAATTTATTAGCAAAACATGCATATAATTGAAAATATACCGAAAATAAACCAAAAATAAACTAAAAATAAACTCAAATACTAATCAAATTATTTATGCATATTTAATCAAAATAAAACATACATTTCTAAATCATGCACCCTAAAGCATATATATATATAATAGTAACTCACACTTAGTGCGCTCCTCGAGATGGGTCCGACGGGCCTGGTCCACTAGCCCTCGGTCTCGGTGTAACTAAACACATAAAAATAATAGACATCAAAATAAACCTAACAGAAAATCCTAGAAACTCGATCTAGAATATTGGACACATAATCAAAATTAGAGTTCAACCGGACATTGCATTTTACGAGAATTCTATCAAAAATTCGGCAAAACCTCCCTTGTAAAACGGACATCTCTCTACTCAAAGAGTAGAACCGGCCTTGCAAAGAAATGCACTTCGAAAATAGACACAGAAACACATCCACAACCCCTCGGTCGGACTCCAAACTACAGTTTACCGACCGGGGTTCACAATCACAGAATAATATAAAAATACCAAAAATACCCTTATATCATAGAAATACATTTTATAAGTAGAAATTACGTAATTAACCTTAAAACACAGTAAAAACCGATAAAACTCATTTATTTAGAAAAATCGTATATTATATATATAATTTGAAAATAATTTATGAAAAATAGTTTTAATTAGTTAAAAATACTAAATAATTTGTGGAAATCATTTTTATACCCTAAATAACTATCAAAACCAATTTAATTACATTTTTAGTCAATTTAGGGTAAAATTATCAAAATACCCGTATATATATAAATATACTAAAATTACTCCAAAAATTCACCAAAAATAATATAATTTCACAAAATTAATTTTCTCCACATATTTATCAATAATATCAATAATTAAACTCAATTAACTAATTAATTTCAATTAAAAACACAATTATCCTAGTTTTCCAAAATTACATAAACCTAAACAAATTCAAAATAAATACATAGAAATTCATAAAAATTCCAAATAAATTTCTATAATTCATTTCAACACCTATAATTATCATAAAACATAATTTCATAATTTAATTAATTAATTTTCGAAAATTAGAAAATAATAATAAAATATTCAAAAATACCCAAAAATTAAAATAATCTCCAAAAATTCTACAAAAATTCACACATGTAGATTAAGCTAAGGGGAACAACATTTGTGAAGGAAGTTTCCATGAATCAATCAATTAAAATTTCAAAAAAATCAAGAACCCTAAAATGGCTGAATTACCAAAATCAAAACCTAAGCAAATCAAGACCATTTTAAGTGAAACAAAGCTTGGAATCACACTCACCGGAGCTCAAGGAGAAGAAAGAGACTGGCGGTGTCGAAAATGGTGGCTGGAAATGTCATGAACGACGGTGGCTGGAAATGTCATGAACGACGGTGGCCAAAGTTTCGGCTTCCCAAGCTAATTTCGGCCAAACCTCGACGGAATATGTCACTGCTGGCGGCGGGGAAGGCTGGGGAAGAAGGTGGCACGCCGGGAGGCACACCGACGATGAGGAAACAGGATGGCAGCGACCGGAACGGTGATGGGAGCGATCGGGAGTGAGGGAGAAAGAAGAATGGCAATGTTGTAAATAAATCAAACTTTATATTTTTGTTTAATATTAAATGTATATATGTATATATATATACTTTACACTATATATTAAAATAATATAAAATCACACACATTAAATATACACCACACACATATAATTTAATATTTAAAAATTTAATACACCTAAAAATAATTAAATAATATTAAAACTAATTAATAAATAATAAAATATTAAGGTAATTAATCAAACCCTAATTAAATAAATACACATATATATTATTTAGTACTTTAAAAATACATATGAGTTCATACAAGTCCATAAATCTATTTAAAATAATTAATAGTAAATTATTTACGTGAAAATTTCCCCGAAAATGCAAGTCCCGGGAAAATTTTACGTAAAACACTTAAAATAATATACAAAAATTAAAATAACTTTTAAATACATATCAACTCATAAAAATATCATAATTATATACAAAATGATTAACACTGCATATCCCGATGCAGTATTAAAATATTTAAAAACTCAGGATATTACAATTGTTATTATTATTATTATTTATTTTCTAGCTATGCCGAGATTGAGGCCTATCTGACCAGGCTCATCGAGTCAGTCTTGAGGAGTGCAAACTTATGAGTTATTATTTTATATATACATTGCATATAGTGCATGATTATAAATAATTATGTTTTAATATGAATTATTTCATTAAATGGTTTAGTATATTTTTGCTATACTTTTAGTGTATTTTGGTATATTTCGACATATATGCAATGGTATATACTTGATAATTTCTTAATATGCATTCTAGCATATTTTGGTATATTTATGGTTGATTTTAGTTATATGTAGCATATATATACTTAAAATATATTTAGTATATTTTTAGTATATTTCTGGTATATATATGGTATATTTCTCTGTTATGAATGTTATTTATGTTTAATTATGAGTTTATTTATTTTCCATAAATATACGATTTTTTTGAAGGATATTAATAGAACGTGCTACCTAGTGGGCTGCACTAGGATTGTGTATGTACCATTCGTTAGATTTAGGATTTTTCATTGTGAGAATCATTTAAGGTTATTAAGAATTGATGTGATTGAGTAGTGTGGTTGCTGGAGCTCGGTTGACCTAGTGTCTCGGGGCCAATCATATTGATTGTGAGACTGTTGGAGCTCGGTTGACTTAGTGCCTCGAGGCCAGTCTACTGTCTAAATTGGAATAAGAGAATTTATTTAGAATTAAGTATGCCTGCATGGCTAGTGAAATAATTATTTAAGGTTACGATTATTTTAGGATTCTATTTGATCCTTCAATTAAATAATGTTTTTTACATTATATATATATATATATATATATATATATATATATATATAAAGCATTTGTCTTATATCTGTGTGAAATGCGTGTGTATATATATATATATATATTGATGTCTGACTGGATATGTTTTAGATTTCATGTATAAATATTATAATAATTCACTCAGTGAGGTCTGACCACCCTCAATATTTTTTCAGGAGATTCCTCATCGTTAAACCTCAATAGTAAACCTCTATGCCGGACTTCTTCAGCCTCGGCTAGATTATGTAAATTATTTATCTGAACTTTATTGTATTATAGAAAACTACAGTAGTAGTACTTTGTATTTATAGAATGTTGTTTTAGTAACAGGCCTTTCTCTGAATACTGTATGAAAATATTTTTGTTCTATGAAATGACATTTAAGTATTTATTTTTATATCAATTTAAATTTTAATTCTGGCATATTTTTATTATTTGATGTATGCATTTTTATTTTTAAGGCTTGTTACAAGTTCCAGCTTTGAAAGAATTCCCATTCCCTATTACCGATCATGACTCTTCGGTTTGGGTCATGACAAATTTGGTATAAGAGCCCTATGTTATTAGTGTTATGGACCTAGGTTTTCATAGTCGTGTTTTCTTTGAAACTACTGCAGTGAATTAGGTTCAATCATGTTTTTTATAAGCTTTCCTTGATTTAGTATTCCATGTAATTGTTAGATTGTCTATTTTTTCTGAATCTCTTTTGTTTTGTCTATTTAGAATGAGGAGGTGAGCACGTGTCACTCTACTGGTTGTTGAGGCCAAGGATGATGAGTCCTTTTAGGAAGAGGTTTTACCTCTTGAGCCACTAGCTAGGCATAGAGGTTAAGGTAAAGGTAGACCTCGAGGAGCGATAGGTTGTCGTAGATAGCAAGAGCTACAGGATGAGGAACCTATAGAGCAAGAGTACAAGGAAGCTGAGATACCTCCAGTTGCACCGTTGTTATAGCCTACCTATCAGTAGGGTATATTTGACCCTGAGGCAGCATTGTTCTACACTAGACTTGGTCGTATAGCCTTCGATGGGATGTTATATCCATTAGACTTTCTACATGTTATTGAGATAAGGATTCAGACTACTCACACTGAGTACTAGCGGATCGTGATTGTTGAGTTATCTGTAGAGGGATTAGCCCTGGATTGGTTTGTCCAGGTGATTCAGCCATACATGATTATGATGACCTAGGCACAATTCAGAGAGAGATTTATGAGGAGATTATACCCAGAGCCACTCCGGATGAGTTATAGACTTCAACTGACTAGCATCACCAGAGGTGATAGATCTGTCGAGGACTACACTACAGAGTTTCTCTGATTTGACAGATATACAGAGGATCTGATGCAAGATAGTATTTTGTTATCATGACTTACGTCATTGGTCTGGGTTCTACTTTTAATAGGATGCCTACTACGGGCCTTACTTTGGAGTCGGTGATAGAGTTGGCCAAGGAGATAGAGTTGAGGCTAGTCAGACAAGGAGCTATGCTTAATTACTATTAGTTGGGTATTCATTCATGAGGATTCCAAACTACTATATATTTGACCTTTCAGATTAGTTCTAGTAGTCAGCGAAGAGGCTCAGCACAATAGAGTCAGAGGCAGCAGTAGAGTGCACATAGGACTAGCAGACATGGTAGCATTGGACCTCATAGACCTATCAGATTGGGTCAGGTGCTTCCAGCAGTAGTAGTGGTTTGAGTTCGAGTTATGGCTGCACAGGATCAGTAGTCAGTGCCTGTTAGACTTATGATAAAGTCCATTAGGGACCCTGTCATATGGTACCATTGATGTGTTTTTGGTGCAGACAGATGATTCACTTTGCTAGGTCATGCCCATATTCTGGGTTTTGACCACAACAGTTTTCGTAGTTTCCATAGTAGTTGATTGCCAGTGCAGCACCAACACCTTTTCAATTGCCTCTAACTTAATATCTGAGTTTGACCTAGATTGTTGCCTAGGAAGACGTGGCAGAGGTACCAGAGGAGGTGCTAGATGTTTTGGCCAGGCTTCTACTAGTCAGTAGGGAGGTCGAGGTCAAGACAGGGTTTTCCACCTTCCTCGGTAGGATGCTTAGGCATCTAATGTTGTCATTGCAAGTATTCTTTTAGTCTATTACTTGGATGCTTGGGTTTTGTTTGATTCGAGTGTCACACACTCTTTTGTATCCTCTATTTTTTCTTTAAAGTCATGTTGACAAGCTTCGAGGATGGCTTTTCCTTTATTTATCACCACTCCTCTAGTGATTCATTGGACATCGATGTTATTCTTTTTGGTTGTCCAGTGTTTGTCAGAGGCAGAGAACTATCTGCAGAATTAGTGTTGTTAGATGTGATGGAATTCAATGTGATTTTAGGTATGGATTAGTTGATTCAGCACTATGTCATTGTGGATTGAGGGCAGGCAAGGTCTAAGTGTGGGGGAGTTTGATATAATGAAAATATATATAGTTATTTATGCTAGTTAAGGTCTATTTTCATTTAATTTCATCATGCTTTATGTGTTTAGTTTTTTATTGAATTATTTGTTTTACTTATTTCATCATTAGGACTCATTATGTAAGTTTTATGCATGATTTAGGGCTTAAATGTGCTTTAGAAGACACTTAAAGTTGATTGGAACAAGCTAGGAAGCAAAAGGAGTCAAGCTTGGATCATAAGGAAGGGTGACAGGTTTTCACCATATGTACGAGTCATCATCAAGAGTCTCTATGACAAGTCGTCACACTCATTTCTTGCCAAAGGGTTATAACTTTTCCTAGTTTGAGTAGTTTTTTTATTTTGGCCATAAATCTTTCTACAGACATCTAAATTAGGTGATTCAAGTTTCTCTAGAAAGATAAAAGAATGTTCTACAACTTTCATGAAGGAAATTTCTAGAGATAAAGTCATTTGGATGGAAAGAAATTCCCTTTAAGTTATAGATTATGCAAAGAGGGGTGACCTTTGATGTTAAGTGGTGCATTTCCAAGTTCAATCCTATTCTAGTCACTTCCAATAGCTTCCAAGTCCTATATATGCATCATTTTTTGCCCGAAGAAAAAAATTTAGATGAAAATAGGACAAAAAGAAGAAGATTAGAGAGCGACATATGAATCAATAGAGTGTTTTAAAAATACTACTATCTTTTGGTTTTAAGAGTCATTGTAAAAACACTTGAAGAAGACAAAGCCAAGTGCAAGTGAAGATTAATCTAATTATCAAGGATCCTTTAGAAGACATAGAAGGAAGTTTTACTTATTCAATTCTTTATCTTTTTATCTTTCTTTCTATGTTGAATTTGGTATTCTTTTGTTGCTTCTTAATCATGTATCTAGGCTAAGTCTTTTGTATGGGAATTATAATGACAAATTAAATAAGAACTACATTTTTATCTTGTATCTTTCATGATTTAATTTCAATTAGTGCTTATTTGGGTTATGTATGCTTGATCACCATATGTAACTTGTTAATCAAATTATCACCAATGAGAGTTGGGGTAATTTGGTGGAAAGTGATTGAGATTACTTAAGATTGTAATGTTGCTGAGAATCATAAAGGGAATTCATCTTAAGGGAGACATAATTAGTATAATATGCTTTATGGTTTTCTCTTATCTCTGCAATACAATGAGAGTGCTTATAGACTCTAAGAGGAAATACCTTTAATCGACAATGAGACTTGCTTTTAAAGACTATAAACTAATTTCCAATCAATATGTTTTATGATAACTATGTTTAAAGTTCTTTTTTGATTCTGATTTGTGATTCTCCCATAGATATATAGATATATATATATAATAAGATAAACAATATATATATATATATATATATATACATATATATATATATATATTTTTTTTTTTTTTTGTTTATCTTATTATTGTAGTAATTAGTTAGTGTTTAGATTTCTTTATTTTTTTTAGTCATTATTACTATTATTCTGGTTTTATTTTACCTATCCATCTAAGTATCTCTTTGGTTCATACAAGATTTACCTCAAGTCCTGAGTGTTCGACACCCTACTTGCTCTATACTAAGTCCTAGAGACTAGGGTATACAATTCCACCCACATCAGAATTTAGCACCATTGCTGAGGAGCTTGGATATAATTTTTATTAACTTAGGATAGAGAAAGGTTATTTTAGGCCTTGTTTATGTTTTTTTTTATTTCTTATTTTATTTTTATATTTTTCATTTTTTAATATTTTTTTATTTGTTAAGTTTAATTTGTTCAATTATGAATTTACATTTTTTATTCTTACTAGAAGTACTAGTGATAATAATTTGAACTTTGATCATGAAATTGATTTAACTTTACGTGCTTTACGTAGGGAACAGAGGCAAAGAAGAGAGAATCAACTGAATTTGAATGATATGGCTTAACCAGAAAGGAGAATGTTAGGCGATTTTGTAATGCTCGACATCTCGGGTAGTCTAGGAGGGATTGTGGCTCCGGCTATTGCTAACAACAATTTTGAGATCAAGCCAAGTATCATCCAAATGGTGCAAAATAATTAGTTTAGAGGTTTACAAGGAGAAAATCCCTATGCCCACATATTAACTTTCCCTAATGTATGTGCAACTTTCTAGATTAATGGTGTAATAGATGACGCAATTAGGCTCAGACTCTTTCCATTTTTGGTTAGGTATAAAGCACAACTTTGGCTTGCTAGTTTGCCAAATGAATCAATCATAACTGTAATATCCCGTGTTTTTTAAAAAATATTTTTACACTGTACCGGGATATACAGTGTCAATAATTTTTATGCATTATACGATATTTTTATGAGTTGATATGTATTTTAAACCTATTTTAATTACTGTCTATTATTTTCAGTATTTTACGTAAAATTTTCCCGGGACTTTCATTTTCGGGGAAATTTTCACGTAAACAATGTATTATTAATTATTTTAAATGTATTTACGGGTTTGCATGAACTCATACATATTTTTAAATTATTAAATAAAGCCTGTGTGTGTATATTTAATTAGGGTTTATTATTACCCTAATATTTTATTATTTATTTATTATTATTTGATTATTTTATTTATTATTAAATTATTAAAATTTATTATTTTTTTTCTTTTTCTTTTTTTTTTCTTTTTCTTTTCCTTTTTCTTTCTTTTTCTTTTCCTTTCTCTTTCCTTTTTCTTTCTTTTTCTTTTTCTTCTTCTTCTTCTTCTTCTTCCCGTGGGTGCCCGACGACCACCAATCTTCTCACCGTCGTTTCTCCCTCATCCGGCCACCGTTTTCGACACCGCCGGTCTCTATCTTCTCCTTGAGCTCCGGTGAGTGTTATTCTAGCTTTGGTTTGAGCTAAAATGGTCTAGAATTGCTTAGGTTTTGAGTTGAATATTTCGGCCACTTTTGGTTTTCGATTTTTTTGAGCTTCAATTTGGATGATTCATGGAAACTTCCTTCACAAATGTTGTTCCTGGTAGTTTAATCTTCATGTATGAATTTTTACAGAAATTTTGGAGGTTGTTTGGATTTTTGGGTATTTTTGAATATTTTAATATTATTTTCTAATTTTCGGAAATTAATTATTTAAATTATGAAATTGGAGTTTATGGTTGAATTAGGTGTTGAAATGAATTATAGAAATTTATTTGGAATTTTTATGAATTTCTAAGTATTTATTTTTAATTATTGAAGTTTATGTGATTTTGTAAAATTAAGTTAATTGTGTTTTTATTTGAATTTAATTGGTAAATTGAGTTAAATATTTATATTATTGATAAATATGTTGAGAAAATTAATTTTGGATAATTGTATGATTTTTAGTGAATTTTTGAAGTAAATTAGGTATATATATATATATAGGGGTATTTTGGTAATTTTACCCTAAATTGTCTAAAAATGTAATTTAATTGGTTTTAATATTTATTTAAGGTATAAAAATGATTTCTACAAAATATTTGGTATTTTTAACTAATTAAAACTATTTTCCGTGAATTATTTTCAATTATATATATAATATACGGTTTTTCAAATAAAATGAGTTTTAATCGATTTTTATAGTGTTTCAAGGTCAATTATGTAATTTTTATTTATAAAATGTATTTTTATGATTTAAGGATATTTTTGGTATATTTGAATATATTTTCTGTGTTTGTGGACCCCGGTCGACAGATTGTAGTCTGGAGTCCGACCGAGGGGTTGTGATTGTTTATGGTGTTATTTTCGAAGTGTATTTTCTTTGCAGGGTCGGCTCTACTCTTTTGAGTAGAGAGATGTCTGTTTTACAGGGGAGGTTCTGCCGGATTTCCGGTAGAATTCTCGTAAAACGTGATATCCAGTCGAACCCTAATTTCCGATTCTGTGTTGAATACTCTAGATTTAATTCTAGGATTTCTGTTAGGGTTATTCTGATGTCGATTAATTATTTCTTGTTTAGTTGCGCCGAGACCGAGGGTTAGTGGACCAGGCCCGTCGGACCTGTCTCGTGGAGCGCATTAGGTAAGTTACTATATTATATATATATGCTTAGGATGCATGATTTAGAAAATGCATGTTTTATTTTGACTAAATATGCATAAATAACATGATTTATATTCAAGTATATTTTTGGTATATAATAAATTATATACATGTTTTAATAATAAAATATATTTAAAATGTTTTTAAATATATTTTTAGTTTAATTCATGATTTGATTGGATTTATTTGACATATATATACTCAAAATATACCTGGTTTATGTTTGGTATATTTTCGGTATATATATGGTTTATATTGCTATTTCATTTATATCCATGCATCATTTATTTTTGTGAATGAATGTTTTATTATTTATTACTGAAGGATATCAATAGAACGTGCTACCTAGTGGGCAGCACTAGGACCGAGTACGTACCGGTACGCCTATAGTATTTAGGCTTTATTACTGACTATTTGTGGATATCGATTTGATTATGATTATTGATATGTGTGAGATGTGGTTTGGGTGTGATTGCTGGAGCTCGGTTGACCAAGTGTCTCGGGGCCAATCACACTGGCAGTCAGACTGCTGGAGCTCGGTTGACTTAGTGTCTCGGGGCCAGTCTACTGTCCATATGGATTAAGTGGATATATTTGGAATTAGTGAGCCTGTATGGCTAGAGTGTTGTTTAACACTATTTTTCTGAGGTTGCGATATTCTAGGGTTCTATGTGATCCTTCATAAAAGTTGATTTTCAGACAAAATATATAAAATGATTTTTCTGCATCCGTATGAACTTGCCTGTATATATACATATTACTCATATACTGTTGACTGTATGCATTATCACTTAGAGTGTATGTATATATACTATAGTAATTCACTCAGTGAGGTCTGACTCCCCTCCGTTGACTATTTTTCAGGAGAGTCAACTTCCTCAGACCTCAGTAGCAGGTCGATACGCCGGATTTCTTTCGCCCCGGCTTCTTTATGTAAATTGTATACTTGAGTCTTATTTATTTCATCTAGATACTGCAGTAGTTGTGATTTTCAGTAGTTGTGATTTTCAGTAGTTGTATATTAAAGTATGTGTTTTAAAGAGATGTATTATAGTAAAACTGGATTTGTATAAAGATTATACATTTATGAGATTATATATGCGATGTGATGAGTTTTGAATTAAATCCAGTTGATATGGATGATATTGTAATATTTATGATTTTTATTTTCCGCTGCACATATATATATTATATGGTTATTGTTATTGCATGATTTATTTTTTTATTTTTTAGGCTTGCTACGGGTTCCGGATTCGAAAGAATTCCCGTTCCCTAGCGCCGGTCATGGCCCCTGTTTTGGGTCGTGACAAAGTTGGTATCAGAGCGAAGTTCGTTTCAGAGTGGAGTTCTGTGTCAGGGCTTAGTTTTGTGAGTTGTGGCCCTAGTTTTAAAGTTGTGTTTTTTGTTGGACTACTGCAGTGTATTAGGTTCGAGTATGTCTTGATGAGTATTCCTTGATGTAGTTTTCAGCGTTATTCCTCCGTTGTCTGTTTTGTCTGAATCTTTCCGTTTGTCTTTTCAGAATGAGGAGGCGAGCGCGTGTCGCTCCACCGGTCGTTGAGGCCGAGGATGATGAGTCTTTTCAGGATGAGGTTTTACCTCCTGAGCAGCCAGTTAGACGTAGAGGTCGTGGCAGGGGTAGACCTCGAGGAGCGGCAGGTCGCCATAGGCAGAGAGAGTTACAGGACGAGGAGCCTGTTGAGCCTGATTTTGATGTTCCTGTTCCTCCAGTTGTTCAGCCTGTTCAGCCTGCCTATCAGCAGGGTATGTCTGACCCTGAGGCAGCTTTGTTCTATGCCAGAGTTGGCAGGATTGCTTTTGATGGGACTTCTGATCCTTTAGATTTTCTGCATGCGATTGAGACTAGGACTCGGACTGCTCATACCGAGTACCAGAGGATCATGATTGTTGAGTTGTCTGTCGAGGGACCAGCCTTGGATTGGTTTATTCAGATGATCCAGCCTTATATGATGACGATGACCTGGGCTCAGTTTCGAGAGCGATTCATGAGGAGATTTTGTCCAGAGCCTCTTCGTTTGAGCTATCGTCTTCGATTGACCAGTATTTCTCGTGGAGATCGATCAGTAGAGGAGTATACCCGAGAGTTCCTTCGTCTGGGTAGATATGCTGAGGATCTGATGCAAGATCAGTATTTCGCTGTTACTACCTATGTTACTGGTTTGGGTTCAGCTTTTGCTGGTATGCCCACAGCAGGTCTTACTCTCGAGTCGATGATTGAGCTAGCTAAGGAGATTGAGCTGAGGTTAGTTAGGCAGGGAGCGATGCCTGATTATTACCAGTTGGGAGTTCAGTCGAGTGGATCGCAGGCTACTCCATATTCGAGTTTTCATGTTGGTTCGAGTAGTCAGCAACGAGGTTCGACTCAGCAGAGTCAGAGACAGCAGCAGCGAGTGCATCGGAGCAGTAGACATGGTCGTGGAGGTCAACGTAGATCATTCAGATTTGGATCAGGTGCTTCGAGCAGCAGCAGTGGTCGTAGTTATGGATCAGCGGCCAGTGTTTGTCAGACTTGTGGTAGAGTCCATCAGGGACCGTGTTATCTGACACCATTGACATGTTTCAGATGCGGGCAGACAGGACATTTTGCCAGATCGTGTCCTTATCCCGGATATCAGCAGCAGCAAATTCCGCGATTCCCACAGCAGTCGATTGCTAGTGCAGCACCCGTGCCATTTCAGTTGCCACCAGCTCAGCATCAGAGTTCTACTCAGTTTGTTCCACAGCAGAGTCGTGGTAGAGGTACTAGAGGAGGTGCCAGAGGTGTTGGCCAGGCTTCTACCAGTCAGCAGGGAGGTCGAGGCCAGGCCAGAGT
Organism: Mallotus nudiflorus; assembly: GCA_947683625.1. Classification (NCBI taxonomy): domain Eukaryota; kingdom Viridiplantae; phylum Streptophyta; class Magnoliopsida; order Malpighiales; family Euphorbiaceae; genus Mallotus; species Mallotus nudiflorus. Next base: position 26,414 of record CANTUR010000110.1, on the reverse strand, counting down.
TTTTCATCTGACTCAGCAGGATGCTCAGGCATCTAATGCAGTCGTGGCAGGTATTCTTTCTGTTTGTTACCTGGATGCTTTGGTTTTGTTTGATCCGGGTGCCACGCATTCGTTTGTTTCTCCTATTTTTGCTTCTAAATCTTGTTGGCAAGCTTCGAGGATGGCTTTTCCCTTGTCTGTTGCCACTCCTCTGAGTGATTCTTTGGACGCCGATATTGTTCTTTCTGGTTGTCCAGTTCTCGTGGGAGATAGAGAATTACCCGCTGATTTGATTTTGTTAGATGTGATGGAGTTCGATGTTATTTTGGGAATGGATTGGTTGTCTCAGCACTTTGCCGTGGTTGATTGCAGGAATAAGGAGGTGACTTTTAGAATTCCTGGTGAAGAAGATTTTAAGTTTGTTGGTGACAGGAGTTCAGCACCTCAGAATCTTATTTCTGTTATTTCAGCTAGGAAGTTGTTGAAGAAAGGTTGTCAGGGGTTTTTGGCATTGGTTAGGGATACGTCAGTGGAGAAGTTGTCACTCACAGATGTTCCTGTTGCTTGTGAGTTTCCTGATGTTTTTCCCGAGGAGTTGCCAGGTTTACCACCTCATAGAGAGATTGAGTTCTGTATAGATGTGGTTCCAGGTGTTACTCCTATATCTATGCCACCCTATCGTATGGCTCCTGCAGAGTTGAGAGAGTTGAAGGAGCAGTTGCAAGAGTTGTTGGAGAAGGGTTTTATCAGACCTAGTGTTTCTCCTTGGGGTGCACCAGTCCTGTTTGTGAAGAAGAAGGATGGTACCCTGAGACTGTGCATTGACTATAGAGAGCTGAATAAGGTGACAGTGAAGAACAAGTATCCTCTCCCGAGGATAGATGATTTGTTTGATCAGCTCCAGGGTGCACAATTCTTTTCTAAGGTCGACTTGAGGTCGGGTTATCATCAGCTGCGGATCAGTGAAGCTGATATTCCTAAGACAGCGTTCCGCACTCGTTATGGTCATTATGAGTTTCTGGTGATGTCTTTTGGTTTGACTAATGCACCAGCAGCTTTTATGGACCTGATGAACAGAGTATTCCGACCATATGTGGATCAGTTTGTGGTAGTCTTCATTGATGATATACTGGTATATTCAAGGAGTATGGAAGAGCACGTATATCATTTGAGGATTGTACTACAGACACTGAGAGATCATCAGCTTTATGCTAAATTCTCGAAGTGTGATTTCTGGATGGAGAGTGTTTCTTTTCTTGGACATGTAGTGTCTAAAGAAGGTATTCAGGTTGATCCACAGAAGGTTGAAGCAGTATCTGAGTGGCCTAGACCTACTTCAGTTACTGAGATTCGGAGTTTTCTGGGTTTAGCCGGGTATTATAGGCGGTTTGTGCAGGATTTTTCCAGGATTGCAGCCCCTATGACTCGCTTGACTTAGAAGAATGTTAGATTTGAGTGGTCAGAAGCTTGTGAGAATAGTTTTCAGTTGTTGAAGGAGAAGTTGACCACAGCGCCAGTATTAGCTTTGCCTAATAGTGTGGATAAGTTCACAGTTTACTGTGATGCCTCTAGAATTGGTCTTGGTTGTGTGTTGATGCAGAATGGAAGGGTGATAGCCTATGCTTCGAGGCAGTTGAAGAAGCATGAGCAGAACTATCCTACACATGATCTGGAGATGGCTGCAGTGATCTTTGCTTTGAAGATTTGGAGACATTATTTGTACGGGGTGACTTGTGAGATATTTACTGATCACAAGAGCCTTAAGTACATTTTTCAGCAGCGAGATTTGAATCTGAGGCAGAGAAGATGGTTGGAACTGTTGAAGGATTATGATTGTGAGATTCTTTACCATCCGGGTAAAGCTAATGTGGTAGCAGATGCCTTGAGTAGGAAGTCCTCAGGTAGTCTTGCTCACATCGGTGTGGAGAGGAGACCATTGATCCAGGAATTGCATCTGATGGTGGATCAAGGTCTGATGATGAAGATCAGTAGATCAGGTGGACTGTTAGCTCAGTTTAAAGTACGATCTGTACTAAGGGATAGGATTAAAGCAGCTCAGAGCCGAGATCCTATTCTGGAAGAGCTTGCAGAGAATGTCAGAGCAGGGAAGTTCACTGATTTCACACTCGATGATGATGGTGTGTTGTGGATCAGTGGTAGATTGTGTGTTCCTGATGTGGATGATTTGAGAGAAGAGATCCTAGAGGAAGCACATTCTACAGCTTACAGCGTTCATCCTGGTGTTACTAAGATGTACCACAGTATCAGAGATCTATACTGGTGGGATGGATTGAAGAAGGATGTTGCTGATTATGTTGCTAAGTGCTTGACGTGTCAGCAAGTGAAAGCCGAACATCAGAAGCCTTCTGGGAAGCTTCAGCCTCTTCCTATTCCCGAGTGGAAGTGGGAAAGGATAGCTATGGATTTTGTGGTCGGTTTACCTCGTTCGAAGGATGGATACGATTCCATCTGGGTGATTGTAGACAGATTGACGAAGTCTGCACATTTCTTGCCTGTGAAAGCCACATATTCAGTTGCTAGATTGGCGAAGTTGTATGTGAAGCATATTGTGTGCCTTCATGGAGTACCTGTGTCCATTGTGTCAGATAGAGGTTCAGTGTTTACTTCTCGTTTTTGGCAGAAGTTGCAAGAAGCGATGGGCACTAGGTTGGATTTCAGTACTGCTTTTCATCCTCAGACAGATGGTCAGTCTGAGAGGACGATCCAGACACTGGAAGATATGTTGAGGATGTGTGTCTTGGATTTGGGAGGTAGCTAGGATGATCATTTGTCGCTTGTTGAGTTTGCATATAATAACAGCTACCATAGCAGTATTGGCATGGCACCATATGAGGCGTTGTATGGAAGGAAGTGTAGATCCCCGTTGTGTTGGGATGAGATCGGTGAGAGAGCTTTGACTGGACCAGAGATGGTTCAAGATGCTGCAGAGAAAGTCGCCGTGATCAAGAGCAGGTTAGAGACCGTAGTTAGCAGACAGAAGAGTTATGCGGATCCTAGGCGCAGAGATGTGGAGTTTCAGGTTGGAGATTTCGTTTTTCTGAAAGTATCTCCGATGAAGGGTGTGATGAGATTTGGTAGGAAGGGTAAGTTAGCACCGAGATATATTGGACCGTTTGAGATTCTGGAGAGAGTTGGCACTGTTGCATATCGGTTGGATTTGCCTCCGAGTATGTCACAGGTGCATCCAGTATTTCATATCTCGATGTTGAGGAAGTATATCTCAGATCCTTCACATGTGTTGCAACCTGACAGTGTGGAAGTGAGTGAAGATTTGACGTTTGTGGAAGAACCTGTGGCGATCGTTGATTATCAAGTTCGACAGTTGAGATCGAAGCAGATTCCGATGGTCAAGGTTTTGTGGCGTAGCGACAGAGTTGAAGAGCATACGTGGGAGACTGAAGCTGAGATGCGAGCTTCTTACCCGTATCTCTTTCCTTCCTGATTCTGTAATCTTATTTTTAGAATTCGAGGACGAATTCTTGTAAGGGGGGAAGACTGTAATATCCCGTGTTTTTTAAAAAATATTTTTACACTGTACCGGGATATACAGTGTCAATAATTTTTATGCATTATACGATATTTTTATGAGTTGATATGTATTTTAAACCTATTTTAATTACTGTCTATTATTTTCAGTATTTTACGTAAAATTTTCCCGGGACTTTCATTTTCGGGGAAATTTTCACGTAAACAATGTATTATTAATTATTTTAAATGTATTTACGGGTTTGCATGAACTCATACATATTTTTAAATTATTAAATAAAGCCTGTGTGTGTATATTTAATTAGGGTTTATTATTACCCTAATATTTTATTATTTATTTATTATTATTTGATTATTTTATTTATTATTAAATTATTAAAATTTATTATTTTTTTTCTTTTTCTTTTTTTTTTCTTTTTCTTTTTCTTTTTCTTTCTTTTTCTTTTCCTTTCTCTTTCCTTTTTCTTTCTTTTTCTTTTTCTTCTTCTTCTTCTTCCTCTTCCCGTGGGTGCCCGACGACCACCAATCTTCTCACCGTCGTTTCTCCCTCATCCGGCCACCGTTTTCGACACCGCCGGTCTCTATCTTCTCCTTGAGCTCCGGTGAGTGTTATTATAGCTTTGGTTTGAGCTAAAATGGTCTAGAATTGCTTAGGTTTTGAGTTGAATATTTCGGCCACTTTTGGTTTTCGATTTTTTTGAGCTTCAATTTGGATGATTCATGGAAACTTCCTTCACAAATGTTGTTCCTGGTAGTTTAATCTTCATGTATGAATTTTTACAGAAATTTTGGAGGTTGTTTGGATTTTTGGGTATTTTTGAATATTTTAATATTATTTTCTAATTTTCGGAAATTAATTATTTAAATTATGAAATTGGAGTTTATGGTTGAATTAGGTGTTGAAATGAATTATAGAAATTTATTTGGAATTTTTATGAATTTCTAAGTATTTATTTTTAATTATTGAAGTTTATGTGATTTTGTAAAATTAAGTTAATTGTGTTTTTATTTGAATTTAATTGGTAAATTGAGTTAAATATTTATATTATTGATAAATATGTTGAGAAAATTAATTTTGGATAATTGTATGATTTTTAGTGAATTTTTGAAGTAAATTAGGTATATATATATATATAGGGGTATTTTGGTAATTTTACCCTAAATTGTCTAAAAATGTAATTTAATTGGTTTTAATATTTATTTAAGGTATAAAAATGATTTCTACAAAATATTTGGTATTTTTAACTAATTAAAACTATTTTCCGTGAATTATTTTCAATTATATATATAATATACGGTTTTTCAAATAAAATGAGTTTTAATCGATTTTTATAGTGTTTCAAGGTCAATTATGTAATTTTTATTTATAAAATGTATTTTTATGATTTAAGGATATTTTTGGTATATTTGAATATATTTTCTGTGTTTGTGGACCCCGGTCGACAGATTGTAGTCTGGAGTCCGACCGAGGGGTTGTGATTGTTTATGGTGTTATTTTCGAAGTGTATTTTCTTTGCAGGGTCGGCTCTACTCTTTTGAGTAGAGAGATGTCTGTTTTACAGGGGAGGTTCTGCCGGATTTCCGGTAGAATTCTCGTAAAACGTGATATCCAGTCGAACCCTAATTTCCGATTCTGTGTTGAATACTCTAGATTTAATTCTAGGATTTCTGTTAGGGTTATTCTGATGTCGATTAATTATTTCTTGTTTAGTTGCGCCGAGACCGAGGGTTAGTGGACCAGGCCCGTCGGACCTGTCTCGTGGAGCGCATTAGGTAAGTTACTATATTATATATATATGCTTAGGATGCATGATTTAGAAAATGCATGTTTTATTTTGACTAAATATGCATAAATAACATGATTTATATTCAAGTATATTTTTGGTATATAATAAATTATATACATGTTTTAATAATAAAATATATTTAAAATGTTTTTAAATATATTTTTAGTTTAATTCATGATTTGATTGGATTTATTTGACATATATATACTCAAAATATACCTGGTTTATGTTTGGTATATTTTCGGTATATATATGGTTTATATTGCTATTTCATTTATATCCATGCATCATTTATTTTTGTGAATGAATGTTTTATTATTTATTACTGAAGGATATCAATAGAACGTGCTACCTAGTGGGCAGCACTAGGACCGAGTACGTACCGGTACGCCTATAGTATTTAGGCTTTATTACTGACTATTTGTGGATATCGATTTGATTATGATTATTGATATGTGTGAGATGTGGTTTGGGTGTGATTGCTGGAGCTCGGTTGACCAAGTGTCTCGGGGCCAATCACACTGGCAGTCAGACTGCTGGAGCTCGGTTGACTTAGTGTCTCGGGGCCAGTCTACTGTCCATATGGATTAAGTGGATATATTTGGAATTAGTGAGCCTGTATGGCTAGAGTGTTGTTTAACACTATTTTTCTGAGGTTGCGATATTCTAGGGTTCTATGTGATCCTTCATAAAAGTTGATTTTCAGACAAAATATATAAAATGATTTTTCTGCATCCGTATGAACTTGCCTGTATATATACATATTACTCATATACTGTTGACTGTATGCATTATCACTTAGAGTGTATGTATATATACTATAGTAATTCACTCAGTGAGGTCTGACTCCCCTCCGTTGACTATTTTTCAGGAGAGTCAACTTCCTCAGACCTCAGTAGCAGGTCGATACGCCGGATTTCTTTCGCCCCGGCTTCTTTATGTAAATTGTATACTTGAGTCTTATTTATTTCATCTAGATACTGCAGTAGTTGTGATTTTCAGTAGTTGTGATTTTCAGTAGTTGTATATTAAAGTATGTGTTTTAAAGAGATGTATTATAGTAAAACTGGATTTGTATAAAGATTATACATTTATGAGATTATATATGCGATGTGATGAGTTTTGAATTAAATCCAGTTGATATGGATGATATTGTAATATTTATGATTTTTATTTTCCGCTGCACATATATATATTATATGGTTATTGTTATTGCATGATTTATTTTTTTATTTTTTAGGCTTGCTACGGGTTCCGGATTCGAAAGAATTCCCGTTCCCTAGCGCCGGTCATGGCCCCTGTTTTGGGTCGTGACAAAGTTGGTATCAGAGCGAAGTTCGTTTCAGAGTGGAGTTCTGTGTCAGGGCTTAGTTTTGTGAGTTGTGGCCCTAGTTTTAAAGTTGTGTTTTTTGTTGGACTACTGCAGTGTATTAGGTTCGAGTATGTCTTGATGAGTATTCCTTGCTGTAGTTTTCAGCGTTATTCCTCCGTTGTCTGTTTTGTCTGAATCTTTCCGTTTGTCTTTTCAGAATGAGGAGGCGAGCGCGTGTCGCTCCACCGGTCGTTGAGGCCGAGGATGATGAGTCTTTTCAGGATGAGGTTTTACCTCCTGAGCAGCCAGTTAGACGTAGAGGTCGTGGCAGGGGTAGACCTCGAGGAGCGGCAGGTCGCCATAGGCAGAGAGAGTTACAGGACGAGGAGCCTGTTGAGCCTGATTTTGATGTTCCTGTTCCTCCAGTTGTTCAGCCTGTTCAGCCTGCCTATCAGCAGGGTATGTCTGACCCTGAGGCAGCTTTGTTCTATGCCAGAGTTGGCAGGATTGCTTTTGATGGGACTTCTGATCCTTTAGATTTTCTGCATGCGATTGAGACTAGGACTCGGACTGCTCATACCGAGTACCAGAGGATCATGATTGTTGAGTTGTCTGTCGAGGGACCAGCCTTGGATTGGTTTATTCAGATGATCCAGCCTTATATGATGACGATGACCTGGGCTCAGTTTCGAGAGCGATTCATGAGGAGATTTTGTCCAGAGCCTCTTCGTTTGAGCTATCGTCTTCGATTGACCAGTATTTCTCGTGGAGATCGATCAGTAGAGGAGTATACCCGAGAGTTCCTTCGTCTGGGTAGATATGCTGAGGATCTGATGCAAGATCAGTATTTCGCTGTTACTACCTATGTTACTGGTTTGGGTTCAGCTTTTGCTGGTATGCCCACAGCAGGTCTTACTCTCGAGTCGATGATTGAGCTAGCTAAGGAGATTGAGCTGAGGTTAGTTAGGCAGGGAGCGATGCCTGATTATTACCAGTTGGGAGTTCAGTCGAGTGGATCGCAGGCTACTCCATATTCGAGTTTTCATGTTGGTTCGAGTAGTCAGCAACGAGGTTCGACTCAGCAGAGTCAGAGACAGCAGCAGCGAGTGCATCGGAGCAGTAGACATGGTCGTGGAGGTCAACGTAGATCATTCAGATTTGGATCAGGTGCTTCGAGCAGCAGCAGTGGTCGTAGTTATGGATCAGCGGCCAGTGTTTGTCAGACTTGTGGTAGAGTCCATCAGGGACCGTGTTATCTGACACCATTGACATGTTTCAGATGCGGGCAGACAGGACATTTTGCCAGATCGTGTCCTTATCCCGGATATCAGCAGCAGCAAATTCCGCGATTCCCACAGCAGTCGATTGCTAGTGCAGCACCCGTGCCATTTCAGTTGCCACCAGCTCAGCATCAGAGTTCTACTCAGTTTGTTCCACAGCAGAGTCGTGGTAGAGGTACTAGAGGAGGTGCCAGAGGTGTTGGCCAGGCTTCTACCAGTCAGCAGGGAGGTCGAGGCCAGGCCAGAGTTTTTCATCTGACTCAGCAGGATGCTCAGGCATCTAATGCAGTCGTGGCAGGTATTCTTTCTGTTTGTTACCTGGATGCTTTGGTTTTGTTTGATCCGGGTGCCACGCATTCGTTTGTTTCTCCTATTTTTGCTTCTAAATCTTGTTGGCAAGCTTCGAGGATGGCTTTTCCCTTGTCTGTTGCCACTCCTCTGAGTGATTCTTTGGACGCCGATATTGTTCTTTCTGGTTGTCCAGTTCTCGTGGGAGATAGAGAATTACCCGCTGATTTGATTTTGTTAGATGTGATGGAGTTCGATGTTATTTTGGGAATGGATTGGTTGTCTCAGCACTTTGCCGTGGTTGATTGCAGGAATAAGGAGGTGACTTTTAGAATTCCTGGTGAAGAAGATTTTAAGTTTGTTGGTGACAGGAGTTCAGCACCTCAGAATCTTATTTCTGTTATTTCAGCTAGGAAGTTGTTGAAGAAAGGTTGTCAGGGGTTTTTGGCATTGGTTAGGGATACGTCAGTGGAGAAGTTGTCACTCACAGATGTTCCTGTTGCTTGTGAGTTTCCTGATGTTTTTCCCGAGGAGTTGCCAGGTTTACCACCTCATAGAGAGATTGAGTTCTGTATAGATGTGGTTCCAGGTGTTACTCCTATATCTATGCCACCCTATCGTATGGCTCCTGCAGAGTTGAGAGAGTTGAAGGAGCAGTTGCAAGAGTTGTTGGAGAAGGGTTTTATCAGACCTAGTGTTTCTCCTTGGGGTGCACCAGTCCTGTTTGTGAAGAAGAAGGATGGTACCCTGAGACTGTGCATTGACTATAGAGAGCTGAATAAGGTGACAGTGAAGAACAAGTATCCTCTCCCGAGGATAGATGATTTGTTTGATCAGCTCCAGGGTGCACAATTCTTTTCTAAGGTCGACTTGAGGTCGGGTTATCATCAGCTGCGGATCAGTGAAGCTGATATTCCTAAGACAGCGTTCCGCACTCGTTATGGTCATTATGAGTTTCTGGTGATGTCTTTTGGTTTGACTAATGCACCAGCAGCTTTTATGGACCTGATGAACAGAGTATTCCGACCATATGTGGATCAGTTTGTGGTAGTCTTCATTGATGATATACTGGTATATTCAAGGAGTATGGAAGAGCACGTATATCATTTGAGGATTGTACTACAGACACTGAGAGATCATCAGCTTTATGCTAAATTCTCGAAGTGTGATTTCTGGATGGAGAGTGTTTCTTTTCTTGGACATGTAGTGTCTAAAGAAAGTATTCAGGTTGATCCACAGAAGGTTGAAGCAGTATCTGAGTGGCCTAGACCTACTTCAGTTACTGAGATTCGGAGTTTTCTGGGTTTAGCCGGGTATTATAGGCGGTTTGTGCAGGATTTTTCCAGGATTGCAGCCCCTATGACTCGCTTGACTTAGAAGAATGTTAGATTTGAGTGGTCAGAAGCTTGTGAGAATAGTTTTCAGTTGTTGAAGGAGAAGTTGACCACAGCGCCAGTATTAGCTTTGCCTAATAGTGTGGATAAGTTCACAGTTTACTGTGATGCCTCTAGAATTGGTCTTGGTTGTGTGTTGATGCAGAATGGAAGGGTGATAGCCTATGCTTCGAGGCAGTTGAAGAAGCATGAGCAGAACTATCCTACACATGATCTGGAGATGGCTGCAGTGATCTTTGCTTTGAAGATTTGGAGACATTATTTGTACGGGGTGACTTGTGAGATATTTACTGATCACAAGAGCCTTAAGTACATTTTTCAGCAGCGAGATTTGAATCTGAGGCAGAGAAGATGGTTGGAACTGTTGAAGGATTATGATTGTGAGATTCTTTACCATCCGGGTAAAGCTAATGTGGTAGCAGATGCCTTGAGTAGGAAGTCCTCAGGTAGTCTTGCTCACATCGGTGTGGAGAGGAGACCATTGATCCAGGAATTGCATCTGATGGTGGATCAAGGTCTGATGATGAAGATCAGTAGATCAGGTGGACTGTTAGCTCAGTTTAAAGTACGATCTGTACTAAGGGATAGGATTAAAGCAGCTCAGAGCCGAGATCCTATTCTGGAAGAGCTTGCAGAGAATGTCAGAGCAGGGAAGTTCACTGATTTCACACTCGATGATGATGGTGTGTTGTGGATCAGTGGTAGATTGTGTGTTCCTGATGTGGATGATTTGAGAGAAGAGATCCTAGAGGAAGCACATTCTACAGCTTACAGCGTTCATCCTGGTGTTACTAAGATGTACCACAGTATCAGAGATCTATACTGGTGGGATGGATTGAAGAAGGATGTTGCTGATTATGTTGCTAAGTGCTTGACGTGTCAGCAAGTGAAAGCCGAACATCAGAAGCCTTCTGGGAAGCTTCAGCCTCTTCCTATTCCCGAGTGGAAGTGGGAAAGGATAGCTATGGATTTTGTGGTCGGTTTACCTCGTTCGAAGGATGGATACGATTCCATCTGGGTGATTGTAGACAGATTGACGAAGTCTGCACATTTCTTGCCTGTGAAAGCCACATATTCAGTTGCTAGATTGGCGAAGTTGTATGTGAAGCATATTGTGTGCCTTCATGGAGTACCTGTGTCCATTGTGTCAGATAGAGGTTCAGTGTTTACTTCTCGTTTTTGGCAGAAGTTGCAAGAAGCGATGGGCACTAGGTTGGATTTCAGTACTGCTTTTCATCCTCAGACAGATGGTCAGTCTGAGAGGACGATCCAGACACTGGAAGATATGTTGAGGATGTGTGTCTTGGATTTGGGAGGTAGCTAGGATGATCATTTGTCGCTTGTTGAGTTTGCATATAATAACAGCTACCATAGCAGTATTGGCATGGCACCATATGAGGCGTTGTATGGAAGGAAGTGTAGATCCCTGTTGTGTTGGGATGAGATCGGTGAGAGAGCTTTGACTGGACCAGAGATGGTTCAAGATGCTGCAGAGAAAGTCGCCGTGATCAAGAGCAGGTTAGAGACCGCAGTTAGCAGACAGAAGAGTTATGCGGATCCTAGGCGCAGAGATGTGGAGTTTCAGGTTGGAGATTTCGTTTTTCTGAAAGTATCTCCGATGAAGGGTGTGATGAGATTTGGTAGGAAGGGTAAGTTAGCACCGAGATATATTGGACTGTTTGAGATTCTGGAGAGAGTTGGCACTGTTGCATATCGGTTGGATTTGCCTCCGAGTATGTCACAGGTGCATCCAGTATTTCATATCTCGATGTTGAGGAAGTATATCTCAGATCCTTCACATGTGTTGCAACCTGACAGTGTGGAAGTGAGTGAAGATTTGACGTTTGTGGAAGAACCTGTGGCGATCGTTGATTATCAAGTTCGACAGTTGAGATCGAAGCAGATTCCGATGGTCAAGGTTTTGTGGCGTAGCGACAGAGTTGAAGAGCATACGTGGGAGACTGAAGCTGAGATGCGAGCTTCTTACCCGTATCTCTTTCCTTCCTGATTCTGTAATCTTATTTTTAGAATTCGAGGACGAATTCTTGTAAGGGGGGAAGACTGTAATATCCCGTGTTTTTTAAAAAATATTTTTACACTGTACCGGGATATACAGTGTCAATAATTTTTATGCATTATACGATATTTTTATGAGTTGATATGTATTTTAAACCTATTTTAATTACTGTCTATTATTTTCAGTATTTTACGTAAAATTTTCCCGGGACTTTCATTTTCGGGGAAATTTTCACGTAAACAATGTATTATTAATTATTTTAAATGTATTTACGGGTTTGCATGAACTCATACATATTTTTAAATTATTAAATAAAGCCTGTGTGTGTATATTTAATTAGGGTTTATTATTACCCTAATATTTTATTATTTATTTATTATTATTTGATTATTTTATTTATTATTAAATTATTAAAATTTATTATTTTTTTTCTTTTTCTTTTTTTTTTTTTTCTTTTTCTTTTTCTTTTTCTTTCTTTTTCTTTTCCTTTCTCTTTCCTTTTTCTTTCTTTTTCTTTTTCTTCTTCTTCTTCTTCCTCTTCCCGTGGGTGCCCGACGACCACCAATCTTCTCACCGTCGTTTCTCCCTCATCCGGCCACCGTTTTCGACACCGCCGGTCTCTATCTTCTCCTTGAGCTCCGGTGAGTGTTATTCTAGCTTTGGTTTGAGCTAAAATGGTCTAGAATTGCTTAGGTTTTGAGTTGAATATTTCGGCCACTTTTGGTTTTCGATTTTTTTGAGCTTCAATTTGGATGATTCATGGAAACTTCCTTCACAAATGTTGTTCCTGGTAGTTTAATCTTCATGTATGAATTTTTACAGAAATTTTGGAGGTTGTTTGGATTTTTGGGTATTTTTGAATATTTTAATATTATTTTCTAATTTTCGGAAATTAATTATTTAAATTATGAAATTGGAGTTTATGGTTGAATTAGGTGTTGAAATGAATTATAGAAATTTATTTGGAATTTTTATGAATTTCTAAGTATTTATTTTTAATTATTGAAGTTTATGTGATTTTGTAAAATTAAGTTAATTGTGTTTTTATTTGAATTTAATTGGTAAATTGAGTTAAATATTTATATTATTGATAAATATGTTGAGAAAATTAATTTTGGATAATTGTATGATTTTTAGTGAATTTTTGAAGTAAATTAGGTATATATATATATATAGGGGTATTTTGGTAATTTTACCCTAAATTGTCTAAAAATGTAATTTAATTGGTTTTAATATTTATTTAAGGTATAAAAATGATTTCTACAAAATATTTGGTATTTTTAACTAATTAAAACTATTTTCCGTGAATTATTTTCAATTATATATATAATATACGGTTTTTCAAATAAAATGAGTTTTAATCGATTTTTATAGTGTTTCAAGGTCAATTATGTAATTTTTATTTATAAAATGTATTTTTATGATTTAAGGATATTTTTGGTATATTTGAATATATTTTCTGTGTTTGTGGACCCCGGTCGACAGATTGTAGTCTGGAGTCCGACCGAGGGGTTGTGATTGTTTATGGTGTTATTTTCGAAGTGTATTTTCTTTGCAGGGTCGGCTCTACTCTTTTGAGTAGAGAGATGTCTGTTTTACAGGGGAGGTTCTGCCGGATTTCCGGTAGAATTCTCGTAAAACGTGATATCCAGTCGAACCCTAATTTCCGATTCTGTGTTGAATACTCTAGATTTAATTCTAGGATTTCTGTTAGGGTTATTCTGATGTCGATTAATTATTTCTTGTTTAGTTGCGCCGAGACCGAGGGTTAGTGGACCAGGCCCGTCGGACCTGTCTCGTGGAGCGCATTAGGTAAGTTACTATATTATATATATATGCTTAGGATGCATGATTTAGAAAATGCATGTTTTATTTTGACTAAATATGCATAAATAACATGATTTATATTCAAGTATATTTTTGGTATATAATAAATTATATACATGTTTTAATAATAAAATATATTTAAAATGTTTTTAAATATATTTTTAGTTTAATTCATGATTTGATTGGATTTATTTGACATATATATACTCAAAATATACCTGGTTTATGTTTGGTATATTTTCGGTATATATATGGTTTATATTGCTATTTCATTTATATCCATGCATCATTTATTTTTGTGAATGAATGTTTTATTATTTATTACTGAAGGATATCAATAGAACGTGCTACCTAGTGGGCAGCACTAGGACCGAGTACGTACCGGTACGCCTATAGTATTTAGGCTTTATTACTGACTATTTGTGGATATCGATTTGATTATGATTATTGATATGTGTGAGATGTGGTTTGGGTGTGATTGCTGGAGCTCGGTTGACCAAGTGTCTCGGGGCCAATCACACTGGCAGTCAGACTGCTGGAGCTCGGTTGACTTAGTGTCTCGGGGCCAGTCTACTGTCCATATGGATTAAGTGGATATATTTGGAATTAGTGAGCCTGTATGGCTAGAGTGTTGTTTAACACTATTTTTCTGAGGTTGCGATATTCTAGGGTTCTATGTGATCCTTCATAAAAGTTGATTTTCAGACAAAATATATAAAATGATTTTTCTGCATCCGTATGAACTTGCCTGTATATATACATATTACTCATATACTGTTGACTGTATGCATTATCACTTAGAGTGTATGTATATATACTATAGTAATTCACTCAGTGAGGTCTGACTCCCCTCCGTTGACTATTTTTCAGGAGAGTCAACTTCCTCAGACCTCAGTAGCAGGTCGATACGCCGGATTTCTTTCGCCCCGGCTTCTTTATGTAAATTGTATACTTGAGTCTTATTTATTTCATCTAGATACTGCAGTAGTTGTGATTTTCAGTAGTTGTGATTTTCAGTAGTTGTATATTAAAGTATGTGTTTTAAAGAGATGTATTATAGTAAAACTGGATTTGTATAAAGATTATACATTTATGAGATTATATATGCGATGTGATGAGTTTTGAATTAAATCCAGTTGATATGGATGATATTGTAATATTTATGATTTTTATTTTCCGCTGCACATATATATATTATATGGTTATTGTTATTGCATGATTTATTTTTTTATTTTTTAGGCTTGCTACGGGTTCCGGATTCGAAAGAATTCCCGTTCCCTAGCGCCGGTCATGGCCCCTGTTTTGGGTCGTGACAATAACGCGGGACCAATTGAAGCAAGTGTTTCTGCAAAAATATTTTCCACCACATAAGATGGCTAAGTTTAACAATGAGATCAAGGAAGAAAATCTATTCAGCTTGGGAGGGATTTAAGGAACTCTAAAGGCAATGTCAACATCATGGCTTGCCAGAATGGATGATTCCTTAAATTTTCTACAATGGGTTGATGGATGAAAATAGAAACATTGTGAATGCAATAGTCGATGGAAAATAGATGCATAAAATGGATAGAGAAGCTGTTACTTTACTTAAAGATCTTGCATCTTAAGGATATATGGGTGATGAAACAACTATGGCAAAAGCAAAGGGAGTTTTGGAGCTTGACACAATTAAAATGCTAAATGCAAAGGTGAATGCTCTTACCAATATGGTAAGTAGAAATCAAATTAATTCTTTAGAAAGTACTAATGTTGAGTCTTGTGGAGGACCTCATTCATATTCTTAATGTACTTTAAGTACAAATGAGGACGTGAACTATGTGCAAGGTGGTTTTAACCAACGAATGAGGCTAAATTCCAACACCTATAACCCTCAGTGGATGAGTCATCCTAGTTTCTCCTGGTCAAACCCATCCTCTCAATTAAACCCTCCAGATAACCTAAACACCAAACCTCAAAACCCACCGAGATTTTCCATGAAACAACAAACCTTTAATCCTACCCATCATAAACTTACTCTTGAAAATCTCATGGAGCAATTTGTCAACCAACAAATGTCCATAAACAAACAAAATGAGGAGTAATTTAAGCAACTAAACTCTAAGCTTAAGTAGCTTGCTACTCATAATTGCATCTTTGAAACCTAAATTGCCTAACAAGCCTCTTCATCAAATACTAAACCTTTGGGAAAGCTTCCTAGCCAACCAGAGTATGTACAAAAAGAGTCTTGTTAAGCAATTACCTTGAGCTATGGTAAGGAGGTTGAAAAGGATCTCAATAAGAAAAAGAGAGTGGTCGATGATGATGGGGTAAAGATTGAGGAAGTGGATGTTAGAAGTAAAGATAATGATGAGTGTCTAAAGAATGATAACAAGGAAGATGCCATACCATCGAAGAATGATGAATAAAGGGTAGATGTTAAAACCCTTCCTTTTTGTCACGACCCAAAACAAGGGCCATGACCGGTGCTAGGGAACGAGAATTCTTTCGAATTCATAACCCGTAGCAAGCCTTTAAAGAAAATAAAACATGCAATAATAATAATAACATAAATAAAATCATTCGCAGCGAAAATAAAATCATAAATAAAAATAAAATAATAATCTGCCAATAAAATTAATTATACATCCTCATCTTATATATGAATAATCCTTTAATACAAATTCTAGTTCAAATCCTTAAAATACATAACTCACACAAATATAATACATAAACCCCACCACTGTTTACAACTACTGCAGTGTCTAGATTATAAAATAAAGCTCAAATAAGCAGTTTACATATGAAGCCGGGGCGGAAGAAATCTGGCGTATGGGTCTGCTACTAAGGTCTGAAGACGATGACTCTCCTGAAAAAAATAATCAATGGAGGGGAGTCAGACCTCATTGAGTGAGTTGTTATAATATATATACATGCATAACTAAATGACAATGCACACAGTCAATAGTATATATAATAAATATATATATACATGCAAATACACACAGATGTAACAAAATCATTTTATATATTTACTGAAAATCACTATTTATGAAGGATCAAATAGAACCCTAGAAAACTGCAACCTCAAACAGTGTTAGACAACACTCTAGCCATACAGGCTCACTTATTCCAAATATATTCACTTGTTCCATTTTGACAGTAGACTGGCCCCGAGACATTAAGTCAACTGAGCTCCAGCAGTCTGACTGTCAGTGTGATTGGCCCCGAGACACTTGGTCAACCGAGCTCCAGCAATCACACTCCCAAATCATATCACACATCAAATCAAATCAATCCGATCAATATCCATAAATGGTTAGTAATGAAGCCTAAATGCTATCAGAGAACCGGTACGTCCTCGATCCTAGTGCTACCCACTAGGTAGCACATTCTATTGATATCCTTCATTAATATATAAAACATACATTCATAAAACAACTGATGCGTGAAATTGAATAAAATAGCAACATAAACCATATATATACTAGAAATATACCAAAAGTAAACCAGGTATATTTCAAGTATATATACATCAAATAAATCCAATATAGTTACAAAATAAACTGGAAATAAACTATAAATATACTTAAAACAATTTAAGTATAAATTCATAATAAAACATGTATATAATTTGGAAATATACTGAAAATATACTAAAAATATACCGAAATAAACCTAAGCAATGATTAAACTATATATGCATATTTTATACAATGAAAACATACATTTCTAAAACATGCACCCTAAAACATATATATATATATATATATATATATATATATATAATAACGACTCACTATTATTGCGCTCCTCGAGACGGATCTGACGGGCCTGGTCCACTAGGCCTCGGTCTCGGTGCAACTAAATAAACAAACAACAACACAACATCATAATAATTCTAACGAAAATTCTAAGGACTCGATTTAGAATACTAGACATAGAATCAGAATCAGAGTTTGATCAGACATCATGTTTTACGAGAATTCTATAAAAAATCTGGCAGAACCTCCCCTGTAAATGGACATCTCTCTACTCAAAGAGTAGACCCAGTCCTGCAAAGAAAATACACTTCAATATACGCAGAACACAATTCATAATCCCTCGGTCTGACTCTAAACTACTATTCATCGATCGAGGTTCACAATTCATAGAATAATACAGAACACATGAAAAATTCTAAAAATGCCCTTCAATACTCAAAATATAGCAAATTTAGATATTCAAACGCTAAAAATATTTATTTAACCGATAAATACATAAAAACCCTAATTTTAATAAAATGTTATTAAAAATTGGTAATTCTCAATAAATTCATAAATATTGACCAAAATGCATTTTTATAAATCCAAATTACATAATTAACCCTAAAACATATTAAAAATCAATAAAAACTCATTTATTTAGAAAAATCATATATTATATATAATTTGAAAATAATTTACGAAAAATAGTTCTAATTAGTTAAAAATACTAAATAATTTATAGAAATCATTTTTATACTTTAAACAACTAGTAAAACCAATTTAATTACATTTTTAGCCAATTTAGTGTCAAATTACCAAAATACCCCTAATTTTGTAAATTCACTAAAATTAATAAAAAATTCACCAAAAATAGTATAATTATTCAAAATTAATTTTCTCAACATATAATTCAATAATATCAACAAATATACTCAATTAACCAATTAATTTCACTAAAACACATAATTAACCTAATTTTTCCAAAATTACATAAACTAAATAAATCCAAAATAAATATATAAAATTCACAAAAATTACAAATAAATTTCCAAAATTCATTTCAACACCTATAAACACCATAAAACACAATTTCATAATTTAATTAATTAATTTTCAAAAATTAGAAAATATTAATAAAATAATAAAAAATTCACAAAAATCAAAATAATTCCCAAAAATTCCAAAAAAAATCACAGAGTTAGATTAAGTTATAAGGATCAATGTTTGTGAAGGGAGTTTGCATTAATTATTCAAATCGAAGCTCAAAAATTCAAGAACCCTAAATGGCTGAAAATGATAAATCAAAACCTAGGGAAATCTAGACCATTTCAAGTGAAACAAAGCTTGGAAATGGACTCACCAGAGCTCAAGGAAGAGATAGAGACCAATGGCATCGAGTTTGGTGGCTGGAAACAGCTTGATCGACGGTGGCTCAAGTTTCAGCTTCTTTTGGGAATTCCGGCCAAAACACGCTGGAGAAGGAGGCTTGAGGCGTTAGGAATGGCTGGCAAGGAAGGAGGAAGGCTGAGGGGCACAATGACAGCAAGAAACAAAGGTCACAGTGGCCGAAAATGGGAGAAAACTTATCAGGAGGGAGAAGAAGGAGATAGTGGCAATATCGTAAATAAAGGGAACTTTTAGTTTTTGACAAATATTTATGTATATATATGTATATATATAACTATACTTTATATTATAACAATATATAATATAACACACACAATAAATATGCACTACACACATATTTAATGATATATATAAACATATACACTTATTTAATTGATTAATATAAAAACTATATTATATAATTTAATTATAAAATAAACCCTAATTTAATTTAAATAAATGTATGTATATACGTTTTATTTAACACTTAAAATTATGTATGAACTCATGCAAATTCGTAAAACTATTTCAAATAATTAAAAATGTCTTTAATAAATAACAAACTCATTAAATAATCATGAATATATATAAAAATTGTTAATGCTGCATATCCCGATGCAGTTTAAAAATATTTTTTAAAAAATCCAGGATATTACACTTTTCATTAAAGGTTCATAAGGTGTAACTTAGATAAGTAGTTTGGAAAATTCCTCAATTTTCTCAAGGAAATCACTATCACCATACCATTTATGGATGCCATTAGAGACATGCCAACTTCAAGTAATTTTTTGGAGGATATTATTAGCCATAAGAGAAAGCTTAAAGATTATGGCTTAGTATCTTTTGTTGAAGAATCCAAGGCTATGTACTACAAGTCTCCACCAAAGCTTAAGGATCCAGGTTCATTTACAATTCCTTGTATAATTGGAGGTACGCATTTTGATAAAGCTTTATGTGATATTGGTGCTAGTGTTAGCCTTATGCCTTACTCTATTTACAAAAGGCTCAATTTGGAGGAGCTTAAGCCTATTAATATGTCTCTTTCCATGGCGAACAAATCTATCACATATCCACTTGGCATTCTAGAAAATGTGCCAACAAAAGTGGGGAACTTTATAATACCAGTTGACTTTATTATATTGGAAATGGAAGAAGATCTTGAGATTCCAATTTTGTTTGGAGGACCATTTTTTATGACAGCAAGAGCAATTATTGATATGAAGAAAGGAAAGATCATATTAAAGGTCGATAATGAATGTATGGAATTTGATGTGCTAAAAATCATGAAGTCAACACCTATAGAAATGGCAAGTAGAATTGACTCTATTAATGTTATTGATGAATGCATTAAAGAAGTAATTCATGAGTGTGTGAGGAATGATTCTATGGAGCCATCCGAAATGAAATAAGTTAATGAGAAAATTTTGGAGGTAACTCCATATCAACTTTCCCATAGGACATCAAGATTTGAACCTTTAAGTAACGAGGATGATCCAAAGGATACTACATCAAGTGAAGAAGTTAAGATGGTGCTCAAGCCCTTACCGTAAAATCTAAGATATGCATTTCTTGACTCTAACTTTAAATTTCCTTTTATTGTTAATTCATTTTTTATTAGTGATAATGTTGATACCTTATGTGATGAATTTCTTAATCATAAAAATGCTATTGGGTATTCTATAAATGATTTGAAGGGTATTAGTCCTAATGTATGTATGCATAGGATACTTTTAGAGGACCACGCTAAGCCTTATATTGAAGGTCAAAGGCGATTAAAGCCCACTCTTAAGGAAGTGGTAACTAAGTTGCTTGATAATGGAATCTTATATTCCATTAGTGATAGTAAGTGGGTAAACCTCGTTCAGGTTGTACCAAAGAGGGGAGGCTTAACCATTATTAGGAATGAATCTAATGATCTTATACCTACTAGAACTGTCACAGGATGGCATATGTGTATTGACTATAGGAAATTGAATAAAGCAACTAGGAAGGACCATTTCCCATTGCCTTTTATTGACCAAGTCCTTGAGAGACTAGCCAACTTTTCTTATTTTTGTTATTTGAATGGATTAAGTGGTTTTTACCAAATTCCTATTCATCGTGAGGATCAATCTAAAACCACCTTTACATGTCTAAATGGTACTTTTTGTCACGACCCAAAACAGGGGCCATGACCGGCGATAGGGAATGGGAATTCTTTCGAATCCGGAACCCGTAGCAAGCCTAAAAATAAAATAAAACATGCAATAACAATAACCATATAATATATATATGCAGCGGAAATAAAAATCTTAAATATAATGATAACACTTCATCACTGGATTTGAATCAAATCTCATCACATACATAAAATCTCTTTAATACAAATCCAGTCTCAACATAATACATCTCTTTTAAAATAAAATACATGAAATCCAATATTTTAATTCACAACTACTGCAGTATCTAGATAAAATAAATAAGACTCAAGTAGATAGTTTACATAAAGAAGCCGGGGCGGAAGAAATCCGGCGTATCGACCTGCTACTGAGGTCTGAGGATGTTGACTCTCCTGAAAAATAGTCAACGGAGGGGAGTCAGACCTCACTGAGTGAATTACTATAATATATATACATACACACTAAATGATAATGCATACAATCAATAATACATATCTAATATGTATATATATATACAGTCAAATTCACACAGATGCAGTAAAATCATTTTTATATACTTTATCTGAAAATCACAGTTTGTGAAGGATCACATAGAACCCTAGAATATCGCAACCTCAGAATAATAGTGTTAAACAACACTCTGGCCATAAAGGCTCACTTATTCCAAATATATCCACTTAATCCATTTAGACAGTAGACTGGCCCCGAGACACTAAGTCAACCGAGCTCCAACAGTCTGACTGCCAGTGTGATTGGCCCCGAGACACTTGGTCAATCGAGCTCCAGCAATCACACCCACAAACCACATCTCACATATCAATAATCATAATAAATCAATATCCACAAATAAGTTAGTATTATAGCCTAAAGCTATAGGCGTACCGGTACGTACTCGGTCCTAGTGCTGCCCACTAGGTAGCACGTTCTATTGATATCCTTCATTAATAAATAAATCATTCATTCATAAAAATCAATGATGCATGAATTTAAATGAAATAACAATATAAACCATATATATACCGGAAATATACCAAACGTAAACTAGGTATATTTCGAGTATATATACGTCAAATAAATTCAATCAAATTATAAATTAAGTTGGAAATATATTTAAAAACATTTTAAATATATTTTATTTACAAAACATGCATATAATTTAATATATACAAAAAATAAACCAAAAATATACTTAAATACAAATCATATTATTTATGCATTTTAATCGAAATAAAACATATATTTCTAAAATCATGCATCCTAAGCATATATATATAAAATACTAACTCACCTAGTGCGCTCCACGAGATAGGTCCGACGGGCCTGGTCCACTAGCCCTCGGTCTCGGCCCAACTAAACAAGAAATAAATAATCGACATCAGAATAAACCTAACAGAAGTCCTAGAATTCAATCTAGAGTATTAAACACCGAATCAGAATTTAGGGTTCGACTGGATATCACGTTTTATGAGAATTCTATCGAAAATCCGGCAGAACCTCCCCTGTAAAACGGACATCTCTCTACTCAAAAGAGTAAAGCCGACCCTGCAAAGAAATACACTTCGAAAATAAACACCACATTTCATTCACAACCCCTCGGTCGGACTCCAAACTACAATCTACCGACCGGGGTCCACAAACACAGAAAAATTCCAGAAATACCAAAAATATCCTTACAACATAGAAATTCATTTTATAAGTAGAAATTACATAATTAACCTTAAAACACTGTAAAAACCGATAAAAACTCATTTTATTTGAAAAACCGTATATTATATATATAATTGAAAATAATTCACGAAAAATAGTTTTAATTAGTTAAAAATACCAAATAATTTATAGAAATCATTTTTATACCTTAAATAACTATTAAAACCGATTAAATTACATTTTTAGCCAATTTAGGGTAAAATTACCAAAATACCCCTATATATATAAATATACTTAAATTACTTCAAAAATTCACCAAAAATCATACAATTATCCAAAATTAATTTTTTCAACATATTTATCAATAATTAAACTCAATTAACCAATTAAATTCAAATAAAAACACAATTAACCCTAATTTCTCAAAATCACATAAACTCAATTAATTCAAAATAAATACTTAGAAATTCATAAAAATTCCAAATAAATTCCTATAATTCATTTCAACATCCAATTTAACCATAAACTCCAATTTCATAATTTAAATAATTAATTTCCAAAAATTAGAAAATAATATTAAAATATTCAAAAATACCCAAAAATCCAAAAAATCTCCAAAAATTCTACAAAAATTCATACATGTAGATTAAGCTACTAGGAACAACATTTGTGAAGGAATTCTTCATGAATCAATCAATTCGAAGCTCAAAAAAATCAAAAACCCTAATAGGCCGAAATTGAAAATTCGAAACCTAAGCAATTCTAGACCATTTAAGCTCAAACCAAAGCTAGAATCACACTCACCAGAGCTCAAGGAGAAGAAAGAGACCGGCGGTGTCGAAAATGGTGGTCGAAATCGGCGTGATCGACGGTGGATCGATTTTCGGCTTCTCCGGCCAAAATCGACTTCCAGACGTCGGAACCCGGCTATCACAAGCGGCGGAAAAGGCTGGGGAAGGTGGTGGCACACCGGACGGCACACCCACGGTGAAGAAACGGCAGTAACAGCGATCGGAACGGCGAAGGGAACGGGCGGGAGGAAGAAGAAGACTCGGGGGCAAATGTGTAATTTTCCAAATTCTTTTGATTTTTGATGTATATATGTATATATATATACTTTATACTATATATTAAAATAATATTAAATTACACACTTTAAATATACACCACACACATAAAATTTAATATTTTAATAATTTATACTAAATAAAAATAATTAAATATCAATAAAACTAATAAATAAAATATTAGGATAATACTAAACCCTAATTAAATAAATATACACACGCATAGGCTTTATTTAATAATTTAAAAATATGTATGAGTTCATGCAAGTCCGTAAATACATTTAAAATAATTAATAATACATTGTTTACGTGAAAATTTCCCCGGAAATGCAAGTCTCGGGAAAATTTTACGTAAAACACTGAAAATAATACACAATAATTAAAATAGGTCTAAAATACATATTAACTCGTAAAAATATCATGTAAAATACAGAAATTATTAACTCTGCATATCCCGGTACTGTGTAAAAATATTTTAAAAACACGGGATATTACAGTCTCCCCCCCTTACAAGAATTCGTCCCCGAATTCCAGAAAACAAGATCAAGAAGGAAAGAGATACGGGTAAGAAGCTCGCATCTCAGCTTCAGTCTCCCACGTATGCTCCTCAACTCTGTCGCTACGCCACAGAACCTTGACCATCGGAATCTGCTTCGATCGCAACTGTCGAACTTGATAATCAACGATCACCACAGGTTCTTCCACAAACGTCAAATCTTCACTCACTTCTACACTGTCGGGCTGCAACACGTGTGAAGGGTCTGAGATATACTTCCTTAACATCGAGATATGAAATACTGGATGCACCTGTGACATACTCAGAGGCAAATCCAACCGATATGCAACAGTGCCAACTCTTTCCAGAATCTCAAACGGTCTAATGTATCTCGGTGTTAACTTACCCTTCCTGCCAAATCTCATCACACCCTTCATCGGAGATACCTTCAGAAAAACATAATCTCCAACCTGAAACTCCACATCTCTGTGCCTAGGATCCGCATAACTCTTCTGTCTGCTTACTGCGGTCTCTAATCTTCGCTTGATCACGGTGACTTTCTCTGCAGCATCCTGAACCATCTCTGGTCCAGTCAAAGCTCTCTCACCAATCTCATCCCAACTCAACGGGGATCTACACTTCCTTCCATATAACGCCTCATATGGTGCCATGCCAATACTGCTATGGTAGCTGTTATTATATGCAAACTCAACAAGTGGCAAATGATCATCCCAGCTACCTCCCAAATCCAAGACACACATCCTCAACATATCTTCCAGTGTATGGATCGTCCTCTCAGACTGACCATCTGTCTGAGGATGAAAAGCAGTACTGAAATCCAACCTAGTGCCCATCGCTTCTTGCAACTTCTGCCAAAAACGAGAAGTAAACACCGAACCTCTATCTGACACAATGGACACAGGTACTCCATGAAGGCACACAATATGCTTCACATACAACTTCGCCAATCTAGCAACTGAATATGTGCTTTCACAGGCAAGAAATGTGTAGACTTCGTCAACCTGTCTACAATCACCCAGATGGAATCGTATCCATCCTTCGAACGAGGTAAACCGACCACAAAATCCATAGCTATCCTTTCCCACTTCCACTCGGGAATAGGAAGAGGCTGAAGCTTCCCAGAAGGCTTATGATGTTCGGCTTTCACTTACTGACACGTCAAGCACTTAGCAACATAATTAGCGACATCCTTCTTCAATCCATCCCACCAGTATAAATCTCTAATACTGTGGTACATCTTAGTAACACCTGGATGTACGCTGTAGGCTGTAGAATGTGCTTCCTCTAAAATCTCCTCTCTCAAATCATCCACATCAGGAACACACAATCTACCACTGATCCACAACACACCATCATCATCAAGTGTGAAATCAGTGAACTTCCCCTGCTTTGACATTCTCTGTAAGCTCTTCTAGAATAGGATCTCGCTCTGAGCTGCTTTAATCCTATCCCTCAGTACAGATCGTACTTTAAACTGAGCTAGCAGTCCACCTGATCTATTAATCTTCATCATCAGACCTTGATCCACCAACAGATGCAACTCTTGGATCAATGGTCTCCTCTCAACACCAATGTGAGCAAGACTACCTGAGGACTTCCTACTCAAGGCATCTGCTACCACATTAGCTTTACCCGGATGATATAGAATCTCACAATCATAATCCTTCAACAATTCCAACCATCTTCTCTGCCTCAAATTCAAATCTCGCTGCTGAAAAATGTACTTAAGGCTCTTGTGATCAGTAAATATCTCACAAGTCACCCCGTACAAATAATGTCTCCAAATCTTCAAAGCAAAGATCACTGCAGCCATCTCAAGATCATGTGTAGGATAGTTCTGCTCATGCTTCTTCAACTGCCTCGAAGCATAGGCTATCACCCTTCCATTCTGCATCAACACATAACCAAGACCAATTCTAGAGGCATCACAGTAAACTGTGAACTTATCCACACTATTAGGCAAAGCTAATACTGGCGCTGTGGTCAACTTCTCTTTCAACAACTGAAAACTGTTCTCACAAGCTTCTGACCATTCGAATCTAACATTCTTCTGAGTCAAGCGAGTCATAGGGGCTACTATCCTGGAAAAATCCTGCACAAACCACCTATAATACCCGGCTAAACCCAGAAAACTTCGAATCTCTGTAACAGAAGTAGGTCTAGGCCATTCAGACACTGCCTCAACCTTCTGTGGATCAACCTGAATACCTTCTTTAGACACTACGTGTCCAAGAAAAGAAACACTCTCCATCCAGAAATCACACATTGAGAATTTAGCATAAAGCTGATGATCTCTCAATGTCTGTAGTACAATCCTCAAGTGATATACATGCTCTTCCATACTCCTCGAATATACCAGTATATCATCAATGAAGAATACTACAAACTGATCCACATACGGTCTGAATACTCTGTTCATCAGATCCATAAAAGCTGCTGGTGCGTTAGTCAAACCAAAAGACATCACCAGAAACTCATAATGGCCATATCGAGTGCGGAACACTGTCTTAGGAATATCAGATTCA